>JBCNYH010000024.1:15291415-15304439 GCA_039654325.1 Tandanus tandanus
ACTCACTCACTCACTCACTCACTCACTCACTCACTCACTCACTCACTCACTCACTCACTCACTCACTCACTCACTCTGCAATTAATGTGTAAGTTGAAGTCATTTTAATTAAAATGCTAAAAATATAAGCCATTCCAAAACTTTTGCCTGACAGTGTACATTACCTCTGATATTAGAGGTGGCTTTTAAAATGAATCCAAACTGCAAACTCTATTTTAAATCTATAAAAATACAGCACATAAAAAGATATTCATAGCAATCCCATAGAGGTCCCTTCAAGAATCATTAATACAAATAGCAGAAGAGTATAATATATTACAAGCATATATTGATGAACAAAGTCAATGTGAGATTTAAATGAAGCTATTCATGACAACAGGTTGCAATTTCTCCTTATACATAAATATAAGAACCATTTGAAATGGTTTATTAGACTAAATCAGTGCTGTTATGCATTGACTTGGTCATGCGTGTTACATTCTGAAAGGGGAATCTCAGTAAACTTTCCGTGGAGAACCTAAGACAAATAATTCACCCAGCAATCACCGCTACCACCAACCAACCAAACAGTAACAGACATCAGGTCTTTAACCACATGTAGAGATCTAGCATGGTACTGGACTCACCAGAGGGCTTCCACAGAAGTCTGAGCTCCATGCGTCCTGAGCGACGCATCACTTTGGAGAAACAGTAGAAGAGCACTGTTATTTTCCTCAGAGTTTTACTGAAGCCTCCTGTCAGTGCCATTACTTACACAGCAGCCGCAAAAACAAAACGCTCACACACAAGTCCAAGTACATCAGCGTCTCCCACGCATCTGATAAAGAAACGTTTTGATCATAGTGAACTGCTGTCTGTCTCTCTTATTTTTTCCTCTGCCTCTCTGCCTACCATCTCCCTTCATAGAATCCCCTGCTCGAGTGTGTGTTTGTGTGCGCGTGTGATTAAAGTGGTCCCCATGGTTTTCTACTGTGCTCTGTCAGTTGGTCAGAAGGCGGTCCATTGTGGTTCATCATTCTGCTGTCACAGGATAGTGTGTTTACTCAGGGCATACTGTCACTGCTGCTACACAAACAAGCAGATGGATATTAGGGACGCCAACAGGTGGGTGTCAAATAGCAAGACACACAGCAGAAGATCCAGACAAAAGGCTATTCATGCTATTCAATGGTCGAAGTCTTTTCTGTTGACTTTGTCCCCTTTTTATAATATAAGCATAACAGTAGAGTCATAATGCACAAACATCTTGAAGTAAAGGTTCAAGCTATTATTAAACTGCAATGAATAAACTACTGATGATAATTTAAATATATAAGATGGTGAATTCTCAATTTTGGTTTGTCAAAATGTGTTGATTAATTATCAGGCAAATCATGGGTTTAGCCACTCATTATCTGTACTGCTTATCTGTCAAGATCACAGGGAAAGCTGGAGCCAATCCCAGCTGACCTCAGGCAAGAGGTGGGGTACACCCTGATCAGGTAGCAGTCTACTGCACGGCTAACACAGACACAACCAAGCATTCACACTCACATTCACACCTACGGCCAGTTGACCGAATGCGCATGTCTTTGTACTGTGAGAGGAAACCAGAGTTCCCAGAAGAAACCCACACAAGCACGGGGAGAATGTGAACCTTCTTACTGTAAGGTTAAGGAGCTAACCACTGAGCTACTTCACAAGTTTATAACATATTTATTGCTTATTTATATTTATCTCCACCCAAAACCCGAGTCTTTGAGATGGTACTACAATCACTTGTGTTTGTCGATTTATCTGTGAGCAAAATCCTGACCACACCCATTTACAGATTTTCACTAAACTTGTCCAGGGCAAGATATGATTGTGAAATGTCTAGGTCAGTACAGAAACAAATGAGATTTTCTTTATTATATATTCAGTAACAGCAGCTTTGTGGGAGAATGTCTTTAACGTCACTGATATGGAAAATTGGCGTGGCTAAGTCCATCTAAGGAAATCTCCCAGATAAGATCGTGGACGATGGTGGCATTTTAAAGAGCACAAGCTTGCCAATGTTATGCTAACACAGCAGGAATTTCAAAATAACTACCTCTGCCCAAAAATGTCTACATCAAGGCAGAAAAAAGAAAACAAGGTTTTAGTGTGCAGCTTGTTTGCACAAGGCTGGCAGAGTCATATATATATGTATATATATATAAATATATATACATATATATATATTTCCTGACCTCACATTAGAGACCAACAGGGAAGTCTACCTTCCAAAGCTCACACCAGAGGCCAACAGGGTGGCCCATCTTCCAGAGCTCACGTCCAAGGTTGGCAGGGTGGCCTACCTCCGAGCTCTTACACCAGAGGCTGAGAGGACGGCCCAATGCTTCAGACTGTTCCCACCCAAGGCCGACGGAAGGGTCTATGCTTCAGAGTGTCTCCCTGAGACTCTCTGGACCGGCATCACTTCTGAAGGTGAACTGTTGTCTGTGTTTCCTGAGGATTGTGAAATGTTTGATTGTGAGTTTTTAGGGGATATATTTAAATGGCTGCGATGGCCTGGCGAGCTGTCCAGGGTGTACTCTGCCCTCGCCCAGAGTCGGCTGAGATGGGTACCAGTCTCCCCGCAACCCTAATTAGGATTAAGCGGTTCAGAAAATGAATGAACGAATGAATATTTTAATGGGAGTGGTGCAAAAATGCAGAGTATTATGATTGTGAGCTTACTTCCAAGCCAGCACCCAGAGGCCCAGAACCACCAAGGAGTGAGGTTTTTGGCCACTCTGGGAGTAGCGACTTTGGGAGGATTTTGTCACCTTCTCCCCGTGTCTTTGTCTGTGTTCGAAGAAGCTCAAGCCACATTTGCTGCGGATCTGAGTTCGAACAGCAAAAGACCTGAAATGGAGTATCTGATCTGCGTCCTTGTCTCCGTCCTTCAATCCAGCCCCACAGTGGCATGACACTGCTCTTCTATGGAAACAATTTTGTCAATAACAAGTAGATCAAGTACCATATAAACTTTAAAGTCACCTAAAACTTATAGATCTCCTGTCCTTCATCATAAATCATCCAACTGTCATACCTGTCACTTATCTTAAAATTATGGCTCCTGCATAAATAACATGCGAATAACGCAACTATTTGGCAAAATCAGCACATAACTAGAGCTTTGTTTAGTGTTCTATAACACATCAATTCCTTGTGTTGTAGGTGTAACCTTTGTAGGAAAAAAATGTAAATGATGAAACACAAGTGTTTCTAAAAATAACAGAATGTCACTAAGAAAGTAGAGGCATCAGCAAGAAACCATAAAACCGGGGTAAAACTTTCTTACTACAACATTTCATTTCTTTTTTACCTACCCAGGGTAAAGCTTTCTGAGGGCAGCTGTAAGCCATATAACACTGAAGATCAAATTAGAACAGGAAACCTGAAAACAGGTGCATATTTTCGGCAGCCTCAGAAAACCCATTTGACAGCTTCCACTCTATACAGCATTTCCTGAAGGGAAATACCTACATGTATGTTTACATATCTTTTAACCACGTACGTGCGTAAGTCCACCCAGCCATCCCTTTTTAACCATTTATCTGGGTCCGGGTTGCAGGGTTTGTACCACATAATAGATAAATAGCATTTTAACTACAGTAGCGTCCTCCATCCCCCCCAAAAAAAGATAAAATTTCCATTAAAGTTTCCCTTCTGTTTCAAATGCCCCACAGGAGCATCACAGACATTATGATAGGGGCTATCTTATTGCAAACTCAACTGAGAATGCATACGACCGTTTAGCTGTGGTACTTACTGTGGCTTGCAAGTTTTAGAGAACATTAAACAGCTTTAGCTTTTAGCTTTTCTTAAAACGCTCTTTACACAATATGCTACTCAGCAAGTTAAAGGAATAAAAAAATGAATACTGTTAAAACAGTTTTTACCCATCAGCCGGTTATGGCTGGAGGGGTATTGTTGTTGGCTTGGTGGCCAGGCAGCGTGACAATAAGTTTGTCCAGCCCATTGCACTCCCTTTCACCTAAACCTGTGCGTAGGGTGGCTAATGAAATGTGGATTGTCTGAAACGGTTCGTATGGGGGTGGGTTTTTTCCTCCGTGCGCTTGAAGTGTCCTGGCTGTGAGGTTACTACGTTCTACAGAACGGCTGTTTTTTTTTTAACGCTAAAATATGTTATACGCTGAAAAACAACATTTTAGCCAAAACCCCAGAGTTTGTGCCAGAGTCCAGTCACCACAGGATATACAACACCTGAACACTAAAACTTATTACATATATACATATATATAAATTTAAATTAGTTGGGGGCACTGGGGGGGGAGTGGTGGCTCGGGTGGTAAGGCTCTGGATTACTGATCCGAAAGTCAGGGGTTCAAACCCCAGTAACACCAACCTGCAACTATTGGGCCCTTGAGCAAGGCCCTTAACCCTCAAATGCTCAGTTGTATAAAATGATAAATGTAAGTCGCTGTGGATAAGGGTGTCTGCCAAATGCCGTAAATGTACATATATTCATCATCCTTTATTTTCTGAACTGCTTAATCCTAATTAGGGTCGCGGTGAGGCTGGCGCCCATCTCAGCCGACTCTGGGCGAGGGCAGAGTACACCCTGGACAGCTCGCCAGGCCATCGCAGGGCAGAAACACGCTGAAGGCAACCCAATGGCCTACTCTCAATGAAAGACAGCAATGGTTCTTTTACATGCCTCTCACCACAGACAGTGAGAGACATAGCCGGCCTTTGATAACCCAGTTAGCTTCACTGGGGTGTACATATATTATGATATCATAAGGGTAAATAAAACGGTAAAGTCTGCTGGGATGTTTAAATCTGAACCACGTCTGTAGAGCAGGGCTATGATCTTTTATTATTTGCTCCAGTGACTGCTTTACTCTTCCACTTGCTTATTTGTTCAGTTATCACATTAAAAAAGAGGGAAAAGAAGTTGGAGTGAAAGGTCACCTTTGCCCAAGTGTTACATTTGGGTGAACACATTGCACACTACATGTGAATGAACAACTACTCAAAGGAATGAATGACGAGACCAGAGTCTAGAGATGTCATTTTAAGGACAGAAAGGGAATGTAGTGAAGAATGCAAATGGACAGGTTTCCATCCAGTCAGGGGAGATAAACCATATACACCAAATGATCAGTATCTGTACAAACCTGACAATTCAGTTAGAACTACCCGTCAGGGAGCAGAACGTGAACAAGACAACTGAGTGCCTTACATTCCTACTGCTGTTTTAAGTAATGTTCAAACACTGCATGAAACCACAGCATTACTATAGAGTCATGAAATATATATAGAGAAAATATCACCAACTTGACTGCTGTGACCCTCAACGTCACTCATATACAATCCCATTCAAGAACTTCCTGAGGGCATCCCATGGAACAAATTTAAAGTTATTGTACTAACAGTCAGGCAAACAAGCGGACTGTAGAAAAATTCACTAACTTGACTGCTGTGACCTTGAACCAAGGTCAAAGGCACCCATATAAAATCCCAACGAAGACCTTCCTATGTCATTTTCTTTCAAAGTTATCGTACTAACAAGCCTTGACAAGCCGAATTTAGAAAAAGTGACTTTGTGACCTTGAAACAAAGTCAAGTTGACCCATATATATAATCCCACCTTATTTGCCCCTGAGGGGGACCCGTACGCCAATTGTGTTGACCCTATTTCATTTCCCTGTAAAGTTACCACACTAACAAATCATACGGTTGAATGGATGGACGAACGGAACCTGGCGGGAGCTAAAAATGGAACTCATACAGGCTGGACAACATGATCTTTAAGCCACAAATATCAAACTATTCCAGCCGTTTGATTCTTATTTTAATCTTAAATATATATATACTTGTATTACTAACTATTTAAAGTGCTGAAACACTACTATTACTACTAGCAACATGTTGCCTTCTTCAGTGGCTGTTCCAGCCCTGGTAATGATGCGAATTGGTTGTACTGTCCTATTGGCTGGGACACCAGACAACAGTTTAAGATACAATATCGGCCAGTGCTGAGCTGTGTCGGCGTGCAAAGCATACGGCTACACAAACAACAAGAAAACAACATAACATAACATCGGCACAGGCATACTCTGAAAACATTTCCTTTCGGACGCAATTCCGCGAAGATTACTTCAACCCGACCTGCTATCGGCGTGGCCTCCAGGCAGGACTACTTGGCACGGAGCCCAAGCTTTTACGTCTAAAACCGGACACTGTTCCTGCCTTCGTAAAAAGTCAAATAAGGACAACGGACGGGAGCAGCGCCTCGCCAAAAGGAACCAGTAAAAGGTCCTTTAGTATGCAGGGAGTTTTATCACCTAAAATGTTGTGTGCTGCTTGTTTACTTGTGCTGGACAACCCGACCCAACGAGTTCACGTCACTTCCGGGGGACAAATGGTGGCTCCGCATTGGTTCAGCCCCTGCTAGTAATCCACGGGATAAAATTAGCCCAGTATAGTGCTTTTTATGGTCATTTATGTTAAAGTAAGCTCAGTATCACTTAAACATATTACATTACACACAAATGATGCTGTACGGATGACCAATACTGGTACACGTCACTTAGACGCTTTAACTCGGGCCAAATCTCAGGATTTTATCAGGAGATCGTTACATTAATGTGATAATGAGGTTGTTCGTAAATAAAAATTTGAAGAGTCAAAGGCTCAGAAAATCTATACCGGATTTATCAAGTTTAAAAGGCACATGCTCCAGAATGTAGAGAAACGCTCACGAAATTTCAAGGTTTACTAAAAACCAGTCTGTCAGCATACCGGTAGGTGTTCGTACGTGTGTGTGTGTGTGTGTGTGTTTCGTGCACACCTGTCACCTATGCTTTATTTTTGGATACAGCACTCATGCTGTAATAATGTTAAATCCTTTTCATGGGTACTGTCAATCACTCTGAAATATCAGTAAAGCCCCTGTTCGGAGGCATACACAGTCTTGAGAATATTTAATAAGAAAATAAAATGTTTCCTAAGACTGTCATATATATATATATATATATATAAAAATAAATAAGAGAAGAGATCACGGTCCTGAATTCACATTACACCTGGGTGTGATAGCTGAGGTTCACTGACCCTCTCCCTTAAAAGCATGACACCCTTGATTAGGGCTTGATGGACCAGGTCACGTGGTTCTCACCTGCGCACATTAGGCCCCCTTGGAAGATGATGGCACAGCACACATCGCACCATCCTTCTGACACCTCCTCCCTGAACTCGTGACCCTCTCCTCTTCTTCCGAATATACTCCTCACATCCGGGGGCTTGTAGCCCCTCTTCCTGGCACGTGGGGCGGCCCCCCCGTCGTCGGCGCACCTGAGCAGGTCGTTGGGAGCTTCCCTGAGCTTCTTGTCGGGGTGGGGATCCCGCGGGGACCTCGCTCCTCTCGCCCTGCGCATTTCAGCTCCTCTCTTACCGTCGAGTCTCCAACAGCGAGTCTGCGCGTCTCACCACGAGCGCGCGCGTAGTCAGGAAACGGAGCGCGAGAGGTGAGACAGGCGAGGAACGAGGCGCGGGCGCGCGCGCGCGACACACAGCCACAGCCACGCCCGCACACTTCAACACCCGCACTCAAGACTGGGCAGGTAAGCACTATAATCACATACAATACCAAGTGATGTCATAGAGTTCAATCAGGTCTTCAGGCCTGGTGGGAGGTGGAAACACAGCCTGGTTATTGTCCTGATGAGTGACAGAGTCTAAAATGTGAGGTTAGTTTTCTAATGATGAATCACTGCCATTACAACAGTGCCAATAACCACATTTTTTTCCCCAGTTGTTGCTATGGGAATACGTGCACACCTGCTCACCAGTGCAATTATCCAATCAGTCAGATCATGTAGATACACGCCAAGAGCTTGGAGCTGCCCATTCACTTCCCAGGCGTATTAAATAAACATCCATTCATTCGTTTTCTGAGCCGCTTAATCCTAATTAGGGTCGCGGGGAGGCTGGCGCCCATCTCAGCCGACTCTGGGCGAGGGCAGAGTACACCCAGGCCATCGCAGGGCAGAAACACACTGACGGCTATGCAGCCTCCTCTTGATGAAAATCAGCAATGGATCTTTTACATGCCTCTCACCTCAGACAGTGAGAGACATGGCCAGCATTTGATAACCCAGTTAGCTGCACTGGGGGGACAGCACTGACATCCCGCTGATAGTGAGGCTTGAACCCACCGACCTTGGGATCAGTAATCCAACACCCCACCACCAGGCCACCACTGCCCCTAACATGAAATACAGGAAATAAAATGAAATCATTCACAAAAGTCTTTCTGAAACCATTTGCTTCCGCCTGTACGTGAGTGTCAATAACCCCTGCATCGGGCGTGATGATATTAGTAAACATAGCCATCTTTTTTTATTTGTCTTCAAATTCTATGCCTTCCTCTAATTCCAAGCGCTTAATCTTAGAATTCCCAGCAATCGATATGTCGGTGTTGCACTGCCGAGTTATCACGCATACGAAAGATCGGTCCTCAGGTTACGCGGTCTTGTTAGTGTTACTGTTATTGTTACCCTGGGTTTACACTGGAGCACGATATCCACGATCTCCACTATTCAAAAAAGTGTCGAGCTCATGATTTCTGAGCACACTTGGAGCATGATCGGGGTATAAAAAGAAGGCAGGGTGCATCCAAGAAATGAAACTTGAAGGAATTGTGTTTCCAAGCTCATCAAGATCCCCTACGATGGCAGATCAAGGTCTGTTGCGCTCTGTTACGGTCTGTTACTCTCTACTGTGCTATACTACACCTCCCACTTCTATCACGATTGGCAATAAAACACAATAATAATCGTAGCAAAATTTTTGACAGTCAAAAACTCTGTCACGGTCATCACGATCATCACGATTCCACCAAGTTCCCTCAAGATCATCACGATTCCACCAAGTTCCCTCAAGATCATCACGATTCCACCAAGATCCCTCAAGATCATCACGATTCCACCAAGATCCCTCAAGATCATCACGATTCCTCCAAGTTCCCTCAAGATCATAACGATTCGGTCCCAGGACCCCCACATTCTCTCAAATCATGGAGATAGTGGGCGTCGTGGCCGCAGTGTAAACCCAGGGTAAAGAGATACAGAACCAAAACAAGATGTAAAACAGGTGAATAAGAGATACTAAGCCTGTGAGCTGGGGTGGTTTCACCAGGAAAACTTTGTATTCAGCCAAAATGAACTGTTAATGCAAAACAAAACACATAGGCTATTCACAAGTGAATGAGCAACTTCAAGTTAATATTCACGTCAGACACCACAATGTTTGGGGGTGTGATCTCTGTGACGTTCACTGTGGCATGGTTATAGGTGTTCAACAGGCTGGTTTGAATATTTCAGAAACTGCTGACCTGGAATTTTGGCTGACAGTAGTTGGTAGACTTTACTTAAAATAGTGTGAAGGCATTCAGAGATTCAGTTCTTATGAACCTCCTTGTTTATAAGAGGAGTCAGAGGAAAATGCTCAGTTTTTGACTAGAAAATACTTTGAGTAGAAAAGAATTGACTAGAAAAGGCTACAGTAACTCAGATAGCCATTCTTTACAGCCATGGTGAGCAAAAGCATGTCAGAAAGCGCAACACACTGACTCAGTCATGAGACGGGGCGGCTACAAAACCAAATAATCACATCGGATTCCACCAAGAAGAGAAATCTGAGACTGCACGGGCACAGGAAGTGGACAACTGAAAAGATCAACATTTCTGCAATCTTCCTCTCCATTTTTGATGACTACTGCTGATTTAGATTCCAGGAGTGAAACCTGGCACTCTACTAATGTACCTGTTGTAGCTCATCTATTTTGAGGGTTGACATGTCATTCATTCTGCTGCGGATTGCTCAGTTGCTTGAATGCGCAGGTGTAAACGGAGTTCCTAATAAAGTCAACAGAGTGTACTGTGGAAGCTGAAAATCATTGGGCGGCATGGTGGCGTAGTGTTTTGCACGCCCGCCTCACAGCAAGAAGGTCTTGGGTTTCTGTGTGGAGTTTGCATGTAATCCCTGTGCTTGCGTGGGTTTCCTCTGGGTACTCCGGTTTCCTCCCACAGTCCAAAAACATGCATAGTAGGCTGATTCTCTGTTCCAAATTGCCCCGCGGTGTGAGTGTGAATGGTTGTGTGAGTGTTGGCCCTGTGAAGGCCATACTCTCCGTGATCCTAATTAGGATTAAACGGCTTCGAAAATGAATGAATTTTGTAATCATTTCAAAAAAAGCAATTTAATTTTTGGAACCTTAGCTGTTTATATATAAATGGGGAGCAGGTCCCCTCTCATGGAGGCTGCTATGTTGCATTGCCTTTTTTCTTAAACAGCCCAGAACCATACTTTGAAGGGAAGGGGGCTGGATTGAAGTTCAATTGGCTTCAATCTGGAGCCTCACCACTAGATGCCACTAAATCTTCCACACAGTAGCTTTAGTATGCATGGTCTAACTGGAAACAGATTAAAATGATTTAAAGGTACATACATCAAATGGACTGTAATTAGCTTTACAAGAAATATCCTTTAAAAGATACACTACGTGCTCTATATACAGGATGCATACTATAATGAGCAGCAGATGTACCAACAAAGGACAAAAAAAAGTAAGTTTATTATACTTTTTTATAAGAAATTTATTTTAAAATAACTTTAGCTGTGTCAAACTAGACTAATTATTTTTACCACCATAAAATATACAACCAGTTAAAAAAAAAAAGAGAGACAAAGCAAATAAGCAAAGGCATTTTTGGGGTACTCCTTTTTATATTCAGACTCCTACACTCAGAAAAATATAGGTGCTCACGAGAACCAAAAAGGGTTCTTCAGAGTGATTCGATAGAGACACCAAGAGCTTTTTATCAAGTGGTTCTTGGTGCGCCAAAAATGGTTCTTCTATGGCATCACTCGGAAGAAACATTTTTTCAGATTATAAAATTCTGAAACCTGATCACTCACATCCTAGAACACTGAAAACATGAATTTAACATTTTAGAACGTGGGTTTATTTACTTATTTATTGCGTACTGATATCGGACACGTTCTGGAGTATAGAATTGTTACAGGTGTTCTTGGTTGGTGGGTTTTTCCCCCCCTTCTTCCCATTCTAGAACATGGAAAGTTTTGTTTTGACATTTCACAGACATTGCAGAGCATCATAAAAATATCTTGGCATACAGAAACCTTAATATGAGCATTCTGTAATACTGTGAATATTTGGCAGTCCTGCGATGTCACTTTGGCTATCAGCGACGAGCTCACGACATTGCAGAGTATTCTCATACTTTGGGTTTGTTTAAATAAATTAAGTCCTATGATTTCTTTGCTATACTGTATTAATCCCACAAAGGAAGTTATTTTCTCTGCATTTTACCCATCCAAAGTGAGCACACACACTCGGAGCAGTGGGCTGCCACACACATTGGGGTGCCTGGAGAGCAGTTGGGGGTTAGGTGCCTTGCTCAAGGGCACTTCAATCATGGGGTAAAGCTCACTCCCCCACCGCCACACATTTTTCCTGCTGGTTCGAGAATCAAGACACGGCTGCCCTAAAGATAGAAGGAGCCTGCATTTATGCTGCATACCTCATGTGAGGATCGAACTCACAACCTTCAGATTATGAGACTGATGTGCTACCTACTGCGCTAACGAGGCTGTTTCCTTAAACAAACTATAATAATATGCACTGGTTTTGTTACTTTATTCTTTTTTTTTAATAGAAATGATCAATGAATTCAGAGTTCAGGTGAAGTACTTAAGCCCTTTATTTGAGAATCAGCTAAAATTTACAGAATCCCCTGTGGACACAAAAATATATATATTTCTGATACATATGCAAACAAAATGATTATCTTCTAGTACATGTTAAATATTTATTTACAACACAAGTAGACATATTTTACACAAATATTTTATTTAAAAAAAAAATTATATATATATATACAATCATTTTATAGCTTTGACACCTTTAAAGAGATATGTAAACATTTTAGGTTTTGTTTGTTTTTTACAATTTTAACACAGATTTATTCAAGTGACTTGAACCCTCAGAAAAATATAATCTCAAGAAAATCCAATGGAGGAAAAAAGAGAAAATCCTCTAGGTTTATTCAACCTCCCCCTCAGAATCACTGTCTGTCCCAAACACCTTTTCCTGAAAAGTGAAACCAAACGCAAACAAAATAAATTAGCAAAAAATTCAATTTATTGTGAAATTATGGAAAGAAAATAAAATCAAATGAGGCGAAACATGAGCAAGACTTGACAGTAAGTAATGCACTTACATAGCCGCCCTGTTGGAGAACCCAGGGAGTGAAATAATCCTGCAGAAATTTGGCTCCGAAGCCCAGCACTCGGTTCATGGGATGGCAGTCCATTGTGTTCAGGCGGCTGGTCAGTTCACAGGTGAGTGCAATCTTAGCCTGTTCTGGGCTCTGTGCAGTAGAAAGCTCCTGTGGAGTCAGAGTCTCCATAAAGCTCCGAGCCACGTTTTTAAAGAAAGCATACGACAGGCAATCCTGCAGCTGTTTCCTGAGCTTGTTGTCTTTTTCAATCTATTGAAAAACAGTTGGTAACTTTAATATACACCGTTTTATAGTAATCATATATGTATATGTATTTTAAAATGATACACTAAATCAATAGAAAATATTTTCCATTTAATAATGCAGAATGCAACCCAGATATCAATGCTGGGAAATATTTTTTGTTTATGGTGCCACCTTGTGGACCAAAGATGGAAAAGCACTTCATTTGATTCATCACAGAGAAGTGGCATATACTTAAATTATATATATTATTTGAAATAATATTTAAAGTTCAGATTATTACTGTTAATGCACTGATACAGTATTGCAGAAACTTTAAAACTTGATTTTGTATGAACCTTATTATTTATCAAATAGAACCTCGGCAGTAATTATTAGTAAGGTGTCCTCCCTGCTTACATGTGGGGTCACACACACACACACACACACACACACACACACACACACACACACACACACACACACACACACACACACAC
>JBCNYH010000024.1:15305400-15317946 GCA_039654325.1 Tandanus tandanus
ACACACACACACACACACACACACACACACACACACACACACACACACACACACACACACACACACACAAAATCTGTGGATCCGATGTGAGTAACCAATCAGTTCTTCACTAGATTAATGAGGTTTGAAATTGGATGTCCTATAACTTTCCTCAGCTTGAAATTTTTGTTAAATGGTAACTAGTGACTGAATACAGCTCATGTGAAGCAGACACACAAACACACAACCATTCACACTAACTCACAATTTGGAACAGCCAATTAGCTTTATGCACATGCTTTTGGACTGTGGGAGGAAACCAGAGTGCCCAGAGGAAACCCACGCAAGCATGAAAAAAGCATCACACAGAAATGCCCTCACCGAGCTTGGAACTCGAACCCAGGACCTTCTTGCTGTGAGGTGGAAGTGCTAACCACAATGCCATCATGTCACCCTATGGGCATCTTACGTGTATACTGTCACGACAAGCTGATACTATTTGTTGATTATTTTTTTTATTTGAAGGTACTCCATGCTATTGTGTATTTATTCAAATATGACATTTTTACATATGTACAGATTTTGGAACAATAACCCTCATTTTATGCATCCCAAGTGCTCTAGAAGACCGTGAAAAGGCTCCTATCCTGATATTGTTGCTCTTAAATGTAAAACCCACATATGCTGGATCAAAGAAACCTAATGAATTAATGTAACTTACTTCCTCATTAAGTTTATCTCCATGTTCTCTAAGCAGATCCACTAGTCTTCCGACAATGTCTGCAGGCAGAAGATATGGATTAGAAAACCAGTGAAGACACATCACTACAAGCTGTGTACTGTATGTAACACTTGAAGATACCATTCTCATTTCTTACTGTTAGGGAAGTAAAACAATAATATAGACAAGAAATACGCACCAGGATCTTTATCATCAGCACCATCATATTCTATTTCTGTAGGCATGAAATGCACACTGTCTGAGATCTTAGTCAACTTGTTGATCATTTGTTCCACTACATCCTGGCCTGAACCTGCTGGAGTAAAGAGAAAAGTGATTGATGTTTAACAGGTAAAAAGGTTTGAACATGATTCATAACCTCCTGACAGACTAAAGCCACACCTTTTGTACACAACTGTAATCCCAGGACCAGAGAGAAATTCCTAGATATTCAGTAAAGGTCATGGCATTAGTAAGTCATCTCAGTGTTGTACTGACACTCACATGGATCTGCAGCTGCCCGCCGTTCGTCATGTTTAACCGCAGGACCATCATCATCTTTCATTGGCCGAATGCAGCTCATCATCTTTGACAATCTATTCTTCTTAGATTTCTTCCGTTTATTGGGGTCCTGAGGGTGTGTAGGTGACACGACTTTCGGCTCTCCAACGCCATTGCTCTGTAGGGGGTGACTGTTTGTGGTTGTTTTCTTCTGGGTGTACCTCAGAAGGAGTTTGTACTCTATACTGTCTTTGGGAAACATCTGTGCAAGCAGTTCTGCCTGATCCCTGGGGAAGAAGAAGAAAAAAAAAAAAAAAAAAAAAACCCACGCAGGACATGAATTTTGTTCATCAGTCAGCACTGAGAATTGATTATGGCTGAAAGTTTGTATAAAGTTAAAAAGCCCCCTGCATTCACTACACAGCCGTCTCATTCAACAATAAACTTTAACTTGTTTACATGACTACTTTCACAACAAATTTGTAAAAAAAAAAAAAAAGAAAAAAAAAAAAAAAAAAAAAGAAATTTTAATTAAAAAGAAAGTAAGCCACCAGACCAGGAATTTCCTGAGACTGTTTGGAGCTTTAATTATCTTTGCTAGCAACTTCTAGAGAACTTTGTCACCGCTGTGTCAGGTACTTTCCCTCTACTCATACAGTACAATACTCATTCCTGCCAAGTCACCCATTTAGTAGGATTAGAAAATCTTTTTTTTTTTTTTTTTCTGAAACACTTCCCTATGTAAAATCTCATACATTTCATGTGGTGTTTGTTCACATGTATATAACAGAAGTAACATAACTGTGAGGTGAAAAACAAGGAGGTGCATTTGATCATGTTATGCCCTGAAACTACATTTCTCAGATTTATTGCTTGTTTTAGTTTTATATGTGACTTTATTAAACATGTTCAAATACTTGAAAAATAGCTTAGGCCAGATAAAAAATAAAATAAAAAATTTCCCTGTTTCTCATCAGCGCCCTCACCCGGAAATTGGCGCCGTATCTAATTCCTCCCCCCCTAATTTTATTTTTATTTATTCATTTCTTTTTTGAAAAGCCACGTTCACCTCAGAAAACACCTCAGACAGTGTTAAAAACGACACAGAAGGCGATGCGGTGTTAGATGCAGTGATTGTGATTCTGAGATGGTTTAGTTCTGTTGGAAATAGTTCTATATTCTAAAGATTTTTGGAACAGCAAAGCTGCTGTTCTACAGGCAGCCGTTCAGAGTTGAACACATGTTAAATGGACATGTACATGTAAAACACTGCTCATCTAGGCTGTATTGTGAAGCAGAAAATTGAAGCGAGTACTTCTAAAAGGTTCTTCTTATTTAAGCTTTTGGGCTTCAACAATCACCTCATTGCTCTATTTAAAATATACAAACACACAAACAAAAACAAAAGACATAAAAAATATTTTTAAAAAACGTGTGCAGCATTTAGTTCTGATGAGAAACCAGGATTTTTTTTTTTATCTGGCTTTAGCTGAAACAGAAGTAATTCCTACATTTGCAGGAGCCACTTTAACACCTCACTGGAAGAGTTAATGCAAACGTATTGCCAAAGAATACAAAACTATCCAGGGTCCCCAATTTCCTCTGATTTAAAAGCTTACTCTCTCACTCATTGTGAGGAGGCTGGAGTCTACTTCAGTTGACACTGGGCGAAAGTGGGGTACACCCTAAATAGCCTGAGAGGTCATCGCAGGGCAACACACACACATGCACAAACCTACACCTAGGGGCAATTTGGAACAGCCAGTGAGCCTAATGTGCATGTCTTTGGACTGCGCAAGGAAACCGGAGTACCTGGAGGAAACCCACACAAGCACAGGGAGGACATGCAAACCCCAAACAGAAACGTCCTCGTCTGGCCCGGACTCGAACCCAGAACGTGCTTGCTGTGCGGCAGACGTGCCAAGCACTACACCACCCTGCCGGCATTAAAAAGCTGAAATTTCTTATAACGGACGTAAAAACAGGCTGCCTTCGTGCTGAGCAGACAAAAAGCAGCCATGATAATTTATCCTCGTCAAAATTAAGCTGAATAATGTACACATTTACTTTATTTGCTGGTTTAAAGTCTTTTAAGTACAAAATTTGGTGTGTTCACTGCTTCAACACAGAGAAATAACCTGACAAAAGTACAACATAAAGAAATATTATATTAAATAAGTGACAAGTACAGTCTAAACCTGTTACTAACAGAATTCCATGATATTCCAGAACTCAGGAGAACTCAGGAGAAATGCAAAAGTGGCTGAGTAAATAAATCAAATGCCCAACATGACCGATAGGGGGCGTACAGTGCAGACTCAGCCTGTGCCCGGACATGTTCCTCAGCTGATCAGTGACGTGCCAGGAAATCCCTGTGTTATTCCCACTCCCGAGTCACCCAGTCAATCTATCTATACATTAAAATAGAAATAAATACTAATTAATACTCGATGAAAATTTACTTCCGTGGTTAGGATGTACCTGGCAACCAAACACACTTTGTGTCACATAAACAAATACTATATTCCCACCTGTATTATATGCATACACAATAACTACAGCAACCAGCAGTGCAGTTAAATAATAAGAACACTGAAGTACAGTTCTGAACAGTCTCTAACACCTGCTTCTTTCTTTTAACCACACACAGAGACACTGGACTTGTTTAATGTGTAGCTGTATAATATCTAAGCCATGTGAATATAATATAAAGCAACTATGAGAAACTTACAGCGTTTGTACTTGTGTCCCGTTCGCCATGTCGCTCCAGAATCCCTGAAGTCCAGTAACTCTCTGGCTACACAGCCTCACGTTAAATGTTTTGTGGGCGGGGCTTAAACTGACTCATCCAGTAGAAAAACGTCAGAGAGCTCTTCCAGGCCACTGATTGGACATTCAGAAGCGCTCGAAACCCTTTATTTAAAAAAATAAATAATTAAAATAAATAAATAAATAAAAATTAAAATGTAAAAATTAAAAAAGAAAGGACCTCCTCTGACGGGAATACATTACAAATATAAACGTTTGCCTTGTAAGAGATCATTTTATTTTTTTTAAGTAATTAAATGCCTCTTAAAAAAATTCTTCCAAAAAAAAAAATAAAAAATGGTCCGCTTGAATTCAAAAAGTCCAGGACAACCGATTTTCACTTTCATACCCCTCACTCACACTAATAATTTGCTAAACCGCTTAAACCCACTAGGGTTGCGGGGAGGCTGGTGCCTATCTCAGCCGACCCTGGGCGAAGGCGGGGTACACCCTGAACAGCTCGCCAGACCATCGCAGGGCAATACACACATAACCATTCACACTCATACCTAGGCTCACTTTGGAACTTAGCCCAATGTAGATGAGTGTGGGAGGAAATCGGAGTACCCGGAGTAAACCCATGCAAGCACGGGGAAAACATGAAAACTTCACACAGAAATACCCGAGCCTGGGAATCAAACCCAAGGACTTGCTGTCAGGTGGACGCTATGTTCACTACTCCACTGAGCCGCCCACCAATCACCTTTAAATATAGATTTTCTCTTTATTGTAATAGCCCTGTTGCACCATTATACAAAATAAAAGCTTTATATAATAGAAAAAAAAGAAAGTTGAGCTCATTCCTTGAAACCAGACAGCATTACAAGAATCTAACCAGGAAGTACATCCCTTTAGGAGATAAAGAATTAACAATTATTCTCCGAAGGCAAGGTGGATGTCGCTGAATAGTACCCCAAGACATAATGACAAGCAGCATCCACCAAGCTTGGGGAGAATAACTGTTTAAGTATTTACATAGGAACATAAAAAGCTAATTAAATCAGATATTTATAGTTTATTTTACATACTGTAACCATGACATAGGCAGGTCAGTGACTGTGCCAATCAGTGACTGTCTGCTGATTCGATTCAAGTGTTATTCACTTGGGATAATGTTTTTTTAAAATCCACAGCTATTGGACCAATCAGATCGCACTATTCCCAGTAGAATACACTAATAAAGATTGAGGTTTATACATGCATATTTTTTTTTTTGTCATTTGACTCTTGAGGCTACAATTACATATTGAGACTCCATGTCTCTTACCCCTCCATTATTATAGTTCCTTTCATTCAGTGATTTATTTTCTAAGCAGCTTAGTCCTAATTAGGGTCGCGGGGAGGTTGGTGCCCATCTCAGCCAACTCTGGGTGAAGGGGGGTACACCCTGAACAACTCGCCAGGCCAATACACATACAACCATTCACACTCACACTCACACCTAGGGGTGATTTGGAATCGCCAATCAGCCTACCGTGCATGTTTTTGGACTGTGGCAGGAAACCCGAGTACCCGGAGGAAACCCACGCAAGCACAGGGAGAACATGCAAACTCCACACAGAAGCTCCCCGAGCCCGGAAATCAAACCCAGGACCTCCTTGCTGTGAGGTGGACATGCTAACCACTGCGCCACTGTGCTGCTTATTATAGTTCTTGATTAGGTTTTTCCCCTTCAAAGTTTTAATCAAAAAGCATGATTTTAAAGTGTCAAATGTTTTAAAGAAGTCTAAGAAAAAGTTGAAACTTTTATGAGGGATCCATACATCCATTATTCATACCACTTATCCATCAGGGTCGCTGGGATGTTAGAGCCAACCCCAGCTAACTTTGGGCAAGAATCCTAGTGCTATACAGGCATGATGACACCACACACTTCAATGGCAAAGAGAACACTGGACCACATATATCAGGGTTAAATAAGACAGACTCCACCTGCAGGAGGCTTTACTCCATGGCACCTAATCTGGAGCACCTGATTAAAATCTTTTACAGACTTAAATTTGTACTAAATGTATAAGGGTTTACTTTACCTTTTAAATGTATCTGATCTGGGTTTTTTTGTTTTGTTTTGTTTTGTTGTGTTTTTTTGTTTTTGTTTTTGTTTACCTGAATTATGAAAGCACTAAAAGATATACATTTTCTGTATCATTAGTTGGAGTATATCACCTTCAGCACTGTATCTAAAACGGCAAAATGTTTACTCATTCAAATACACTTCGGTCCATAGTTTCTTGAGCAGTGTCATGATTTTTGTAAATTTGTCTCTGTACACCACCACAATGGATTTGAAATGAAGCCAACAAAATATTGCATTAAATATTTATGATTAAATATTACAGACATGATACACGGCCCCCCATTTCCAGAGGCTCAAAAATAATCGAACAGTTGACTGATAAGTAGTTTCGTGGGCAGTTTCTCCATTGATTCATAACAAATCAAGGAGATAAAATGTCTAGAAGTGATGAAATGTCTCTCATGTCAAGGTGTGTCACTGCAAGTGGGGGACGGGGGACGGGACACGTCTCTAGTTTCGGGCAGTGGCATGAATTCAGCGTGTTTTGAGTGAAGGAGACATCAGAAGAAAGTTGGTCAGTGAGTCCGGGTTAACATATAATAAGAAAAACATCATTCTAAGGGCGATACATCAGTCAAAAGGTTTTAAAACTTTGTAACATGATTGTATAATAAAGTTAACTGGTAAGAGATAGAAATGATTTATTTTGTTTCCTGTATCTCACTCATCAAACAGTAAACTATATTTATATGATGATTTTCCGGGAAACAAATTATTGTCACGTATAAATATCGGAGAAGGACAAGGGCTATCAAACACATGAATGGTAATTAGTCATCAGGGGATATTTCAGAGAGCAGTAATCTGTCATCACTAAACACAGAAGTGGTACAACCTGTTTCTAGCTGGTTGCCATGGTGTCGGAGTGCTACCGATGATATTTGTCACGTGCGCTTAATTCAGAATGAATACAGTCTGAGCTGATTAAAGGAGCTCAGTTCAGATAAAACTATGGAGTTTCCCATATCATTATCCATCAAATCAGAGTTCAGATTAAACCTGCTTTCTGGAACACCCTATTATTTTATTTCACTAATATTGAGTGATGACACTGAAATACACAATTAGAAAAAAAAATACATCATTCAAGTATTCCCATAATTTAAGCATGAAAATAAAAATCAAGCAAGTACTTTTGATAGAAGTAATGTTTACAAAAAAAGAATAATAATAAAATAAAATAACAGAAGTAATGCCACCTTGTAATCTCATAATGGAACAGAAATATTCTGGTAACAAAATCTCATGCACAATAAAATCACAAATAATACAAAATAACACAGCAGGTCAGTAATATATAAACTACTCTCACAGCAGATGTAACAAGTTTCCATCATTACCATTTTCATGCAAATTGTTTAACTCGCATTATTTTCAATGCAACAGGATGTGGCCACTATTAGTTTTGCAGGCTCACCTAAACGAACATCAAAAACTACTGTTTCATGTTTTCCAAACAGAAGATGCACACATGCTGCTTTTGCGGGCCTGAACCTCGCAGCTCTTGCCATTTTGCCACCATTTAAAACAGAAGATTGGTGTGTTTAAAAAGATTAATTAAAAAAAAAAAAAAAAACTGAAGTGATTTAGTGAGACTATTACTAAAATTGATTCAGAAATAAAATGTTCCATTACTGAGCCTGTCTGTGCCTTAGACAACTATTTATCTTATAACATTAATGTAATGTAAAAATAAAGAGATTTATGCACGTCATCCATTCATATTGCACTGAATATGGCTCAGATTATGATCTTTAGCTCTTACGAGAAATAATTCACTGTTACAATCACCGTCACTGCACACAAAACAAAAAAGAAAGCAAACAGAATTAAACAGATGTCAGAGTAATAGTATAGATGTCAGAATATTGTTAAACACTATGTATGGTATGTATACATAGATCATATTAAGAGCTTTTCGACACTGAATGACTTTCTGCAACCTTCACTGGTTGTGATATGAAAAGATTTAGGACATGAGCTGCCCACTTTTCCCAGCTGAGCCATATAAAGCAATATAAGGACATTTCAAGAATAAGTGGCACATCAAGTCAATTCCACGTTTCAATCACCTGTTTATGTTTCACTAGAAATAATAATAATAATAATAATTATAATAATAATAACAATAATAATAATAATAAGTGTGTTAGGTTCAGGAAGTAGGAGTCACTCTGCTTAGCTTGTGGGGCACTATACTCCTCCTGATTCAGAAAACGGGTGCCGCTGGTGCATGTCTGGTGGTTAAGAGAATCTGAGAGGAAGCCTGTGGCCTGTGCCTGCTGGAGTTGGTGGTAAAATTCTAATAATGGATGAAAAGTACACAACTACATGCACAGCATGGTGTATGGGAGAGGTGGCCTTGCTTAGGCAGCAGTGTCTTGTGTGCCTGTTGTTTCTCTTTATATCTCCGCCACAGTGCCTCTAAGGCCATGATTTTTTTTTCCCTAAACGGCACTGTGCTATTTGCATGGCATCTATCCGATATCTAATACCTCATATCACTATACCAGTACACAGGCTTAACGAGAGGAAAACGATGTCTCAAAGGAAATACAATCAGCCATTCAATAAATAAATCAATAAATAAGCAATAAATTAATACCAGCGCTAATCTGCCCAATACCTCTCTAAACCCACAGTGATCCCCAGGAAGCACCAACAACATTCCTGTCTCTTCCTCGGGGATTCTGACCTAGAAAGAACTCCTATCCGTGTCTCTATGAGGTTCCTTTTGGTCATTGCTGTGACCTTCTCACCTCTCCTTCTCATTTTCCTTTACTCTTTCTCTCTCGCTCTACATGTGAGAAAGTGGACTCCGGTACTTTCACGAGTTGAGAAAGCCGGGGCGTCTGGGAGGAACCGAGTTTCCTAGTGTTTCTTCACACAGCTGTCTCTAAATCCTCGCGTGTGGCTGGCTGTTCGGACTCCTTGATCTCCAGATAGGAGGCCAACTCGGAGTCTCCAGCTTCCTGAGCGCAGTCTTTTGGAGTTTTCCCCTAAAGCGACATAAATAATAAATAAAGTTGCATGTGTGTCATAAAAAGCAGCGACAAGCCTTAGCTTATCAAACATCAAATTCCTCCTGAGATCTTGAAATCTCCAGATAGCATTATTCCTCAAACATGTTATTCATCATGGATGATTTAAAAATCATAGAGAACCAGCAGGTAATGCCAGCCTTAACTCACGTGCTTTCAGAAGAACATAACGTCTCACGGGTTATAGGTAGAAAAACAAATGACTCACCACAAAGTTAGTTTTATTAGGGGAAGCTCCAGCTTCAAGCAGTAGTCTACACACTTCGTGATGTCTCTGATATGCAGCTTTATGCAGTGCTGTGTCACCTCTAAATAATAAAAAAAAAAACTCATACAGACATTTTCCATGGTAAAGAATGAGGAAATCTTAGCAAGACAGTAGCTGGCACTTACGTCTCCTTGTCACTTAAATCCAGAAACAACCTCGAAACTGGGAAAGAAAATTATTATGAAACATGATGACAGCATATCACAAGGGCTTCAATTCAATTCAATCAATTCAAACAACTTTATTTATTGCTCTAGGGGGAATCAATTAAGAGCAGCTTGTACACACAAAGACAATGATGCACAGTGGTTGTGCGAACACAATAAAATGACATTTACATTTACAGCATTTGGCAGATGCCCTTATCCAGAGCGACTTATATTTTTATCTCATCTTATACAACTGAGCATTAAGGGCCTTGCTCAAGTGCCCAAAGGAGGCACCTTAGTGGTACTGGGGCTTGAACCACCAACCTACAGAGCAGTAAACCTAGGGCCTTAACCACTGAGCCACCACTGCCCTATAAATAATTCACAAAAAAAGACTGTAAGATATCTGCTATTATAATTAAGGCACTATACAATATAAATACATGAAATCAGCATTCTGTGACTTAGGGCATGATCTACAGTCACCCAAGCTTGTCGGGTTAAAGAATACCATTATGACATTATATTAAAATCAGACAATAGTACCAGGATATAATTTTTTAAAACCCATTCAAAGTTTTAATATATACTACATGGAAACTAAGAAAAACTATAAACTAAAACAAAGTTTTTTAAGACTTTTATGGTTAATTTTTCCATTACAAGGGGTTATAATAATGACGCCACCTGCTCCAAGTGACAATAACAAACCATGAGTGTCTGTCATTTTGATTCAAGCGTTATCCTCCTGGGATAATGTCTTTTAAACCTCTAGATAGAAGACCCATCAGATCGCACTGTTCCTGTGTGGTATTTAATAATAATCTTTATATATATGGATTGTGCTGTGTATGTGTTTGGCATGCAGGAATATGCACTTGAACCTGGAAAATATTTCTGACATGGCTCAATCACCTTCACTCCTATCGCTATATCTCATACAGAATTCAAAGTTGAAATGGTGTCAAGACTGCTAACAAAGACATGGAAGCAGGTAGAGAAAAAAACAAGGACAGAATATGGTTGTGTGATGAATGTGTGATGGGAGTGCAATTTATTTCCCCTAAGATGTATGCAACGCAAATGTCAGAAAATAAACGGTCATCAGTCTGATGTAACTGGTACTCAATAATAAGCACTTCCTCTGTTTTGACGGAAGTGACCACACTTCCATGTGCTTGTATTCTGCTGTTGTTTGTGTTGGGGGGTATATTATTTAAGTTTGTTTTAATCAGTTCTTTTACTTGAAAAATCAGAAACCTGTAGTCTTCTGGATTAAAAATCAAAAACCTGTAGAAATTTCTAGTCACGGCCTTTTGTGCATCATGCATAAAGAGAATAAGTAAGTAAGTATTTCCTGCTCCGAACAGGAAGTATAAAAAGGAGTTAAAAATAGGTGTTAATCTTACCATGTTGCAGAATGAAGCTCACAACGTCAGTGTGGCCGTTCTGAGAGGCGAGGTGTAGAGCAGAGTAACCCCCTGTGTCTCTAACCAACAAGCTAAGGTCACTACTACATGAGCTGGACAACTGAGAGACAGAAATAAGCAGTAAATAATGATAAGGACAGAAGAATACTAACTGTATTATACATTATTATAAAAATAACTACAGGCCAAATATTGCAAAATATTTGTGCTTATTGTTGTTCTGACAGGGACGGTACGGTGGCGTAGTGGTTAGCACGTCCACCTCACAGCAAGAAAGTCGAGTCCTGGCCTCAACAAGGGCGTTTTAGTGCTTGTGTGGGTTTACTCCAGGTACCCAAGTTTCCTCCCACGGTCCAAAGACATGCACATAAGGCTAACTGGCTGTTCCAAATTGTACCTAGGTGTCAATGTGAGTTTGAATAGTTGTATGTGTGAACGTGTCACCCAAATTTGGCTGAGATGGGCTCCTGCTGCCTCGCTATCCTGGTAGCACTGAGTGGTTCAGCAAATAAATGAATGAATGGCACAGCCAAAAGGTGCAGAGCAACACGAGCTACAGGTGTCTGTAAGTCACATGATCTTGTTCCTACAAGTCACATGATCTGCTCACTCATTGCTTAAGCATTCAGACTTGTTTAATTATAGCTCGTAAGCGACACGCACTGTCAAAATTTTGTGCCCATAGGATTTTTTTTTATTTTTTGGACTATAGGTTTGTTGCGAATTCTACAGGCAGTTTCTCCATAGGAAATTCTATAGACTTAACTATGGATTCTATAGTCAAGACTATAGATTTCCTATATCTAAATCCATAGATTCTATAGGCAAGGATATAGATTTCCTTTATATTCTGTAGCAAATACTATAGATATCCTATAGATTTTATAGCATGGACTATAGATTTCCTATAGATTCTACAGCTGAACTATAGACAGAACTGTAGATTTCCTATAGATTCTATGACTGTGCTATATAAATGAGTTCTAAACAAAAACGCTAAAATTTAAGGGTGCTAATTAAATTAGGTGGGCTTCATTTAAATAATTATCAATTTACAGTATTTCTTTGTTTTTGCTGAAAGAAAAACAATAATTTTGTGTGGCTGTATGTATATATTGTATGTGCATGTATATAAAAATATATTACTAAAAATGCGGCAACTGTTCAAAATTGTATTATTTTTTAGAACATTTGCATTAATTGAACATTTGATTTTTTTCTGCTCATGCATGTAATAAAAGAAAGTTACCTGTTAATATACTTTGAATTCTTTAGAATAATACAAGTTTTTATGTTCACCCATCTAGGCCTTTAGACAATTGTGCTTATTTGCAATTGCTGGCCTATGGGTATTTTCGTTCTTAATATAAACTCGGAAATATTTTTTCTTATTCTTCACCTTGGCTTTAGAATTTATTCTGCCATTAGGTCATATTTATAACTGTGTCTCCACGTGCTTTAAATGATTCAAAGGTTCTGATTAACACAGCTGTTTGAATTTCCTTGGCTTTTCCATCATTGGGCCCACAAGCTAAATCAGCTATAAGCTAAAAAAAAATAAAATAAAATAAA
>JBCNYH010000024.1:15336290-15348664 GCA_039654325.1 Tandanus tandanus
ACACACACACACACACACACACACACACACACACACACACACACACACACACACACACACATACACAGACACACACACACGGCAAAAGAATAATGTGTATTGACAAATATTCTGGTAAAGAAAGCAAATAATAAAAAAAAAGCATGTCTCCTGTTTTCCCTCCATTTCTTCCCTTTCCCATTTATCTGATTTACTGATTTAGCCAGACAGCACGGTGGCATAGTGGTTAGCATGACCGGTTCAATACCTGAACCTGATGCTATGGCATTTGTGTGTGGAGTTTGCATGTTCTCCCTGTGCCTGCGTGGGTTTCCTACAGGTATTCCGGTTTCCTCCCACAGTCCAAAGACATGCACATTAGGCTAATTGCCCCTAGGTGTGAGTGTGTGTGTGTGTGTGTTGGTCCTGTGATGGACTGGCAAGCTGTTCAGGGTGTATCCCGCCTTCGCCCAATATCGGCTGAGATAGACTCCAGCCTCCTCATGACTCTACTGGTTCGGCAAATAAGTGAGTTGATGAGAAAGTGACTTGAACATACAATCAAACTGAGTGTACAATGTCAAAAAATGGAGGACACCCCCCCCCCCCCCTCTTTGACTTTTATTTGTTTTTCGTATCCAATTATCAATTGAATAATGCAATAACAGGTTATTTTCTCTTTTTTCTGATTTTGTACTCTCAATTTTACACTCTCACAAATGAATGATCTTACTTAAATATCATGAGTAGATAGAGTTCATAAAAAAAAAAACCTAATCTAAATCTAGCTCTCTCTGTAGCTTATACAGATACAGCCTTGAAGATATTGTCAAAACTATGTATTAAAACCAGTGTTAAAAATAAAAGTAACATAAATGGTAAGGTCCTTGTCAAAAATACTCTTCATAATCACAAAAAACACACAGCACTAAATCACACTTTGTACAGCTGGGTGGAATGTACACTAACACAAACACAAGAACACACAGGCTGTATTTTCTAGACAATAAGTCATTGTCTGCAAGTCAAGCCCCCATCCCCACCTGTCTGTTTGTCCTGCGTCTACAATATAACAGCGCTAATTCATCTGGTTTATGCTAAAGATAGAAACCATTGCTACAATCATGTGCATATTAGAAAGAGGGTTTTCAACAGTGAAATTCTAGTAGCAAAATAAAGGCTTTTTACATTGCCATTGCCTTCAGTCACCCTGTGAATGCCCGATCCCGTCGGATCTCAGGAAACAAAGCAGGGTCGGCAGTTAGCACTTGGATGGGAGACTGCCTGGGAATACCAGGTGCTGTGGTAGGTTAGGGAAAAGGCCTGGCAACTTACCGTGTAAAAAAAAAAAATCTGCTAAGAGAACTCTATTAGAATAGAGACGCCAATCCTCAACAATGAGGATGGCATTGGACAAGACCAGACTTTGCCAATGAGGATTTTACAAAAAACAGACAAACAAACAAAAAAACAGGATTTATGTGAGGGCAGCACAAGGGCGCGGTGGTTAGCGTGTCCGAATCACAGCAAGAAGGTCTGAGTTCAATTCCCGGTCTCGCAGCGTTTCTGTGTGGAGTTTGTTTGTACTCCCCGTGCTTGCGGGGGTTTCCTCTGGGTAAACCAGTTTCCTCCCACAGTCTAAAAACATGCACATTAGGCTAACTGGCTGTTTCAAATCACCCCTAGGTGTGAGTGTGAATGGTTGTGTGTGTGATGGCCTTGCAATGGCCTGGCGAGCTGTCCAGGGTGTACCCTGCCCTCACCCAGAGTCAGCTGAGATGGGCACCAGGCTCCCCTCAACCTTAATTAAGAATAAGTGGCTTAGAAAATAAATATTTATATATTTCAGATTTTAAGAGTTGTCTACAGAAATTCTCAGTTTGCTTATTTACATTTATGGCATTTGGCAGACACGCTTATCCAGTGCAACGTACATTTTATCATTTTTAGACAACTGAGCAATTAGGGGTTTAGGGCCTTGCTCATGGACCCAACAGTGGGGGCATGGTGGTACTGGGGATTGAACTCCCAACCTTCGGATCAGTAACCCAGAGTTTTAAACACTGAGCCATCATTGCCCCACTTTTATTACAGTGGTAAATCTGTATATCTCAGACTTAGTTTAGATTTTGGCTGCAGTTTAGTAACTTCTTGCAGTTCCTAAATATTACTAAGACTGTTATTTCACTTCCTGTATCAGAAATAACCTAAACGCGAGAGCAGCACCACAACCATGTTTAAAACTGGCATATTATTATTAATCTAATGAAAATCATTATATCAGTGCACTATAAAGCTGCAGTACATGTTTTATAGTCTGGAAAATACAGAATAACTACAAATGAATATGTAAATCTTGTGTGCGTAGTCTGTGCACTCACACAAGCAAGCCTCCTTCCACCCTCACACACATAAGTGCACACACAAATACACACACACTCCCTCTGCATGGCCAAGGAGTGTGGGGTGAGTGTGTGAGCGTGTGTGCGGTGAGGACCAGAAAAATACTTACACCGAGAAGGAGTCGGGGGGAGCAGAGAGGCGGCGCAGATCTGCTGCGCACACTTTCTGAATGCTGCACCAGCACAGGCAACACAGGAGCAAGCAAGAGAGAGAGAGAGAGAGAGAGAGAGAGAGAGAGAGAGAGCAGAGATGAGGTGAGGGAGGGGAGGGGAGGGGGTGGGACACAAACATGGATAAGGAGCTCAATTTAGTTATTAGCTAATGAAAGTGATGTGGAGAATTAAAGACAGGTTACAAAGCAGCAGAGAAAGAAACATTGCGGAGTGAAGGAGTGAAGAAAGGGACAGCGATCAGTGCTGTTCAGAGAGCTCATCACACAGGACACACAGAAGGGAAGGGGGCATGAACCAGTGTATAAGCTTAAACCGCAGGCAGTATCACACAGGTTAATTACACAACCAGAACCAGGCACTCAAGTGTTCAAAATCAGGTGTATGTCCATATGCGAGTGAGAGTAGAAAGTTCCAACAGTAAAAAGGTAAAGTCTGTTGGGCTTTTTACAACGAGCCTAATGGCTCATCAGGCTGGAGCTTATCCCCAGATTCCGTAGTGTGAAGCAACTAGGAGTTTAACTCCTCCTGGATGGGATGCTAGTACATTGCAGGTTACCTTCCCAGTATTTATACTAGTACCCGTTTATACTGCTGAGTGGACAGAGGCACGCTTGGGGTTAAGACCTTGCCCAAGGGTCTTAGCACAGTGGGGGTCTAATTGGGGTTTCGAACCCACGACCTCATTCATGAGCCCAGCCCTGTATAGAAGCCCTGTATAGAAAAAGGGACCTTCTCCAAGGACTACTCATTATTACTGGCATACATTTTTTCACATTAATATTTTTATCAATTAAATGTTTATAAACTCTAACTCTGGCATCATGGTGATGTAGTAGTTAGCACGTCCGCATCACAGCAAGAATGTCCTGGGTTCGAGCCCCATGCCCGGCAAGGGTGTTTCTGTGTTGAGTTTGCATGCTCCCCTTGTGCTTGTGTGGGTTTCCTCCCACAGTTCATAGACATGTACATTAGGCTAATTGGCTGTTCCAAATTGCCCCTAGGTATGAGTCTGAATGATTGTGTGTGTGTTGGTCTTGGGAGTCTGCTTTGCCATTCAGAGTGTACCCCGCCTTCACCCAGTGTTGGCTGAGATAGGCTCCATTCTCCCCCACACCTAAGAGTAGGATTAGGGGGTTCGGGATTGGCTCCAGCCCTTTGCCCTACCCTGAACACTTCCTGTGTTGTTCTGTTTGTCTTTAAGTAAGAAACATTCAAAGTGTTCTATGAAGAAACCTATAACATGTGTGTCTTACTCATTGAGCAGTGGAACAGATGTGCGTCTCTTGCTCTTCTGCACCATGTTGGCTTGGTTACGGAGTGAAATACGGAGTGTGGATGGTGCCAGGCGACAAGGCTCTCCATCTACCTGCACAGGCACCGTTTTGTAGGTGGTGAGAATCACTTCTCTGCACTGATGTAGTCGCTCGCCATGACCTCCAACCTGCAGCGCAGCCTGGTGCACCAAAGGATGATTATATAGTCCTGTGATTTTCATCAAGACATTTCCCAAGCTTTCATAACACATCCAGCACATAAAGTAGCCACTTACCAGGGAGGCCATAGTAAAGCCAATGACCTCAATACTGCCATCATCGTGCCGTTGAGGTTCGAAGTCTCTGTGGTCGCCTGTGTTGCCCCAGGGCATGGTCCCTGCACAGTACCTGCAGAGACGTGAGGTAAGGGGGTGTAAAATAAATGTTACATACAAATAGGCTACGAACTATAGAATTCAATAATAAATACAATAATACAAAAACTATAATAACATTTGTGATTTACAAAATTTTATAAAAAATAAAAGAAAAATCCTGGCCCCCACTTTGAGAAACACTGACATATAGTATGCATAACAAGTATTCGCTGAAGGCAAGGTGGATATCACAGAAAAATCCCCAGAGCCAGAGGCAAATAACTGTTTTAGTATATACTACATGTGAACACAAGAAAAAAATGAGATTTTTATTTATTTATTTTTTAATAGATTCGAGCATTCCCCTACCTTTGTGGGGTAGATGATGCTGAGACAGCGAACCAATCAGATTCCTGTGTAATATGCTAAAAACTCATAGCAGTAAGTCATTTAGCCGGTGTTCCCGTATTAGTTTTACTGAGTTTAGATGTGATGTGATTTCCTTGTTATGGGTCAGTTACTTTGGGTAAACAAAGTGGGTAAATGGTTGAATAAGTTACTTTGGGTAAAAAAACAACAGCATAAACCACATGACCAAAATTATGTGGACACTTGACTCCCAAACCCACATGTGGCTCTTGCCCTAATCTAAAATATAATGTCCAAAAATGGTCATCACAGTTCATAAGATTTACTCATACCGTTATACATTACAAGCCTACATACTGATCTGGACAAACATTGCTGCTTATTTACACACTTTGTGCATGTGCATACCCAGCAGGTTCACTTCAATTCTCACTACAAATTCGATCTTAGCCAAAGCCTCTTTGAGAACAGGTCTTGAACTGGTTTTGAGCCTGATGTGGACGGGGAGATCAATTCAGATCAATCCAAACTGATTCTGACACTGTAGTGTGGACAGGGCCAAAAACATCTGTCCCCAGATGGCTGCCTGACCTCTTCAGGCCTTTTTCAAGTCCCCACCTCAGTGATGTTAACTAGGATGTGACCAGGAATCCGTCAATCCTCAAGGTTTGGGTAATAAACCTGACATCTTAGTATTCAGGCAAAAGCTTGAGCAAGTGTTTTACAATGACTGGTGAAACAGATGTATACTGTATACTTATAAAAAAGGTTCACCAAAGTTTCTTTGGGGGCAGCACAGTGGCATCGTGGTTAGCACGTCCACTTCAGAGCAAGAAGGTCTTGGGTTCGAGTCCTAGGCTCGGCGAGGGCATTTTTGTGTGGAGTTTGCATGTTCTCCCCATGTCTGAGTGGGTTTCCTCCGGGTGCTCCGGTTCCCTCCCACAGTCCAAAGACATGCACATTAGGCTAATTGGCTGCTCCGAATTGCCCCTAGGTGTGAGTGTGAGTATGAGTATGAGTATGAATTGTGTGTGTTGTTCTACGATGGTCTGACAAAACAGTAAATAGATCAGTAGCACAAAAGTGGGTTCTTAAATCCATACACGAACCTGGGGATGTTTAAGAAGACAATACACTGGAACTTCAAATCCTGGATCTTGGCTGTGAGATCCGTACCGTCACACTTCAGAGGTCAATCAGTAGGACAGAAAGATACACAGAGGAAGAGATGAACAAAGCAACTGAGAATTGTGAAAGTTACAGGAAGAATTGTTTCAGTAAAAATGTCACACTTGGGTAACGATTAGCAGTGTGGCATGTGGGTGGCCTTCACTGCCACTAGGCTTAATGGATTGGACAGGTTACATCTCAGGATCCTCACAATCAAAAGCTTCCGAAGACATGGGCCACTCACCACCACTCTGACGTGCTTAGACAGGTCCCTGGAGCTCCTTTGTAGGAAGTCGGAAAAGGCAGCCTGAGAGGACAGAGACACACACACACACACACACACACACACACACACACACACACACACACACACACACACACACACACACACACAGTCATTTCCTTTCTCTCCTATTCTCTCTTATTAATCTGTCTCTGTACAGCCCAGATTCTTTCAGCTCTGACACTCAGAGTTCTGCTCACCCCTGCATAGAACATCTTGTTGCGGAAGCGGCTGTTGAATTTCTCAGGGTTGGCCTCTGCAGGGAGATACAGAAAGCTGAGCTGGAGAACAGCTAGAAAATGAATTTCAGTTCATTTGTAATATCAATAAACAGGTACAGTTACATTACCACTGACCTCTAGATTCATGAAACTCAAGAGTGACATGAGCATCAAAGCCAAGGCTGAAGTAGTTATTAAACACGTTCAGAGGAAGCTGGAGAAAGGGATAAAATGTACATGTTTTAAAGACTAATAAACTCCTTGTTAGATCCTCAGGTCTACTCCATCTGTATACCTAAATCAAGTTCCACATTCAAATACTTAGTTGTTCATATTATTTTTGCAAAACCTATATTTGCATGTTCATTATATCATAAAAAGGGAGATATTCTCTTGGACAAAATCTGCACTACATTTACATATCCTACAATGGCATGTTATATTTGCCACGTTAACTATGTTGCGAGCATAGGTAGTGAATAGGTAGTTATATGGGTTTTAATCAGGCGGCACGGTGGTGTAGTGGTTAGCACACAGCAAGAAAGTCCCGGGTTCTGAATGTTTCTGTGTGGAGTTTGCATGTTCACTCCGTGCTTGCGTGGGTTTCCTCCAGGTACTCTGGTTTCCTCCCACAGTTCAAAAACAGCTAGGCTGATTGGCTGTTCCAAATCGTCCCTGAGGTGTGAGGGTGAATGTGAATGGTTGTATGTGTGTTGACCCTACAGTGGCCTGGCGAGTTGCTCAGGGTGTATCCCTCCTTCGCCCAGAGTCTGCTGAGAGGGGGCCCACCCTCCCTGTGACCCTAATTAGTATTAAGCAGCTTAGAAAATGAATGAATGAAAGAATGGGTATTGACCAAACTTAAAACAATGTGTATGAAGACAGAATGACACTTAAAGAGTTTTATAGGTAAACAAAGTTAAAGAAAAAGTAAACACAGAAGTATTCGATGCAATGCTTCACTTGGTATGCCTCCACTATTCCTTTTTAGTGTGTGTTTGAACTGTGACCCTAATTTTTAACCTATGTCCTTAAAACCTGTACTACTTCATGAGAATTTAGTACTGAGTAACTGATAAAAGTTTGGTCCAAATCCATGCAGGCATTCAGCCTGCAGAGTGTGCACAATTTTTCAAGATTACCTCATGTCACCTTGACCTTTGACCTACAAACTTTGACCTGTACCAGTTAGTGGGCTTTTAGTAGTGAGCAATGCGTGACTTTTAGTTTGGGCAGGTTGGTCATAATCTGTCCATAATCTGTTAAGCTTTTACTAAGATGACCTCAATGACTGTTGACCTATGACCTTCACAACTTCCACCAGTTCATGGGCCCTTAGTAGTTAATAATTGGTGATAGTATGGTCAAAATTCTTTGATTCATTCAGACGATAAAGTGCTCACAAGTAAATTTGGACAGACGGATGAACACACACACACAGACGCACAGGCAGGGCACAAACATCGCCACGGTGGGCATCAAAATATGATGTTTTGTGTCTTTCTACTGTGTAAACATTTTACTGTTTTACAGTTTATGCAATATAAAGAGTAACACAGTCAAGTATATTCTCCATATCACTGAATGTCAGTTCTCATGACCTCTGATGGTCCTCTCTCACCTTCTGAGTGCCCTCCTCGGGCTGTGCAGTTGACTGCTCCACCTGTAGATTCCAGCGGTCTAGTTGGACGACAGTCCCATCCTCCACATGACACAGGATTTTAGACACTGGCTCGTCTGTGTAACCCTTGAGAAAGAGACAGAAACATTTTTTTTTAAATTTGATCTTTGTTGTATGTTTATGTAGCACCTGGTACTGCAGAAACGTTGTTTCGTTTCACTATGTACTGCGTCAGCTATATGTGGTTGAAATGACAATAAAGCTTCTTGAACTTGAACCTGAGATAGAGAGACAGAGAGAGAAAGACAGCATCTGTATTAAATGTGATGTCACTTTAAAACCCTTAGAAAGTCATTACCTGCCATTAATGTGACACATACAGTGCTTTTTTTTTCCCCTCGAGGGCTAAATAGAGCCCTTGAACACATCAATTGAGATGATTACAGCATCTATTCTAATGTACAACAAGAGACTGGCTGCAGGCGCCTTACTGCCATTATAGCGCCAAAAACACTATTTCACCTGTAACATGAAAGGACAGGAGAGAGAGAGAGCGAGAGAGAGAGAGAGAGAGAGAGAGAGAGAGAGAGAGAGAGAGAGTGAAAACTCTAGACTCGTCAAGGTCAGTGCTTGCTAGTTTCCAGCTCCCATTGGCAGCACGAACGACAGCACAGTGTTAAGAATAAAAGCTTTTGTATTTAGAGAAAAATCCTTCAGTTAGCCCTCCTCATAATCAAGTTAACTTCACCAATCAAACTCCACTTAGACGGCCAAGCAATCAAATTATACCCTAAGTGCTTTTTGCTTCTATATCTCATATGCAGGTGCACAAATAAACAAATCTTATGCTGCGTGTTAGTCTCACTGTCTCGTTTATGCAATCTGCAAAGAAACAATAATTGCATTATTCATCACTACTTTATAATCAACACCAGAATGCAGTTACCACACAGATTTAATGCAGCATTAGTAAATAGAATTATTTTTGACTAACCCCTTGCCTCACCCATGAATCCCTTTCCCTCCACTCCTGCCTGTTTTGAAGCTGTCTGCCTCCAGAGACAGAGACAGAACACAGAAACCCTACTCTCATTAGAAGAGCTGATAATTAGCATCAGAAATATGCTTTCTTTATATGCTTGTTCAAAGCTTAAAGCACTGATGGAGAAGCTAAAGGAGCAGACCTTAAAGTGAAATCGCTGTTATGTGTGAAAGTTGTACCTTACATTACACAAGCCCATAACAACAGTACAGAGAGGGCTTTTCTGCATTACACACAGTACAACAACCATTAGCGCCATAAACCTGAAACCAGGGGCAGTACGGTGGCATAGTGGTTAGCGCATTCACCTCACAGCAAGAAGGTCCTGAGTTCGAGTCCATGACTCAGGCGTATTTGTGTGGGATTCCTCCGGGTACTCTGGTTTCCTCCCATCATCCAACGACATGCACGTTAGACTAATTGGCTGTTCCAAATCACCCCTAGGTGTGGATGTGAGTGGTTGTGTGTGTGTGTGTTGGCCCTGAAATGGTCAGGCGAGCTGTTCAGGATGTACCCCGCCTTCGATCCAAGAAGGATTAGGCGGTTCAGCAAATGAGTGAGTGAGAGAGCCTGAAGTTTCAAGTTTTCAAGTTTCAAGAAACCACATTCTTCCATAAAGTACCATTAAAGTACAGTATTAGAGTGTCTGTTTTTCTATTCTGTGCGAGTCTGAGCAGTGGTGTATGAGCCTGTATCTTTTGGGTTTCAGTTTCGCTATTAATAATTAATCTGTTTTTTTGTTTGTTTGTTTTTTGTACTGCTTCCCATCGTCATGCAAGTCAGTGAAACATAACAGCAAATCAGCATCAACTCAGCAGCCTTATTGTGTTTCCTGTGGTGGGCACGCGTGGGCACCAGATGATACCAGACACCCATCCAAGTCATGTTCCCTACCTATGTTTGAAAACTCTGATAATATTGATTTCATGGTGATTTCTCCTCACTGTTTCTGTTTCTCAGCACCTGGTAACCTTTAAACCTGATCTGTCTTCAAACAGGAAGAAGTTGGGCAAAAGAGTAATACCCAATGATTCTTAGATGAGGGTCTTATAATGATATAAAACACAGTAGCTAGGTGTAAATGTGATGTTCACATTTGAGAACAGTGTGGTTCTCAAGAGGCACAATTTGCAGTCCAAAAAACAAATAATAGAAACGTGAATAAAAAAAAACCACAAAACCTTGAAATGTAAACATTTTGTGACATATAAGTGCCATTAGGTATAAATCACTGTACCAACACATAACTGGTCTTCTGGATTCGTTGCAATGTTTAACTGGAATGAGGAAACAGCTTTAATGGCATCATTTCGTCCAATCACAGCTATGTTTGTAGACTTTTTAAAAAACTTTATTTTGAACAAATCTGCAGTTGAAGCTCGCCTAGTGATCTTAATCAATGCTCTCATTAACCCATTACTACTGTTATTACTATACAGTGTTCCTATTCATTTCACTCTGGTTACTGAGTAAATCTTTCAGTTACTGAATAATATGTACAAAAAAAGACCAAATAATCATAAGAATTAAATGTTCTACTGCTTAAAAACAGCAACAGCACGAACTTCTGATTTTCCTGGCTAAAGAAAAACACAGCACAGACAAGCATACTGGATATGATTTTTGAGTTTTTAGTGAGTTGAATGTATAAAGCATTTTTTTGGGTCATATTTTCATCTAAACATTGGTTAAAAATTGAGTCTTGGTGCTGTTTTGTCAATGCTACTGCTGAACAATTTAAAGCTGGTTAATCACATGATCAGATGTACATGTTGATGCAGTCATTTTTGTGTTATCACTATGGCTGGTCCTGGAAAATAAACTAAAAACTAGAACTCAGAAGTTTACTTTGTTCCGTCTTTGGTCTGTTCTCGTTTTGAATGTGAACTTATTCTGAATGGCAGTGATGCTAATCGAAACAGCATCAGCGCCAAGTGAGTGCTCTCTGAAAGATGGAAGACAGGTTGCACATGGTTTATTAATCAATGTTTTTCACTTCATGAATCATTTATATATCTTTTGCTTTCTACAGTGCGAGGTCAGGAAGAAGATGACTCACTCCTCCCCAGTTGAGTGTCCTGGCGAGGTCATTTCCTGTGCCAAGAGGAAGAACAGCCACGGGAGGCTGTGGGTTCATCTGTAGTTCGTCCAACACAGATAGGATCCAGCCCACCTGCAGCAATCAGCACACAGATTCATACTGGCATACTCTCCGAAATTATAAATAAAGTCAGCATGAGCTGTATAAGAACAGACTTTTTGCTCTTCTATAGGTTATGACACTAAAATGATTGTCTGGATTGGAACGGACAAAGAGAAGATGTATAACTTATAGCAGTGTTTCTCAATCCTGGTTCAAGAGTACACCAACCCTGCATATCGAAGACCATGAACCTGCTCTAACACAGTCACTTCAGTCCAGTTCAGGCTGGTTAATTAGCTATGTTATATCATGAGAGCTGGGAGCACAGAAAACCCAAATAGTTGCAGGACCAGAGGCAAACATACAATAATTCAGTTATATCATGGCAATGATGTATTACCAAGAACGAATTAATGGCTTCCAACCAATAAGAAATAAAAAAATATCTTGAATGAATAATAAAGTCTATCATCCCTCATATAATGAACCAATCAGATTGTGCCATTCCCGTGTAGTGTAAACCAATATGATTTATTTCTAGCTTGCTGTGCTGCTTTCGGGTGGCAGAGTGGTTTTGTGGTAAGCATATCTGCCTCAGCAAGAAGGTCCTGGGTTCGGGTCCTGGGCTCTGGTGTTTCTATGTGGAGTTTGCATGTTCTTCCTGTGCTTGCGTGGGTTTACTCCAGGTACTCTGGTTTCATCCCACAGTCCAAAGACATTCACATTAGGCTAACTGGCTGTTCCAAATTGCCCCAGCTGAGAGTGTCAGTGTGAATGGTTGTGTTTGTATTGGCCCTGTAATGGTCTGGCGAGCACCCCGCCTTCGCCCAGTGTCAGCTGAGATAGGTTCCAGTCTCTCTCAACCCTAATTAAGCGGTTCGGCTAATAAATGAGTGGGTGAAAGTGTGCTGCAGTCCACTCATCAAAAAAAGCTTACCGTCCCATCACCTCCACAGGCAAGAATGCGAAGATTTGGCACTTTCCTGTACAATTCCAACCTGAGTAAAAAAAATTAAATGTTATATGATATATCATATAAAATACATTCTCTTCAAACAGTACTGTTCAGCTTTGTTTAAGCATCTCTCTCTCTCTCTCTCTCTCTCTCTCTCTCTCTCTCTGTCTTTCTCTTTCTCTCTCTCACTCTCTCCGGTCTCTCCTCTCCCTCTCCCTGTCTTGTCTCTTTCTCTCTCTCTCTCTCTCTCTCTCTCGCGCTTTCTCTCTCTCTCTCTCCGGTCTCTCCTCTCCCTCTCCCTCTCTTTGTCTTGTTTCCCACCCCCCCCCCCACCCCCCCCCGCCTCCTCCCCCCCCACTCCCCTCCGCTTCTCTTCTTGCGCCTC
>JBCNYH010000024.1:15449436-15474723 GCA_039654325.1 Tandanus tandanus
AATAATTGCAGCAAGAGAGTTTATATCACCAGCAGTGAAAAGTCGTCTTCGCAGTCGCTGAGTGCAGATCTAAGCCCCCATGACAGATGCCACTGAGATAATGATTATGAGATAATTATTGTTATTCACTTTACCTTTCAGTCGTTATTAAAAAGTCATGGATGATTGTTTACATTAAATGATGTTACATTTATGATATTCGGCAGACACCCTTTTCCAGAGCGACTTACAGTAATGATTTCTATACAACTGAGCAATTAACAATTAGTGGCCTTGTTCAAGGGCCCAACAGTGGCAGCTTGGTGGTACTGGGGCTTGAATCCGTACCTTCTGATCAGCCAAAGCCTTAACCACTGTGCAACCAATGCACCATATTAAAGCAATGTATGATGAAATTTTATAGTTTACAGTGGGCAAGAAAATGAAAATATAGTCATTGTGATTTTTAAAAAAACATTTTAATTAGTAGTAGTAGTAGTAGTAGTAATAATACTACTACTAATAATAATAATAACAATAATAATGCTGTGACAGTGCAAAACATGTTGGACGCTGGCTTGTCATAACCATTAACATCTAAAACGCTGTAGAACGCATGGCCTGTCACACAGAATCTTTTAGCCAATAATAGTGCAGACAGCACTTGGATGGTTGCCAGCTTATGACAAAAGAGCCCATCTGTCAAAGTGTTCAACCAGATAAAAGAGGACAGTACTACAGGGGCTTACTACAGATAGGATGCTCCAGGACTGATCCCCCCCCCAAACACACACACACACACACACACAGGTCAAAGTGTCATGCCATTACAATTCTCCCCAATAAACCATGTTTAATCTGATAAGTCAGAATTAATAATACACCATTTTATCAGTGCAGATATAAAAAGTTTGGTGGATGTCAGGGCTGGACTGGAAGAAAAAATAGGCCCTGGAATTTTTGGTTTAGACAGGCCCTCCACAGCCAATCGATTTTTACCTGTGTGCCTGTTGTCATATTTAATATAATATATGTATCGTGATGTGGAGAAGTGTCTCTTTGTCCCTGTCAAAATGATCATATAGGCTTTTTGTATTGATTTGTTTATGTCATAATTTTGCTGGTTTTGTTCGTTTAATCAGGTGTTTGAACAAAAATCTTGCCTGTATAAGCTACAGCATTACATTTTCTGGCCACTGCACATTTCCCATAACTCTGTTTACCTGCTGCGTAATGGTCCCAGCTACACGCTCCTCCTGTGTATCCCTGACACTCACTAAGCCTGACCCTGGCCCTCCTCCTCTGTCGGCTCTCTTTCACAGCTAGCTTCTTCAACAAGTGCATAATGAGTATGTATGTCTGAAGCAGCAGTGGCTGCACTGGCCGCTGCAAACAAATCTGTGATTTTTGCACAGCTGGCAGCCTCAAGATGAAGACTTGTTAGTTTTTTCTCTCTTAACTTCTCAGCTCCCCTCTTCTTACGTTTTTGTGGCTTGTCCATCGTTTTAAGATTAGCTAGCTAGTGCTCACAATGTTGTGCTCCCACACGCCGGTCTGAGCATCTAAATGAGAATGGGCGGGCCTCAGGCAGGCTGCATGCACTTGCCCACAGGGACAAATGAACGGGTAGGCCACACTGATCTAAAAATAACTGGATATTGGACTGGGCTGCTGAGGCTGAAGTCACCGGAAATGCTCGTGCAGCCATATTGCTAAAGGCAAAACATTCCCTGTTAAAAGCCTAATTATAATGGAGGCATCTCCCATTTACTTTTAAACTTCTTAGGTTTCAAACTGAAAGAAACCAGGATGTGGGAAATCATTCCATGTGTAAGTAGCGTTTTAAGTATCTTTGTAGAATTTATACACACGGAAAAAAACATTCCAAATACCCATGTAATGCCATGTATTAGAAAAAATACAGTAATTAGACCCACAGATCTAACAGTTACAGGTCTAAATGCAGGCCTATATTTTTTTAAATATAACTATAATAGCTATAGCTATCTGGATATTGAAGCAAATGTACATGTATCATATACAGTATGTGTAAGTGTAAAAATACTACATGTAAATTCTACATCAGATACTGTAAGTTTATGCATACAAACAGTAATTATATACTTTCTTACTAAATTACATTAGTGAATCATCTGTAGACCTATTATAATAGAAACAATTTATGTACATGTATTATATTTGTAACCTGAACAGCCTATTATATAGAGAAATTTTGTGTATATTTATATATATATATGTAAAAAAAATTACTTCTCTATAATCTTTTGGTGAATGAGAACCAAAAAAATAATAATTCTGACAAGCATATTGAGGTAAAAGTATGGCTAATAAACAAAAACACTGAAAATACCAATTTTTGGAAAGTAGTGTAAATTATATTTTTTGACTTTTGCATAGCATGAATGAACTTCAAACCATATGGAATAGTTTAGTGAGTGAAGACATGAAAAAATACAATACAGTATGTGCAGTGATGATTAGACACTTAAAAAAATGAAGTTAAATCAGAAACCAAGTACTATTCAAGTATTTATTTCATGTAATATTGGATCATATTGATGAGAATAAGTAAACAAACAACAATATATAGCAATAACAAAAATAACAGTCTATTTTTTGAGGAAAAAATTCAATAGTCAGTGTGGCCACCCTTTACTTTGATTACAGCATTTAACCTTTCAAGCATAGTGTTCACATATTTTTTAATTTCTTCACTTGCTAAACCATTTCATATGGTTTGAAGTTCATTCATGCTATGCAAAAGTCAAAAAAATTACATTTGTGACACCTTTCAATTTTTCAGAAAAATTCGTATTTTCAGTGTTTTTGTTTATTAACCATAATTTTACCTCAATATACTTGTCGTACTGATTTTTCTTGGTTCTCTTTGCCTACAATAGCATTGTTCAAAACAATTTCACCAAAAAATAAATATAGCAAAGTAATTTTTTACTTCTTTTTATTAGGAGCCCTTTTAGACAAAGTGGTGGTGTATAATCTTCATTGCTCACTAGTGTAAGTAAGAAAATTTGATTTTTAAGCACATTTAAAATATTAAAACCACCAAAAGTTACTGTTCCTGAGAAACCAGAGGGTACAAAGTCCACTGTCCTGAAGATTTTGATTTGAAAAAATCACATCACAACCAGTGGAGGGTGGTATGGTAAATATCCATCTAGCCTCTATCATGTATGTGCAGAACAGGACCCACCCACTGCTTAAATAGATTCGCTTGACATCTTCAATTCTGAGACTTGGTAAGGCTATGTGTATTTACCTCTGCACCTGAGACTTCAGAAAAATGTAGGAATGCAGAACAAAACAGAAAGTAATTTAGAAATTACCTCTATCTGTTTTTAAGTTACAGTAGATGTATGTAGCAATAAGAAGGCGTGGGTTCGATTCCCAGGCTCAGGCGTTTCTGTGTGGAGTTTGCATGTTCTCCCCATACTTGCACCCTCCCACAGTCCAAAAACATGTACAGTAGGCTAATTGGCTGTTCCAAATCATCCCTAGGTGTGAGTGTGAGTGGTTGTGTGTATGTTGGTCCTGCGTTGGCTTGGCGAGCTGTCCAGGCTGCACCCCGCCCTCGCCCATAGCTGGCTGAGATGAGTGCCAGCCTCCCCGTGACCCTAATTAGGATAAAGCTACTTAGAAAATGAATGAATGTATGTTTCAAAGCTTGCTTACAGCCAAGCACTCTGCTGGGGTGTTGGCTCACCCATGTGTTGCGGTGGTGTGACCATGGTGTTTCAGGGGTAGGGTTTTTTCACCTTTGCAGTATAAACATAACAGAATTTCTACCTTTGGACAAATTATAGAGTCAAGATGGTATATACCTTCACACCGCTCAACCATACCTACAATTTTTACAAAGCTCTCACACTGCTCTTGATATAAAGTTTATACTAAAAGGTGAAATTATACTTTTTTTCTAATATTTGGATTATGTCCCTTTGAATTAAATTTTATTATCAATGTATAACTTATTAGAAGGAGTTATTTGGCCAATCAGATACAAGAATTTAGCAGCACTGTAGATTAAAAGTGTCACAAAAATACACATTAAAAGGGAATTTAAATAAAAAGGTCATCAGTTTGTACTAAAAATCTAACAAAGTATGCTTTAGAGCAGGGGTTTCCAATCCTGGTCCTGGAGGACCCGCTGCCTTGCATATTTTAGTATTTTTTATGTTCCCAGTGCACCTGATTTAACTAATTAGACAATTAACAGCTCTTCATGGCTTGAAGTAAGTGTGCGAGAGCAGGGAAAACACTAAAATGTGCAGAACAGGGGTCCTTCAGGACAATCGTTGGGAACATCTACTTTAGAAAATGTCAGGACTCATTGTACAAAATAATGGATGTTGTTTGTCTCTGTGAATATATAAAATAGTGACCAGATAAACAGATCTATATTTCAGGATTCTTATTTTAGTACAGAATCTCCCACTCACCCAAAACAACAACAACAAGAACAATGATTGCTTACTGAAACAACTTACAGTATGACAACGTTGTTGACCGTTCTAGTCCGTACCATCTCATCATGACATCATCAGTCTGACTGTTCCATTCAGCAAGCTCACAAACACCAGTCTGCTTGTGGAGCCTTGGGCTTCACTGTCAGCATTAACACATCAGAATATATTACTACGCTTTCCACTTATAACAGATTCAAAACAAATCATTAACTATCAGATAAAAGATTCTCATATGGCTGATATGAAACTAATGTCAAAGTGGAATAAAACACTTATGAGATACATTTTAACTGTGCTGTAGTGCATCATAGGGAAAGTGTGCGTGGGCTGAGCATGAGATGGAAATCAGAGGTCAGCTATGATTACATGTTTCCACTGCTTTGATAGCCATTCTAATGACCGGCTCTCGATGAATGCTAATGAATTTCAAGTGCACATGTTCAAGTGTATTAGCTATCAATTGCGGGCTGCTACGGACAGTTCTGCACATGTTCATTATTATAGCAGAAAAGAATGAAGAAAGATGAAGCTTACTGAAGAATTCAGTGTGGATCATGAAGACACAACAGAGTTTACAAATGATACCAACCCTGCAAAACAGTTCAATAAATTATTTAATCACAGAGTTTGGGGAGATGTGTGGGGAGATTAGTGGAGAGAGGGTGGGGAGATGATCTTTATAGGTGTGAATTATTTCTCTGAATACCTTGCTGTAATCCAGAAGCATGAGTTAGGAACTGCTTGGATTATCTTCAAGAGGATGGAGGGGAGCTCAAGCCTCAGCAGGGTCCAGGACTCTTCCTGCTTCTATCACACAGAGAGACAGCTGTTGCTGCTGCAGCACACACGCACACACACACACGCACACACACACACATACACAAATGCAAAAGAAGACAAGCAAATTAATCAATGTTGTTAATAATTAATAATCACTCAAATTGATGATGACAGTTATGAATGACTCCGAGAGACAAATGACTTGGATGGAATGACGTGGGTTTTAATAATCACAAAATAACACGGGCTCCGTGAGCCACAAAAAAACACAACTAAAAGAGAATCCAAAAAGAAACCTACCACAAGGTGCGAACGAAAACCAACACAACAACAAAACACAGAACCAGGAAACGGGGAGACGTTTCAAAGACGTTTCTTCGGGAGACGTTTCAAAGGTGGACGAAGGTGGAAGGTGGTGAGGAAACGTGAAGACTGCAGACTGGAGAGGGAATCTGTCAGGTGCAGCTTCAGAGGGTAAATAATCCTGAGTCCAAAAATGCTTGAAGGAGTAGCTTGAACAAAGCGCATCTCCAACGAGGCTAGATGAGGGAATGAGTCTAGCGGGAGGTTAAATGGGGAGCTAATCAGTGCAGAGAACTAGGTGCAGGTGAAGGTCATTAAAACTCGGGAGATTGTGAAAGAGGTGTGTGAGAGTCGGGGAGAGAGTTTGGCGCAGATGTAACAGTACCCCCCCCTCCAGGCGCCGCTCCGGGGTTCCAGTGCTGTCAATGCTGTGGACAACCTCGAGTGTGTGGTGCTGGTCGACTGGGGTGCTGGTGATGGAAGTCCTCCAGTAAGATGGGGTACAGGATATCATTGCGGGGGACCCACGATTGTTCCTCTGGGCCATAGCCCTCCCACTCGATCAGATATTCAATCCTCCCACAGCGCCGACGAGAGTCCAGGATGCCCCGGATGGCGTAGATATGACCATTGTCCGTAGCCAGTGGTGGAGGGGGTTCGGCTGCCACACCTAATTCTGTGTATGGGGAAACCAGGGGTGAGTGATATGGTTTGAATAAAGAAACATGAAAAACTGGGTGAATCTTATATGTAGGAGGGAGTGCTAAACGGAAAGTGACTGGGTTAATCTGTGCGATGATAGTGATAGCTTTTTGCAGGGTGTTTGGAGTTGGATATTTTGGGTGGAAAGCCACACCGTATCCCCAACCTTGTAGTGGGGAGGCTCGGAGCGCCACACGTCTGCCATAGTAGCCCCTCAGCGGATGGCACGGTGGAGGTGCCGATGAGCCTCGCTCCAGACTCTTTCACTGTCTCTGAACCACTGATCCACCGCTGGGATGTTGGAGTCCTCTCTATTCCAGGGGAAGAGAGGAGGTTGGTGACCGAGTACACACTGGAAGGGGGTCAGCACGGTGGACGGCTGACGAAGGGAGTTTTGTGCGTAGCCGGCCCATGGAAGGAACTGGTTCCAGGAGGTTGGATGACGGATGCAGAATGTCTGGAGGAAGCGTCCTATCTCCTGAATCTTCCTCTCCATCTGGCTGTTGGTCTGAGGATGGTACCCTGATGACAGGCTGACGGTCACAAAGGAGTTTGAAGAATGACCCCCAGAAACAGGCGATGAACTGTGGGCCCCTGTCCGAGACAATGTCCTCCAGTAACCCAAAACTGCAAAAGACGTGTTCAAACAGGGCTCGTGCGGCCTCTGACGCTGTATTAAGGGACTGGAGGGGGATTAGTTTGCATGCTTTGGAGAAACTATCCACTATGACAAGGATGCATGTGTTACCTTGTGAGGAGGGAAGATCCGTCATGAAGTCCACCCCCAGGTGTGACCATGGATGACGAGGGAGGGGCAGAGGGAGGAGCTTCCCTGCCGGGGGGTGCCGAGGTGTCTTGGAGATGGCACACGCCGTGCACCCGGCCACGAACCTTCTGGCCATGGTGGGAACTCCGGGCCACCAAAATCGCTCCTGGAGGAGGGAGAGGGTTGCTGTGGCCCCTGGGTGACCAGTGCCTGGAGTGGAGTGTACCGCTGCCAAAAGGAGAAGTCGGAGGTATATACTGATGACCAGGCATGTCGGGTGGCGCAGGATCCGACTCCAGGGCTGCTTGAACTTGCTCCTTAAGGGTCCACTGGATGGCGTTGATGAACACATGGGGTGGGAGTATGGCTGTGGGCTGGTCCGAGGCTTCATCTGCATCATAAATACACGATAGTGTGTCCACCTTGGTGTTCCATGATCCCAGGCAGGGAACCTCGAACCCGCCGACAGTCCAGCAGGCGGTGGACTATAAATGCCGGTTCACTATTGATGGTCCTAGGAGGAGGAGAAACAGGGGCAGGAGCCAGTGGAGACATGAGCAGTGGGCGCAACTGGGAAACATGGAACGTGGGGTTGATCTTGAGAGAAGAGGGGAACTGAAGCTTGTAAGCCACCGGGTTGACCCTCCTAACCTGTTTAAATATACCCACAAAGCGAGGGGCCAACTTGCGGTTCTCCATTTTGAGTGGAAGATCCCTGGAGGACAGCCAGACTTTTTGCCCAGACCGAAACGAGAGAGCCGGTCTGCGGCGATGGTTGGCTTGAACTTGGTAGTCCTGGGATGTGCGAAGCAAGGCAGCCCGGACCCTCCTCCACGTCCTTTTGCACCTCTGGACGAACTGCTGAGCTGAGGGAACGCCCAGAATCCAAACTAGCACTCAAAGGGGTGTTGTGCGCATTTTCGGCCCATGGAAGCTTGGAACACCAAGTCTTGGGGTTAGAGTCCACCAGACACCGCAATGTTGTCTCCAAGTCGTGATTGATCATTTCTGTCTGACTGTTAGACTCCGGATGAAACCCTGATGTCAGACTGGCGATAGCTCCAAGAAGTTGAAAAAAGGCCCACCAGAACTGGGAGATAAAATGGGGTCCCTGGTCCGAGACCACATCCTGAGGAAGCCCAAAAACTCGAAAAACATGTTCACATATTAATCTGGCAGTCTCAGCAGCAGAAAGAAGTTTAGAAACGGGTATAAAACGACAGGCCTTAGAGAAATGATCAACAACATCTAGGATAACTGTATTACCTGGGGAGGGCGGTAACCTGGTGACAAAATCCAAGGATATATGTGATCATGGTCTCCGAGGGAAGGGTAAGGGCAGTAAGAGATCTTGAGGGCATTGGTGCAGGACCTTATTACAGGCACAGGTTGAACAAGCACCAACAAAGTCTATCACATCCTTCGCCATTCCTGGCCACCAGAAACCCCGCTGGAGAAACTGAAGCGTTCATGACACGCCTGGGTGAGCCACCAAATGAGACGAGTGTCCCCACTGGAGGACTTTGGTCTGGACACATCTGGGAACAAACAGACAGTTAGGAGGTCCAGTCCCTGGACCAGGATCTCTTTGCTGGGCCTTCCACAACCACTCCCCACTGTACAGGGGCCACAATCCTTGAGTTGGAGATGATCGTCTCAGAACCCCTGTCAGCAGTTTCTGGTTGCAACTGGTGGGATAGAGCATCAGGTTTCAGATTCTTTGTTCGTGTACAGGGCAGTGGTGGCCTGGTGGTAGGGTGCTGGATTACTTATCTTAAGGTTGGGGGTTCAAGCCCCACTAACAGCGGGATGTCACTGCTGTCCCCCCAGTGCAGCTAACTGGGTTATCAAATGCCGGCCATGTCTATGTGAGAGGCATGTAAAAGAACCATTGCTGATTTTCGTTAAGAGTAGGCTGCATAGCCAGCGTGTTTCTGCCCTGCCCGATGTCCAGGGTGTACTCTGCCCTCGCCCAGAGTCGGCTGAGACTGCGACCCTAATTAGGAATAAGCAGTTCAGAAAATGAATGAATTGTGCTGTACAATAAGAAAGGAAAAAGTTAAATCTATCAAAAAAAAAGTGCCCACCTGTCTGGAATTGAGCCGCTTTGCCTGGCAAATGTACTCTAGGTTTTTGTGATCTGTCCAGACTAAAAAAGGTTGATCGGCTCTCTCCAGCCAATGACGCCATTCCTCAAGGGCCAACTTAACAGCAAGCAATTCACGATATCCTGTAGTTCCTCTCAGCCGAAGACAGCTTCAGAGAAAGGTATGCGCACAGGTGAAGTTTCCCATCTTCCCCTCTCTGAGACAGCACTGCTCCCACTCCAACATCTGAAGCATCAACCTCCACTACAAACTGGTGGGCTGGATCAGGAAGCCTCAGGATAGGAGCAGAAGTAAAGCGGTCCTTAAGACCTTTTAACGCCATAATCGCCTCAGAAGTCCAAGTAAAAGGGCTGATATGGGGGCAGCCACAGTACTAAAACCTCGGATAAACCAACAATAGAAGTTGGCGAAACCAAGAAACCTTTGAGTCTCTTTGATAGATGTGGGGACAGGCCAATCCCGAACCGCCTGAGTCTTCTGGTGAGTGAGTGGATCCATGTGAACACTGCCTGGCTTGCTTATAAATCCTAAAAAGCACACTTCAGAGACATGAAAGTTACATTTGACATGGTGTGTTAGAGTCGGGGAGAGAGTTTGACGCAGACGTAACAGATAGATTTGGTGGCAAGTGACAATTCTAAATTTTCTGCACATTTCAGTGTGTGTTTCTACAGTAAGATACATTAAAAAAATACTGACTATTATGGCTTTACATATCCAGTATCAGGCTCAGAATGGTCTTGTACTGCACAAGCATATAAAACAAACAATCATGCACAGGAGTATAAGGGGATTCCTTGAAGGGATGCCATTTGTATCCCACTAATATTATATTTACAGATAACTGTCTTATCCTAGTCAGAGTGGATCTGAAACCTTTTATCACTGGGATCATGAAAGGTGGATTAACCCCCCCACACAAATATTTATTTATTTGCTATATTGTATTAATCCCTGAAGGGAAATTATTACCTCTGTATTTAACCCATCCAAAGTGAGCACACACACACACAAACAGTGAGCACACACACTCGGAGCAGTGGGCTGCCACACACATTGGGGGCACCCGGAGAGCAGTTGGGGGTTAGGTGCCTTGTTCAAGGGCACTTCAGTCATGAAGGTGGAGGAAGGGAAGGTGCAGCTTACTCGCCCACCGCCACACATTTTTCCTGATGGTCCGGGAATCGAACCAACAACAGTTCGGTCCCAAAGCCACTTTTATAACCATTAGGCTACGGCTGCCCCAAATATTCACACCAACAGGAAATTTAGCACAGCCAGTCCACCTGTGTGCAAGTGTTTGAACAGAGGTAGAAAACCAGAGAAATTCATACAAAGAATCCCATGTGCAAATAATACTCTGAGCTGTAAGCTGTTTTCATGGACATGCATGAACTGCTCCTCGGGCTGAGAGCGAGACCACCCAGCTTATACCCCTGCCGGCTGCAACAACAGCTTCATGTCGGAGGTAACGGGCTGCGTAGGCTGAGGGCGAAACTCTGATGGCTTCCTGTGACGTACTTCCTGTTTTTGAAATGTTTGCCAGATGATTTTTACCTATGTCAGCATTTACATTTTAACCTTTTTTAATCATCAATAATTTCTGCTCTTTTAGTTGATACAGCGTCTAATAGATATCATTATTACTTATTGCACTACAAGTGGTTTCAACCAGAAGCAGAACTCCAGTGATCAAAATGCAGCATTACATCAGCCTTGTTAAACACTGAAATGAAATAACCCAACAAGACTTCTGCACACACACACCCACACCCACACCCACACAAGGCTACACCTGACAGAGCAACCTGACTGAGAAATACGAAGATGGTGAACCAAGAAAACTTTACCAAAACCCTTCAATAGTACTACTACAACAGCCAACATAAAAGAAAAAATATTGAAATCAACTCGTCCATAACACTCAAAATTAAACCTGATTCAAGTACTGCGTACGCACATGCACTTCTTTTCCCCTGTTTTGTGAGTACTTGCAAAATGATATTAAGTTTATTCTTGGCAAAATATACAGAATTTAAGTAAAATATACACTTTGTATAATACACAGTATACACTAGACACAGATTTGCATGAGTTAGGTTAATACAGGACTTAAAGAAAAGAAGTCATTAATACTACATTAATTTTCCTGTTTAGTCAAAATCACAAATGTATTTTTGTCATATTTATTGAACCAGCAGCATGGTGGCTTAGTGGTTAGCATATCCACCTCACAGCAAGAATGTCCTAGGTTTAAGTCCCGGGCTCTGTGAGGAGTTTGCATGTTCTCCCAGTGCTTGTGTGGGTTTCCTTCAGGTGCTCCAGTTTCATCCCACAGTCTAAACACATGCATATTAGGCTAATTGGCTGTTCCAAATTGCCCTAGGTGTGGATGTGTGTGTGTGTTGGCCTTTAGATGAACTGGTAAGCTGTTCAGGTTGTACCCAACCTTCGTCCAGAGTCGGCTGAGATAGGCTCCAGCCTCCCCGTGACCCTAGTATGATTAGGTGGTTTGGCAAATGGCTGGATAGATATTTACTGAGCGACTGAATCTTTTTTAAAGTGCAGGACTCTGAAGCTATGAGGTGACAATGCTACACATTGCACCAGCATGCAGACCACATGGATGTAAAGGTTAAATACATTTAAAGCATATCAAAGTGTCATCCATAAGAAATGGATCTACAGAAAAAAATCTACAAGGAATCTACAAAGAAAAGAGCATCTTCTCTTCAAAGAAATAAGGACAAAAAAAAAATCTGTATAAATTATAAGTATTATATCTACTCTGATAACTAACACATGTTTGTCTGTCTGAAAGGAAAAAGCTCAAATGCAAAAGAGAATCACCATGCAGCCACAACAGTCAAATGAGCAGTAAAATATCTGTCAGGCGAATCATAAAATTATAGACAGATCCCATATCTGTTGTGAATCTGTCAAATTCTATATTACACCATATTTTACTTCGAAAAATATGCACTTCATAATGATAAAATGACAAAAATCTCTCTTTAACACCATCAAAATGCAGACTATCTTGTTCCCTTCAGCCTTTTCTGTTTAATAGTCCAAGGTTCACTAGCACATGTATCCACCATGTGGAAAGGAAGAGCACATACAGGGGTGGCACAGTGGTGTAGTGGTTTGCTCGCCCACCTTACAGCAAAAAGGTCCTGGATTCAAGTCTTGGGTGAGGGCGATTTTGTGTGGAGTTTGCATGTTTTCCCCGTGCTTGCGTGGGTTTCCTTTGGGTGATCCGGTTTCATCCCACAGTCCAAAGACATACACATTAGGCTAATTGGCTATTCTAAATTGCCCCTAGGTGTGAATGTGAGTGTGAATGGTTGTGTGTGTGTGTGTGTTGGCCCTGTGAAGGTCTGGCAAACTGTTCATGGTGTACTCTGCCTTCACCCAGCCTCCCTGCAACCATAATAGGATTAAGTGATTCAGCAAATGAGTGATTGAGTGAAAGAGTGCGTGTATAATGCCATTTTCTCAGTTCATGAACAAAAATCTTTACATCCAATTTATTTATGAAATCTAAACCACCTACTGGAAATAATAAAGAGATAACCTGTGAAATAAACCAACTGACTAACTCTTTCCATAAATAAATCTTGTTTATTTGATTCTTCTTCTTTGACGATGCTAATTTCATTGTTTAGTTTCTATGAAAAAAAATCACAGAATGGAAGACTGTAAAGTGACCATAAAGTGTACCTGTGGTGAATTTGTATTACTAGCCCTACGATGCCCCCTGTATCATATGATACAGCAGTTTCAGGGACCCCAATATGCCATGTATTTAGAATTCAACCCGCTATGCCCAATTATATCAGATGTGATACATCATTACTGCCATCTGTGGGTGGGAAATGAAACTAGTTCACTGAACTGACTCCAAAAAGGCTGCCCTCATATGAAGAGTGAAGTGAAATTTGAATTTTTGACGCAGAATATCATAGCTCAAGGTAAGAATGATAAAAAATTTGCTAGTTCTACTTGATAAAGGTTTACCATAGACAAACTAAAGCATGGGATATTTAGGGAAATTCCATTGAGGGATTTTGTGTGGAAGTTGCTTGCCGGTGATATCAGATATGATACTGTATGCATCAGTGCTACTGTTCTGTACTAATGTGGCAATTTTCTCAGTAAGCTTACAGCTCTACTCTGCTCCAAGTTGTCCAGATAAGAGGGTTTACTGACAAATAGATTTTTATCAAGGATATTAGACACGGCCTTGCCTATTATTTATTTTTTCTCTGTGTGTCTGATTTTTCTCTTGATTTAATATCAACTATAAAACAGATCTACTATGCCTTTTTCTGAATATGCATCATTGATTGTTTACATTTTATTTTCCAGATGGCAAACAACAGAAAATACAGTGTCCATGATGTTATAGCATTACAGAATGATCATGGTGACGATAGTGATCTCGATATCCTGTCAGATGACAGTGATGATGATGAGAATTTTCAACCTGACCATCAGTCTGATGACAGCCATGATGACACTGATGATGATTCTTTTACAGACAGTTATGATGAAACACTTTCCAATGTGGCTACAGAACAAAAAAAAATAGTCGTTCTAAAGAACGTCGTAACCCCTCAGCCAGCAAGCCTCAAATGCAAGGAGAACAAAATGGAAGAGCTTTGTGAAAGGTCACTGTGTCAAGGTCAAAGGTCACATATGCAAATTAGCTACCCTATGCACTGGTTTAGGTCATAGGGAGTGCCTATGCAAAATCTCAGAATGCTGGCATGTGTACGAGCCAAGCAATGGCCTGGACAAATTTTATATATTCAAGGTCACTGTGCCAAGGTCAAAGGTCACATATGCAAATTAGGTACCCTATGCACAGGTTTAGGTCATAGGGAGTGCCTATACGAAATTTCAAAATGCTGGCATGCGTATGAACCGAGCAATGGCCCGGACACATTTTACATGTTCAACGTCATTGTGCTAAGGTCAAAGGTCACATATGCAAATTAGCTAGTCTATGCACAGGTTTAGGTCATAGGGAGTGCCTCTGCAAAATTTCAGAATGCTGGCATGTGCATGAGCCGAGCAATGGCCCGGACAAAGCGTCACGCCACAAGCAGACCCGCCCGCCAAGGCGATGACAAAACCCCTCCACCCATACCAGGCTGAGGGGTAAAAAGTAGTGTCTAAATTTTCAGGGCCTATGCCTTTTTGAGACTCAGGTTATGTTTGTGTTATTCCCACTGATCTCACTGTTCAGCCGCCGCTAATAATCCAAGGGATAATTTGCCCAGTATAGTGCTTTTTATGGTCATTTATGTTAAAATAAGCTCTGTATCGCTTAAACATATTACATTACATACAAATTATGCTGTAAGGATGACCAACTCTAATAATTTTTGAAGGTTTTTTGTTTTTGTTTTTCTTTCTCCTAAGCACCTCAATTTGTCTAATTTTATATGGAAACAATGATGTCATGATACTATGGGGGCATAATGTAATTTGCCAAAAAAATAAACAACACTAGAGGCCCTGAATCAATTGCACCAGCCACTACCTAGAAATTATAAACGATTGGCAGCCATTTTGCTGACCTTGAACTTGACCGACAATGATCTATTCATAAACTTTCAGCCACAAGTTGTTAAATTTGACAGTGATATGTCAAGCAGTTCTTGAGATATAGGTGTGCATACCCACAACTATAATAATAATAATAATAATAATAAATTAAATTAAATAAAAATACAAAAGCACAAACCAACAGAAGTAAAAACAATACCAGCTGCACTATCACAGTTGGTAAAGATTTACAAAACCAGTATTGATGACCAGGTTCTCAACTGACCTCAGAATGTAGGGATGTACGGTATAACACAGCAAATGGTGTGGTACAAATTCAGCATTAAAATATATTAAATTTTAATTAGACTTGTGAAAACAAAGTGGTTCCTTTATATTATTACTGTAGAATGTGTATTTATTTTATTCATGCCCATTACTGTGACATGAGAATCACAAGTAGGTCAAAGCCATGAAGCATGAGTTGAGTTTGATGGTTCTGCATCAAATTTGGTTAGCACTAGCTTAGCACCTTTTATCATCACTTATCCTTTTCAGATCCACTTTAAGAGCTGAAAAGAACTAAATGTGAAAACACCCAGAGATTCCTTCTTGGATTTTCTCTCATCACAGTATGATGTGTGTGTCCCTTCAGTAGACTTTTATAAAGCCTGCAAATCATTTAAGCTACACTTAAAGATAACTTTATATATAATTCATCTTAAAGCTGGGTCAGACATATTGTAGCAGGAAAATCTGACCACATTATGTATTTATTTCGAATGTGAATGTCAGAATGTGCATAAAGAGGCTACTGTCAAGAGACATAGGGAAAATGGACAAAGAGCAAACAGAAATGATTCTTAAGCAATATGCATGCAGGACACAGAAATATCCACCAGCTACATACATACCTACATATATATATATATATATATATATATATATATTTAACTACATTTCTGAGTCATATATGCACCCAACAACACCAGTAAAGCTCCCAGAGCCAAATAGAAATTCTTAAAATTATATGATTAAACTTTAACAGAAACTCCCAGATTATTATTTAATTATTCTTTATAAAGCCTATTATTCAGTAACTACAATTAAACTAATAAGGACGTTAGTTATGAAACCTATATTCAGACTCATTAACAGATCCTGGGAGATTAGACATCAGTTTAATTATAATGCTATCATCACAACAAAAAAGTCTTAAAGGTCAATCGTTATTCTTTTCAAAGCTGTAAAAATAAGACAACATTCAAGAACATGATTTTAATGATGAAATATTTTATGCTCTTCAGAACCAGGAAATGGGGGAGTTTGTTATCCACAGTTACTGAGTAGGGAGACCTTTGACCTTGTTAGAGAGTTGAGCAAAACCAACCCGGTCCTGACCCCTGTCGAAGATACTGTAAACCTGGGAGAGGAAAATGTCCCCAAGAACCCAGATAGGACCGAATGGAGACATGATGTCTGTCGCTTGAAAACCACTTATACAAATTTCTTTTTCATTCATTGTATCCTGCACAGGGAAAGAAGGGGAAATTTCATTCAGCATGCGTTACTATGTATCTAAAATATATAGCACTGTTGTATAAGATATATTTCATGGTAGGGTTAGGGTTGAGTATAGGCAAGTAATTCCAAGAAATGATTAGAAGTCTACGTATTGTCCCCTGAAGTTATGGAAACAAGAATCTGTGTGTGTGTTTGTGTGTGTGTGTGTGTGTGTGTGTGTGTGTGCGTGTGCGTGTGCGTGTGCGTGTGTGTGTGTGTGTGTGTGTGTACTTACTCTGCGGATATATGTATCTGCAGTGAGGGCATACTCCACTCCATTAAGTACAAAAGACACCACGGGCAAACTGCTGATCCTGGTGCAATCAACCAGATACTGTAATCCAACACATGTTTCCGTTAATGTGACTAATGTGTCAGAGGTGTAAGGAATAAAGCACCATGGAGTGTTCTATTATTTGAAAATAATCAACAAAAGGATGGTATTATGCTCCTGTTACCAAAAATAACATTACATATATAATATATATAATTATATATATATATACAATATAAACATATAATAACATAATTTTTTTAAATAAAGAAAGGAAAAATCAACATATGTTTATCTGTTTGTTATATTTAATATTGTGGAATGCCTACGGCTGCTTCTGAATATTAATTCTTCTGTATGCAAAAACAATAGCATGAATATTCAGTATGCATTTAATGGTAATCGAAAGTTATTCAGGTGATACACTAAATTCATTGTATGTGAAGGTACCACACTACTTTTATAGTATGGTATCCCATAATATATCTGGAGCCTTTGAATAACCAATGAAGTCCCCTAGGGAAAATAATAGAGAAAATGTGTAACAAAGTAAAAAGCAAATGTAATTATGAACTTGCCATTATGAAAATAGATTAATCAAATTGAAGGTCATTTTTCGATCATCTTTTAGTAAGAGGAGCCTAAATTACCTCGTTTTGCGAACTACAAGCTGGCCCAAATTTATGCTTGTTAGCTCATGCTAAACTACAGCTAACTCTACAAACACCAGTTCAAAAAGAAGATTGTAAAAATAATATGTCCAGATTTTGTGCTTACTATTCACTTGCATACTCATAGAATGTCGTATAGGGATAGTACACTTTTAACTGATAAATGTTAAATAAAACTCTTACCTTACAGAACGTTTTACCACATCTGCAAAAATAATTTTTTTTCTTAGTTAAATATCAAAAAGGTGGCAAAAAGATGATGTAACGTAGGCCGCATGTCTGCCTCACAGCAAGAAGGTCCTGGGTTTAAGTCCCAGACTTGGGTGTTTGATCTTGCTGCTTATTTTGAGGTAGCAAAGAGTAAAGCATAGCCCAAGTGTAAAAAAAAAAAAAACACTGTGACATTATAAGCTGTCAGTCATGTGCTTATTCTCTCCCAAGATGCCAGAATACAAAAAAGACACAAGATGTATAATTATAAAAGGACACCCATGACTGACATGTGCTTACAGGAAAGTGTGTAATGCCAATGTGATATCAACAATCACTAGTTTTATATTATTCATTCATTCATTTTCTAAGCCACTTAATCCTAATCAGGGTTACGGGGAGGCCGGCGTCCATCTCAGCTGACAATGGGGGAAGGCGGGGTACACCCTGTACAGCTCACCAGGCCATCACAGGGCCAACACACACACAACCATTCACACTCCCACTCACACCTAGGGGTGATTTGGAACAGCCAATTAGCCTACTGTGCATGGGGTTATTTTTGGACTGTGGGAGGAAACCGGAGTACCTGGAGGAAATCCACGCAAGCGCGGGGAGAACATGCAAACTCCACATAGAAACACCTGAACCTAGTGCTAACCATTACACCACTGTGCCTAGTTTTATATTATACAATATACGATTTTTCATGCAAACAACTTGCTAAGGTGGTTTCACAATGCAAGATGTACACCTCCCTCCACATTAACACACAGGCTCACCGTTATAAATGTACCTGTTCACACTGGAAGAAGCCAAAAATGTTGAGCACATACAAGAGATGATTTAAGGCGGGTTGTTGAAACACTCATAGATGTCTTTTAAGGAGCATGCGGTATGTTGTTAAACTGTAAACATAAAGAAAAAGTTGTATCTTGTAATCTGAAGTAATTATCACCTCTCCTATAGGAGTTGGCGTAGCTCCAATGAGCTGCTGAAGGATCAGGATGTACACCGTTGGCCCAGTGACGAGACTTGTTCCCGTGTCAACAATCGCCTGGCAACTCTGAGCGTGACAGAAGGTAGCACTTCCCTGAACCTTGATTCTACAAAGAAATGATGGGGAAAAAAAAAAGTTAAGTGCAGATGTATAGTGGCACATAGTGTGTGTTGGGTAAGGAATCAAATCTAACACTCGGATAAGAAAATATCAATCATGATGGAAGTTGATTCAAGTGTTTTCTTACTCTTTCTACTTGTAACTAGTTCCACGTTACAATTCTTACTTTATGAATGAATGATGCATCACATTTTTAACCATTCATGGTTGTGAAAAGCTAAATTATTCAGCAATTAATTTGGGGGCAGCAGTGGCCTAATGGTTAGAGAGGCAGGTTTGAGCCCTATAGGTCCCTGGTTCGATTCCTGAACCAGAAGATAAAATGGGTGGCGGCAGGGGGAGTGAGCTCCACCTTCCCTTCCTCCATATTCATGGCTGAAGTGCCCTAACCCCCAACTGCTCTCCGAGCACCCCAATGTGTGGCAGCCCACTGCTCCAAGTGTGTGTGTGCTCACTTTGGATGGGTTAAATGCAGAGGCAATAATTTCCCTTGGGGGATTAACACAATATATCAACAACAAAAAAAAGAAAAGAAAAAAAAATAATAAGGCAAAATAAATGCAACCTGTCAAGTTACAAACTGCAAAGTAACATTTTTGTCCTGTATATAAATAACTTTTTACAAAGTGACAACAACTGAGCCTATATTAACATGAAATAAACATTTCTATCAATAAGTATCAACAATAAAACTTTTTCTTTTTTTTTTTAAAAAAGAAATCAGCCACCTTAATCTTGCACAAGCACTGAACACATCTAACCACACCTTAGCTGACCATAGCAAACACTTACCAGAGCGAGATACCTACCCGGACTTCAGTGGATCCCGCAGAAATTGAATACTGCACATACATGGTGCCCACCCACTCCCCTGATGACAGGCCTCCTTCCATATATGGTAAAGGACTCTGCCATGCATCTTTTGATTTGGCCTTACGGGGGGAAAACCCATGTATTCACTCATTTGCCGAACCCCTTGCTCCTACTAGGGGAGGCTGGTGCCTATCACAACCGACACTGCGTGAAGACAAGGCACACCCTAAACAGCTTGCCAAAACATCGAAGGGCAACAGGCACACAACCATTCACACTCACGCCTAGAGTGAATTTGGAACAGACTATTAGCCTAATATGCATGTCTTTAGACTGTGGGAGGAAACGAGTACGTGGAGGAAACCCGCACAGCGGGAACATGCAAACTCCACACAGGAACGCCCGAGCCTGGGAATTGAACCCAGGACCTTCTTGTTGTGAGGCAGATGTTCTAACCATGACGACTACCTGCTGTATGGAAAAAGTCCTTAATGTTTAATTACAAATGTAGTCGGTGTGGATGTGTTAAGGCACCCTAGAAAGACACTTGAGGTATCATTTTCATTCAATTTATCAAGCAATTCAACACAATATTTTATATTTCATTTAAATAAGAAGCAGCTTGTAAAAATAGGTTTATTATTAGGTTTAGATCAGATGGGGCACACTAGTGTAGTGTAGCATGTGACTGTTATATTATCCAACTATCTCAGATCACATTCAAATGTAAAAAGATTACATACCATCATTATATTATATTTATAATAACATCACCATGGCATGATCAACTCGCAGCTGTCTCCTAGCTCGTAAGCTTTAGCAATATGTCTGCCTAGCCTTGTGGAAGACTCTGGTCACGTGCAAGGAGTAGGCAGGTAGGCAGGAGGGAAAGCCATCCATTCATTTCATTCATACAACTAACACAGAAGACCTTTTTCTTTTTATTTTCAGAGCATTTGTAAATTCATTGCTGTCAGAATGTGAAGCAAATTTCAAGAAATATAAGGGAAAATGCTTATGACAGCTAATGACAGTGTAAAGATTAAACAACAGTGAACTTACGCATCTACTTTAATCTGCCAGTAGCCTTTTAGAGTGACTGGTAGCCAGTTAATTGGAGGAATGAAGAGCTTTTCATCCATACCTCCCAGCAACAGTTCTCCTTCCACAGCACTACTGCTGCTATTCCTGCCAAAACACCATCAGAGGATTCGAGTCAGCTTATGAGTCTGCAGGGCCTGAGGTTTGAGCAAGACAACAAATATCTAGATAACTTTACAGCCTGAAGTGTGTCAATTTCTGATAAGGGCGTATCCTGGAGTATTTTATTTATTAATTTATTAACGTTGTGGAACGTTCGAGAGACACATTAATTCTTGTTATTTCTTACTGCAGCTCGAACCTGTCGTTCACTCATCAGCTTTTCAATCTTCTCTCAGTTAATTCAACAAAAGTTGGCATGTTATAAGCATTATCATCACCATCATCATCATCATTTGCTGAACCACTTAATCTTATTAAAACTATTAGTGTTGCGGGGAGGCTGGAGTCTATCTCAGCTGACACTGGGCGAAGGCAGGGTACACTCTGGACAGCTCGCCCGACCACTCCAGTGGTATCCTAATGTGCATGTCTTTAGACAGTGGGAGGAGACCAGAGTACACAGAGGAAACCCACGCAAGCACAGCGAGAACATGCAAACTCCAAACAGAAACGCTCTAGCCCAGGACTCAAACCTAGGATCTTCTTGCTGTGAGGCGGACATGCTAATCACCATACCACCCATGTTATGCATGATCACTGGTATTCACAAGTCAAGAACATGTTCTCACGTGGAAAATGTATCAACTTTTACAAAGTTCTGATCCAGGACACCGTTCATAAATGTCATTTAAATACAATACCAACTGAAAATTTCGCCTAAATCGTTATCTTTGTTAAATTGTGAGCTTTTTGTAATTCTATTATAATCAGACTCAGATTACCTGGACCAATCACCATACAAGAAATAAAATGGATTAGAACAAGTGTATTGAGCAAATACCCATGAATTGCATTCAGGATGGCACTACTGTCAGATCCATGTTATTATATAAAATTAATCCCCTGACCAAATCTACAGAATTCAATATCACTGTGCTATAATCTGACATGTATCTAATATGCATTCATTCATTTTCTGAACCGCTTAATCCTAATTAGGGTCACGGAGAGGTTGGCGCCCATCTCAGTCAACTCTGGGCAAGGGCATGTATCTAATATTCTGTGGTATATATGATATGGTGTAATATTTCATGAAACAAAAGGTTTGTCTGCAGTGCTCAGTTATTATTATCATAGTAGCTAATGTCAGAGACTTAACTAGAATCATAAATACCATAAACTACATAAACTGTTACAAATAGGCATATGGGGAAAGATTAAGGCTATTTAAAATGGTATTCTTCTACACTGCCTCAGGTTCTCTTGTTTCTGCATGTCCATGCTCACATGCTGAGGTAGAAGGAGAACATGGGCTTTTCCACTTTCTTCTGGTTCATCATGTTGTCGAATACAGGTGCTCCAAGCTCCATAGCCAGCGATGGATAACTGAGGCCCAGAACCCCATCAAACCTGGCCATGACAAAGGACATCCCTGGTTCGTACACAGACTCCCCAAACATCTGATTCGGCAGAATTATAGAGCCAACCTACACAACATGGCACCATTACAGAACACACACTCAGCAAAGGTACATAAAAACCACATGAATCAAATAACATCATTAAAACAGGATGAATTATTGTTTATATTATTTGCGTTCTGAAAACGAGCGTTTGTAATTTAGGTTGGCATGGTGGGGCAAGAAGGTCGTAGGTTTGAGTCCCGGGATCGGGCATCTCTGTGTGGAGTGTGTATGTTCTCCCAGTGTTTGTGTGGGTTTCCTCTGGGTACGCCGGTTTCCTCCCACAGTTCAAAGACATGCATATTAGGTTACTTGGCTGTTCCAAATTGCCTCTGGGTGTGGCTGTGAGTGTAAATGGTTGTGTGTGTTGGCCCTGCGATGGTCTGGTGGGCTGTTCAGGGTGTACCCTACCTTCACCCAGTGTCGAGTCAGAAACTCCAGCTTCCCCGCAACCTTATTAAATCTCATTATATTCGAGACAGGAGTACAGCAGGGTGAACAGGCCTGATTTATTAGCTTCTAGTTTATAGTATCTGTATTTTTACCCTCAGTATATCTTTAGCCGTCACTCCCAGCAGTTTCCCAGAGCCATAGTGAATGCCAAAGACTCGGCCATCATGAATGTAGCTGCTCGACTCTACAGCCTTGAACTTGTGATGTGCAGCTGTGCCAAGAGAAGAACACAGTGACCGATGACCAAAAAACCCAGGTCACTAATGTAAAAAATGGGGGCTGATCTGGCCAAAGGAGACACTGAGCTGTCTAGCTGTGTACACATTACAGCATGAAATTAAACAAGCAGTCCTAAAAAAGTTATCATTGGCAATTTAAAAAAAAATAGGATATAAATTAAATTTGTCTTAAGGTTTTAAAAATTCATATTGAAACTAGAAGAAATGTGCTCATTACCACATGCTTTACTGACACAGTAATACGAAGGCACCCAGAAATCAGCAGATCCAGTGTCAAAGATCACAGTGAAGTTCTGCTCCGGGGTTCCCAGACTGATCTGTCCATAGTACTGCACCTTCACAATATTCCATACAACACACAGGCTTACTTATACTGGCCTAAACTGGACATGTATACCAGAATGCTTAACCCAATAAAAATATTTCTTAAATACACAAAATATACACCATGTTATATATCGTTACCATGATATATTAATACATTTCAGAAAATTAGCCCCTGATGACTCGTTAGATAGTGTGTCAATTACATCAGTAACACTGCACTGTGTAAAAGCACTCACATCCATGAAGTTGTAGAGTCTTTCTGCAGTTCTGAGATATGCCAAGTTGGACGGGAAACACTGGGCATAACGGCGAGAGAAAGCATCCATGTGGTGATTCTTCAGGAAGTCATCTAGCTGGTTAGTTGCTCTTAAATTATTTCTTAGAGTGACCATCTTCATTAAAGGCACCCTTGGATCCAAATGTGTATTATACAAAATGTAAAAATTAAACATTACCAATAACCTTGGTAATAAGACTTGTTTCTTTCTTCTCTCTTAACTTAAACCTCTTAAATCAAGACACAGCAATTTTTGATGTTCTTACCTCACAAGGCCATGAACAAAGCACAGAGAACAGAGCAGCAGGATAAGTATACTCTTCATCTTTATTACTTGAGGGCATCTGTCTCTTAGCAGGTCTGATGCCACTTTCATTCAAGTTCAAAGTGACCCAGTGGACATTTATTCAGCTTAGAATCACTCGAATATGCCAGCCAATCCCATCAGTGTTAAGTAAATGTTGGACAGATTACCATGACCTTGAAAACTCTGCTTGCATTAACATGGCATACAAGGGAATTGTTCGATGCATATTAAAAATACAAATAAATAACAATAATAAATAAATCTCTAACAGATTGATCACTAACTTTTATTTTACTCACAAGTTATCATGAACTTGCGCCATTTTATTTTATTAATAAAGTCAACTTTAGTATTTATATACCGAGAGTTTAAGGATAGATTAAGTTAGAATTAAAATTAGTAACTCTTAATTAAATTAATTTAGTGTTATATAGCCCAACTTAAGATTGTTGTGTCTTTGTACACAGTAAGTCGGTTCAGTTAAACATGATACTCATAACTCAAGTTAACACACAGCTTAAATACAATTTCTGTTTAATGTAAATTAAGGAAATATTTTAAAGAAGTGAACTGTTCATAGCACTGCTGTATGCAGCTGTCAGTAGAATTAAAGCATGGGAAATAAGACAGTAAAAGAGACAAAAACAGGTTTCAAACTTTTATTAAGTAAACAAAGAAAGCCACACTGCCATGTTTGAACAGCAGCAGGACACAGACAGCCCCTGCAATGCAAACTGTGCTACACATTAACATGAGCCCTAAAGAATAAGGATACCATTGCAGGTAATAAATACTCAGTCTGCTTTCCATATTCTTCTGTTTCCTAGCATGGATGGTGATCTGGTACTCGTTTTCTGCAAGAAAATATTGCAGTTGGTGAGTCATAACATATTTTCTCAGACACTCTCGGTGAACTTGCAACCTTCGGCTAACTGTGTGAGTTTCACCACAAGGATAAATCTGCCATCACACAACTAATTAAGTGAGGACATGAGTCAGCCAGAAAGAGGAGTTCGTTTCCATAGTAGAAGTCAACAGCTCCTCCGAATTCTCCACAGCAGAATTATATTATGTAAGAAGTTCTAACTTACCTTGGCGCTGCCTTGATGATGTCATCAACACGGAGAATCATCTCGGCTGCCTCTGCGGCACTTAGCAGTACCTGCCTCTTCACCTGAAAGCTCTCTGTAATGCCCAGCTCAGCCATGTCACCAATAGTGCCTTGCTTCATGTCTAAACACAGCAGGGTTAAAAGTCAAAAGGAGCTTTATAGACAGTGCAGCATTCGCTATTTGTTTAAAGAAAACAAACGGTTTAAATCAGACATGTTAGTTGCTATAATGCTAAATCACTACATGCGTGTGAGACACTGCCAAAAACTCACCCAGACCGAAAGTGTTCTTACTCTCCTCATGAGCCGCTCTCAGTTGAGCCACAAGATCTGCACTGTCGTAACCTGCATTATCTGCAATGATAATCGGCAGCTAGGAAACAAAAAATGTTCATTAGACTAATCAGCAGTAGGAATTGGAAATATCACCAATATCATCACATTTCAAACTATATAAATTAATCAAGTTTGGCACCAACAGGGCTCCCGAGTGGCGCATCGACAAGGTGCGCGACTATCAACCCGGAGATCGCAAGTTCGAATCCGGGTTGATGCCA
>JBCNYH010000024.1:15502816-15514934 GCA_039654325.1 Tandanus tandanus
ATATATATATATATATATACATACACACACACACACACACACACACACACACACACACATATATATATATATATATATATATGGAACAAAGATTGGAAAATATAGTCTGGTGTGGAAGTTACTGGTGTGTTAGGTTGCTATAGCACAGCATGTCTTCAGAGAGCAGCAAAGTCTCAGTGGGAAGTGAGACATGAAGCATCTAGTGATCTTTAAGCGACTTCAGAATGACTAACAAGAACGTCCCAAGCACTTTCTATGAATGATTCAAAATAGCATTTATTCTATGCTTTGATGTAACATTGTGTAGCTACTATAGATTATTCATGCAGTAAGTATATTGAAAATGATATGAAAGCACTAAATATATATATATATATATTTAGGAATATTTAAACCAGCTGCCAGGTTATTTGAGACCATCCAGCCAAAAGCAGTCATTTTTTCTTATCCAGCTTTCTCGCAATATATAATTACCAGTTCCCACCACATGATCTACTGTATGCCTCCCCCTAACTTCCTAGTTGGTGGTTTAGTGATAGGAAATAGTTTCTGTAGATAGCAGAAAGACAATTGAAAAACTTTTTATTGATCAATCTACTGAAATAATAATTAAGTCTGGTTCAATTTGGAGATTAATCATTTTCCAGCAGGTAAATGTTCAGGAAACAAATTCATCCAATTATGTGGTACTCGTATCCACTGATCTCCTCAACATAGGCTACAACCTTACACAACACCACCACTCAGGAACTAGATCCTCATAACTGATATCTCTCAGGAGCTTTTTCCTTGCTTATGCTCAACACACTCAAATTCTCTTGAGACGTTCTCTTGGAAAAGTCTAAGTCTTGTGTTCTTTGTCACAGATGCAGGTTTGGGACACAGCAGGACAGGAGCGTTTCCGCACCATCACACAGAGCTACTACCGCAGTGCACATGCAGCAATTATCACTTATGATATCACCCGCAAATCCACGTTCAACTCTATACCACAGTGGATCCAAGAGATGGAGAAGTATGGAGCTGCCAACGTCCTCTTGGCCCTCATAGGTAAACAGTAACAGAGTTTCAGTACGCTTAAACACATCTCAGACAGACTTGCACCATTAGCTTTACTAAACTGCTTCTTGGCAAGGTCTGAAATGGTTAGAAGGTCATTTGAATTTATAGTGCATTAATTCACCTGTTGAGGAAAAACTATGCTAATTTATTCTCATTTGCAGGTAACAAGAGTGACCTGGAGTCTGAGAGACAGGTTGAATTTAATGAAGTGTGCACACTAGCAAAGCAGAAAGGAATTGTAGTAGCACTGGAAACCTCAGCAAAGGAAGCCCAGAATGTGGATCAGGCCTTCATCGTGATGGCACATGAGCTACTGGCACACAATGGACTTCCTGTTAAGGAGGACAGTTTTCACATGGATTCTCCAAACACACTACTGCGAGCCAACACCAGAACGATCAACGGTCCCACAGACACAGTGGAGAAAAAGTCATGCGCGTGCTAACATCTAAACAATCTAAAAATAATTATCATAGGAGTTTACACACCAAATCCAGTTGATCTCATCATTATTTCTTCTCACTGTCAGATATACTTTTACTGTCAATGATGATCTTTTAAAAGGCCACAAGCCAAAACACTCCAACAGCAATAATGCAAAGACACAAGTAGGGAGGATAACCGTATCAAGTTGTTTCTAATAATCACACAGCTGACGCCATAAATATTACTAAGTGTGCCTTGACTACGACACATTAATGAGCCATGGAATGTCCACAGCATGCATGTATGAATATATATATATATATATTTTTTATAAAATCCTCTTTTAAAACAAAACTCACTCACTTTCCAAATCCCTTAATCCTACTACAAGGGGAGACTTGGAAGCTAATTAGCCTAATGTGCATGTCTTTGGACTGTGGGGAAACCGGAATACCCAGAGGAAACCCACACAAGCACAGGGACAACATGCAAACTCCACACAAAAACACTGACGCTGAGCCCAGGAATCGATCCCAGCACCTTGATGCTGTAAAGCATGAAACTACAAAACACATATTTGTGATTTAAATTATAGTTATATCTAAGTATAACCAAAAATACATCTACAAATAAAGGTTGCTGTCCAGACATGTTGAAATCTTGACTTACTTTACTGATAAAGGAAATGATCATACGGTACACAGAGGTATTTGGTATAGTCACTTCAGTTATTTTTGTATACAAGGAATATTTTGACATTGTTTTGTAGACACCACAAAGTGTTACTGATGTTGAGATGTATGTATGTTCCAGCTGATCTACTGACTGTGATAAACTATGTTTTTGTGTAACAGCTTTTTGGTGTGCAATTTTCTTTATTTACTACTCAACAGGACTCTGGTGCAGGGAAGAATGTTAGAATTGCTTGCTATAAGCCAGAATTTAACAATGCGCATAGACAATCACAGACAAGTGGACAGCATTTCCAGTATAAAAAAAAAAAAAAGTGATGTTATCAGAAGGCTCAAGCTCCTAGTGGTTGGTGTACAATTTCTAGCCCATCTTATCCTCACAAATTTAAACGGGAAAGCAGCCTATTTTGCCATGTCCCTTTTTTTATCTTAATTCTTTCTTTCCATCTATTGTATCCAATTTAAACAGTTAGTTTTCCCTGTACTGATATGTGCACAATTTTTAGCAGAGCTCCACAGAGCACCATATTTAGAACAGATTGGTATAGCATTTATCTGATTTTTGGTGTCGCGAACACTGTGTCTGTCCATCCGTGTACACATGGGATCCCTGTGTAATTCACTTTGAAACCATGTATCAGAAGTTAATTTTTCTGAGCTCCGCTTTTAGGCATTGACTAAATCTTTATATTATGTTCCTGCTGAAATTGAAGAGTTTGAAGACATGACTACACTTCACTTACACAGGAAATTTGTACTAGCTACTTAGCCTTGTCAGCTAGCAAACTTTGATGACCACTAGTCACATCACGCTATCGAAATTTGCTTGATCACTGTTTATCAGTGCACACACACACTTCCAATAACACTAGTGATGACTGTTATACATAATATCCCTGATAGGTTTTGAAGTCACCCTGCATGCTTTGCTGTGTTCATACATTCATTGGGTGTTATTGGCTAAAAGAAAACAGCTGTGCTCCTCGCGAATCCAGAGTTAACCTTTCGTCAATTTCCAGTTCCTGTCCCAGTAATAAAAGCCCTGGACAGATTTAATGAACAGATTCTGGGAGTCTGACTCACAAGGGGAGACAAATACACTGATGCCCTGAGCATCTACTGCATATGCTCGCGCCAGAGAAAGTACCTGGACTGCAGACACTGGTTACAAAAAAAAAAAAGGCTTCATGTGTGTACAATATCAAGTACACATGTGGTTCCATCCATGGTGTATACAGTCGATGGTTTAACATGATTAATTATTAATCATATTCTGGGAGCAAAACCTGATAAACAGATTTCACCCCAATTAGCTGCACACCTTTCTGAAGGTCTGCAGAAAATTTAAATGCAAGCATACCGGTACTTACACACTTTTATAAACATTTATACAAGTGTAAATTAAACATCTGAGTCTACAGTATTGTTGAATGTATTCTATAATATATAACAAAAGGAACATTGTCCACATTGCGGCGGCAGCAACACAGTGTACAATATCACACAGATAAAGGGTTAAGGGCTTCAGTTCACGTTCACGTTATACATCAGAGTCTGGACATGCATCTGCATGAATGTAGTCACTGTGCAGCTGTCACATGACTGATTATATAATTACATAAATGAGGAAGTGTACAGAAGATGCTTATAAAGTAGACCATGTGTGTATGAACAAACATCTTAACTGAGGTTTTTTTTTTTTTCTTTAATGCTGTCTTGTTTGTAATTTTACACCATCTTTAATTTTTTCATGGTGCGCCAGCGGTCTTTGATATTGACTGCCGTGCGGTCTTTAAAAGGAAACGAACTTTTAATCCTCTCCCATCGTCCTTCTCCAAAACGAGCCACTCCTTGCTTCACCCAGTCGGTTTCTTCATCAGTCCACATCTGCAACACAATCACAGTGGACATTTCTGAGCAAGTGGCAAAACAGCTGTACTCTTACAGCTGTACGCTTATCCTTCTCTAATCCTGCTATCATCTACTTCTTGCTCATTAAGTTTTCAAAATGAAGCTGATTTGCTCATACATGTAATGCTGCAATCTGGAATAGCAAAATCTTTATCCTACTACAAGGGCTGCGGGGAGGCTGTGCTCAGCCAACAATGTGAGAAGGCAGGGTACATCCTGAACAGCTCGCAAGACCATAGCAGAGTCAACACACACACAATCATTCACACACATCCACACCTACGGGCAATCTGGAACAGCCAATTAGCCTAATGTGCATGCCTTTGGACTGTAGGAGGAAGCAGGAGTAACCCAGAGGAAACCTACACAAGCACAGGGAGAATGTCCAAACTCCACACAGAACTGCCCGAGGACTTTCTTGCTGAGAGGTGAATGTGCTAACCAGTACACCATTGTGCCATCCAGGATACAAATTATTTTTTCTTTTAATCCCTTTACACTTACATAAAGGATTTTTTTTGAGTCACATATTAAATAAAACAATAAGACATTTTCTTGGACTAAACAAGCTTTTAAAATCACTTTATACATCAACAAAATATCCATTAAACCAAACAAAAAGATGTTTGATAAGTATTTTTAAAGATTGTCCCATATTCATTAGTTCTTAGCTTCACAGATTTTTTTTTTTTAGCACACCAATTATTTATCTCTTGGATCGAAGCCTGCAAGATAGCATTTCAAAGTGGCACTGTATTTAGAATGAACTTCACTCACCTTCCTTTTGGAGTGGCTGTCCCTTGAGCTTCGACCTTTAAAAAAGTAAAAGACAAATTCACCCTCAATAAAATCTCTTTTCCATTTATTACTGTATATATTAGTATCTTGATGCACCTAATCTTTTGCATATGGCCCTTTATTTTTATCATTGGTATAACCTTTACCCAGTGGTGGGCATCAGAAGTTGGCATTATACAACAAATCCTGGATTAGTATAATGACGGCATCATTTTGCTCCTCAGACTTGACCAAACATGTCACTCTGTCCACATGTAAAAGTCAGAACACTCATGAAGTACTTAGTTTCCACTCAAAGAAACTGCCAAAATTCCCCGACTCATTCACTGACTTTCTCTGACTAAAATTTTCATGACTGATAATGAACAGAAAAACAGGTTACCTTTATACTGAGCAGAAAAAGTGCTTTAAAGCCATCAAGTTATGAGCTTTATTTACTAGTTTACAAATCCTGCATTAAAAAATGTAAAGTCTTCACTGTTTATTCATAGTAAGATAATCCAAGAAATAAATACACTACAGTGGAAATATTACATTTTTATAAATGGAAACCAGAACTCAAACATGCTTCAAAGAAAATTCCCCAATATTCCATGACTTGGACCTGAAATGTCCTGACTTTCCATATCTGAAATAGACAGTTATAAATACCACGATATTCCATGACCTGTATAGTCTGCACATTTTTTTTGCATCCCGACATTTGAGACTGTACCTTTACTTGTGTTTTTAGAAACATGGAACACTGACTCCTCTTCAGTCCACTCTTCCTGGACTCCAGTCACATCCACCAAACGCTTCCTACAGCAACAAACATTTTAAACACCACCACGTATGCACACTTGTTTTAGACTTATTGTATCATCACAAAATAATGACCTGAGGCTATTAGAAATTTTATTAATATCTGTTTATTATTATTTATTATTGTTATTATTATTGTTGTTATTATTATGTTATTAACCCAACAGTTACAATACCACTGAGCCATGAATGGCTGCACCAGCTTAAATGGTTTCCTTCTGGATGACAAAAATCTCTTAAAATAAGCTGGAGTAAAGCTTAAGCCTCAGTCTCACATAGCCAGAATTACTTCACAGTAGACTTTTTTTTTGCCTTCTGTGGGTCAACCAGTATTGTCCCCTAAGTGTTCAGGGTATAAGTCAACCAATTTTCATTGGTGGATAATATTTGTCATTTTGTTGATTATCGGTATTAACGTCTTATTTTAACGATCACCGATATGATTAAGTAATTACAAAGTACGCAACTCTGGCTCTGCTGCCGTCTCTTCCTCTGAGCCATTTGTCTAGACGTCACTCGTGTAATAGCCAGTAAACACTAGGCTGTGTGAGTCAGCCGGAAATGCCACTAGCAATAGCATGCTATTCCCCACCAACACTGTCACCGATTCCTTCTAAACAAATTCCATGATTTGGAACAAAACAAGAAATGTAATTATTTAATAGTAAGGGCATATTTTTATTTTTAAGAATTACACTTTTCACCACTTGAGAGTGGGCAGCCATTTTTTCACCAGCTTTGTGTGGAAGGATGGGGAAAGGAACACAAATATAAATACAGTATATAGCCTACACCCTGGTGGGTAGCGGAATTTGAAAGCCACAGTACTTTGTTATAAATTGTACTAACTAACAATTCAAGATGGCGGACAGGTGGAGCCATCCGCTACAGGGCGTAGCCGGTCTGTCTTATATGTCTCTAAGGAGGAACAGATAAACCAGCTTATAGAAGAATACCAAGAATTCATTGATGACTTTTCACCAATCAGAAATGAGAAAATATTTTCAATGAATAATAATAATAATAGAAGTAATATTTTTTTATTAGATAGTTTATTTGAAACGTTAAGTTCTCTAGACTTATTTATTTATTATTACTTTGTTTACTTTATTTGTCATTTCTTTGTCCTCGGAGAGCTCATTTTAATAATTTTTTTAAATTTGAATTTCATGTAAAAAGTTCAAATACAAATAAACATTAAATGTATTCAAACATTTTGTGTTGGACTTCGTTAAATACATTTTGACAGTCGGTTATCTGCCTGATTAATTAGTAGTAATCAAAATCTATATCGCTCCTGAAAATCCAATATCGTTCAATCTCTAGTTCACACTTCCTTCAGAACGCTTGAGAGCTGGGAAGTCGTCTTAAAAATCAGGAGGTCAAGGTTTCCATTCCTGGAGAGTCTCATCATGTTGAAATTTACCATGGGTTAACCGCCAGATCAATTCAACCACATTGTTTTTTTTTCACCCAGCGATCATGTCTGAATCTACAATCTAATCTTAATTTCATTTCTGACAGGACGTCTTCAAAATCCACAAGAATGGCCAGGGTAGTCCCAGCCACGTTCTCACGTATTAACCGGCTATGTGAGACCTTGTTAAAAATATAATATTGAGACTGATGAGGCAAATACAAACCGTTTAAAGGCAGTTACAGTTTCTTTTTCTGATGTTGGAGAGTTTACCCCAGTGCTTTCTGCACTCTCCTCACCCCATCCTTCGCTCCCTGTGTGCAACCTGCTGGACACAATTCAGTTACCACATAATAAATAACCTAACATGAAACATTTAGATTTAGGGAATTAACTGAAAAAACTCATTGAAACACAGCTGAAGTAATATACAGTATGTTTTTTTATTTGGTGAGTTGGGAGCAGTGAAAACGCCAAAATGAGTAATCGCAGCAGTATTGAGGACCAGGACTGAAAAACAGACTTAAACTAAAGATCTAATTGGGAAAAAAAGAAAGATCTAAAACGAATGAGACTTGCCTCTCTGTTGCTTGATTCTGGCGTTGCTCATTAGGAGAGTGTAGGGTAGAACGAGGGCTTTTATGCACTCTGCTGGGGGTGGAACAGTTCTGAGGCTCATCAAGTTGCTGATGGGAAACAGCATCGGGTTCACTGTGAAGACTCTTCCTGTGATAAGCCAAAATGGATTGTTTTAGAACAATGTTTTAGGAGAATAGTAGGAGTTTGATGCAAAGGGAGGATATGAATATATACATCTTAAACAATGTAGTGGTTTGCAAACATTAGAACAACGCAAATCAAACAATATTCCTTTGGCATAAAGTCCTCACATTAGCAGCAGGTGCACAAATTTGTTTTGCCTTCAAAGTTAGTGTATTCATCACTTAGCCATAACCATATAAACACTGACAGGTGAAGCGCATTATCATAATTATTTCATTACAGTGGCAACTGTTATGCGGTGAGATATATTAGGCAGTAAGTGAACCGTTAGTCCTTAAAGTTGATGTGTGAGAGGCATAAAAAATTCACAATCTTAAGCACCTGAGGGACTTTCACCACGGCAAAATTGTGATGGCGAGATAACTGAGTCAGTGTGTGTCTAAAGCACTCTGAAGGTGGCGTGCTTTGATGACCAAGCATTCTTTTGCATCATATGGATGTCCAGGTGTGTGTTTTTACATGAGGAAGGAGCGACCCCAGAATGCACCACAGGAAGAGGCTAAACTGGTAGAAAGAGTGTGAAGCTTGGGGCAATGGTCTGCTGGGAAACCTTGGGTCCTGACCTTCATGTGGATGTTACTTCAGGGTAACTGTGTTATCTAGTGGCTCACTCAGCTGGTTAATATGCCGTGCCCCAGGGCAAAAGTTGCATAAATAGGAAAATACAGTAATGGTTTGTGGAACATGATTAAAAAGTTCAGGGTGTTAACTTGGTCTCCAAATTCCCCTGACCTCAGTGCGATCAAGCTCAGTGGTTAAAGATCTGGGTTACTGATCCAAAGAACGGGAAAAGATCCGAAAAAATTATAAATGTAAGTCGATCTGGATAAGAGCGTCTGCCAAATGCCATGAATGTAAATAGATGTGTCTGACAGACAAGATCTGACAATCTGTGGAGGCCCCACCTTGAACCTTACAAGACTTAAGGGATCTACTGACAGGACTAAAAATTCCTACCCTATATTAAGCAGGTGGTTTTAATGTAATGGGCTTGATCTTCACGTGTTGGGGGATGGCGACTGTTGCCTAAACAAAATGTGAAATACAGATGACATTCAGCACTCTTTTTGAAACCTGGTCATGGTACATTCTGGTGTTCTCCCTTATGAAATTCATTTGTTTCAGGCTTACTTATTAGCTGAGGTGGTGAATCAGGCAAGTTAGGAGCACTGAAAACACCAAAAATGTGCAAGGCAAAGACGTGGACTGAAAAAACACAAACCAAGACTAAAGACAAAATGTTACTGAAAACAGAAAAAAAAGCAAACTTTTGCACTTCACCTGCAAGAAGGTGGTCTGCGATATTTCCGGACTGGTGTAGAGCTGATGGGCAGCGAGCTGAGAGGATCCTCTCCACAAGAATGTTCCTGAGGTGAACTGGGAGTCTGTTGAGATTCACAGGCTTCTTCACTCAGCAGACTGTCCTCCTCAATCACTAACTGCGCTACACTGACTGCAGACACAACTCCAGCAGGCCCTTCATTGTCATTCTCAGCAGAGGAAGCATGTGGATGGATGTCTAATGAAGGCGTGTCATCTGAACTTTCTTGTTCCTGTTCCACATGTTGACTTGTGCAGTATTTCAGGGTCACTTTAGTCTGATTTGTGGCATTAGACTGCACACATGTACAGTTCTGCTGTGACTGCAAAGTCTCATCCAAGGCACACAATCTCTGCTCCTTTTCTTCCAACAATTCCTCCACTGGAGTCTCTGTGAGTTTGAGACAAAGTTCCATGTTAGAGTCTATTTCAGTCTCCTGCTGTGCCTCATATTCCACCTCATCCTCAAGCTGAGCGAAGGGGACAGAGACAGAAAATTGCTCAGCAAGTTTGGGATAGACGGCCTTCAGGTTGCCCTGGGTCAGGTGCACGGTTACCAAGAGCGCAGGGGAATGAGCTGTGCTACAGTGGAGAATAAATAGGAAAGAGAACATGGATAATAATGTTAAATCCAGTGCTCATTAGGGAAGTACCTAAAATACACCAAAATTAAGCTACCATTTCAAGACATTTGCATGATGTGAAATAAGGCATTCAGTGTGGCAAAGACACACGCCCGCTCGCCAAATGTGAAACTCCTAACGGGCCAGTTGACCTGATATCCACTAGTTCGTATTGACGAGTAGCAAATGCTGGACTTGTGGTATGAACCCGCACCCTAGAATCCTTAAAAAGTAAAACACAATGTTGTTGCATGCCCAAACATGGGGGCCATCATTACTGGTGCCACGCAGCTGTATTGTACATATGTTTTCTGTGTTGGGGCCCGTGAGCTGTAAATTCATGTCTTTGTTGATATTTGTTTAGGAAGCAGCAAAAAAGACAAGTTGTATTTATTTTTTATAGCGTTCACTGTGTTTGAAAGACTTGAGGTGAATAAACACACATACACTTGGCAGAGACACTCCACTGTGATTCTTCTTAAGACTAAGGGCTGATACACTGAGTAAAGCCCAGCATATTATTAAAGTATGTGTTTTGCGCAAGAACTTATGGGAATAGCAGTGTGAAATGGCTGCAGGTTTAACAGCCGTAGTGCAACCAGCACTGCTACAGGTGTCAACAGTAACCCCGCAACGTTCACAATCTGTCAACAAGCTTAAACAGAAAATATAAAATTGCTCAAAAAATTGCTCTAAAATTTGCTAAGTTTGCTTCAAAATGATGAACAGTCAGTCTGTTGTAACACTCAATCTGAATGAGTGAGGTTGCCTGCAGCATAGCCTATATGCTCATTTCTCAAAGGAACTTTCAAGTTGTGTCCATATTTCATATTTTATACTTTTGTTTATAGTGGCTAACAGTCTACGTCTTGAAATGAATAGACAATTTGTGCTATTTTTAATGCATTTTTTGCCCACGAAAACACATGTACATTTACTCCCCCCCTGACCTCCGTAACTCTGATTCAATACAACTGTTCAAATCTAAACTCAAAACACATCTGTTCATACTGGCATACTCACTAATATTTCACACTGCTTCTGATCATTGTTGTTTTATGCATCTTTTTATTTATGAGTGTATTTATTGATTTGTTCTTGTGTTTTATCTTGTAAGGTGACCTTGAGTGTCAAGAAAGGCACCCACACACAAAATGTATTATTATTATTATTATTTTTGGACCAGTACAAACCAGTAGTGATTCAGGGCTACTGGTCCATATGGACAAGTAACAATTTCCATGAGTTTGCCACGCTGGGTATTCTAAAATGCCACCATTATTAAACAACAATAATAAATGTACTCAGAATATCTTGTACCACCTACCAAACTAACTACACTTCCTGTGTCATGTGATTTGTAAATCACATGACACAGGAAGTTAAACGAAGGTTAAAGCTTCGGTGCTGTGGGCCTGTTTATATAACTGTTTTTTGTTATATAGAATCAATTCTGGACATCAAATGAAACATTAACCTACTAGAATAATTTGCTCAAATACTGATTTGTGAAAAGAAGTTTACAATAAATTGATTATTCAGGAAGTAATTATGTATACACCTTTGGTTATTTCTGACTGGTGTGCTCAGTTGTGAATTGGATGAAGAACAGTCCAAGGGAACTGGATGTTCACTGTTCGCTCTGTCTTGGGTACCTGACTGCACGTTAGTGGTTCTAACGACTTGAGCCTTACATGCGGCCCTGATATCTGCAATCCTTCCTCGTCTTGAAAGGTTGACCATCTTTAAAAAGAACAAATTAAAGTTAACTTGCATATTAACACAATGTTGTTTTTTTTAAACCTGCAACAACTTGATACTAATATCCTGACATGATAACTTTTAAACCTACACAAAATATACGTATTACATGGCAGACTAATTAAAACTGTTAAAACACTGATGAGAATGGCGATACCAGTCAAAAGTTCATGTTTTAGGAATATCACCATACAGTAGATGATGTAATTTAAACCTGAGGATCAATGACTTAGACCTAATTTAGAATGATAAGCGTAATAATTTTGCGAATTATTACGTTACGATCATAAAACACACCCCAATTATCAGGACATACAAATTAAATATTTCTTAGCTAACACAAGACAAGTTCTACGTCCTATATATTCCAAAAATCAACAGCAAGTATCTGCCAACAGCTATACATATACTAATATATATATATATATATATATATATATATATATATATAAATACATGTGTGACCATGTGATAAGCCTCAGCCGATGCACTTTCGTATAATGAAAATTCTTAATTTACTT
>JBCNYH010000024.1:15520644-15539952 GCA_039654325.1 Tandanus tandanus
TTCACAGAAGTGTGATTGACTTGGAGTTACATTGTGTTGTTTAAGTGTTCCCTCTATTTTTTTGAGCAGTGTATATATATATCTATCTATATATATATATATATTTATTTATTTATACTGTATTAATTTTGCAAGAGAAATTTTGACTTCTGCATTTATCTCATCCACAGTGAGCACACACACTTAAACAGTGAGCTCACATGCACTCTGAGAGGTGGGCTGCCACACATTGCAGCGCCCGGAGAGCAGTTGGGGACTTGCACAAGGGCACTTCAGCCATGAATGTGGAGTAAGGGAAAGTGCTGCTCACTCCCCCACCACCAACCAAAGTCGCTTCTCAAACCATTAGGCCACGGCTGCCCCATAATAATATGATATTATTATTATTATATTATTATTTCTTTAAGTAGGTCTAATCTTCAACTCTAGCTATTTCTCCAACCTACACTGCTTATCTGTGAGGGTCACAGGGAAAGCTGGAGCCAAACCCAACCTTGGGTGAGAGGTGGGGTACACCCTAAACAGGTCACTAGTTCTAAACTAGCAAAGATACCAACAAATATACACACTCACATTTATATCTCTGGGCTATTTAATGTGCAGGTCTGTTGGTTGTAGGAAGAAACCAGAGTACCCGGAGGAAACCCCACACAAGCATCGAGAGAACATGCACCCTTGAACCCAGATCAATTTTATGCCTTCTCAACATTTATATGTTTGGCCTTGTACAGAGTGTCTAAGAGAATAATCTAAAAGTACAACCAGTTTAAAAACCCTGTCTGCTGAAAATCCCAGGTCAGTCCGACCAGCTACCAGCAGGTCAAACTGGTAAGTGGAAACAATTTCTGAATTACTGCTACTAATGCAACATTGTAGTCAAAACATGTGTTCTTCAGTTTATTCAAGTAATCAGAAAACTGTAAAATAACTCAGATAAGGCTGAGGGTTGGAAACTGGGTGCTGGTCAAAGTAAACTGGATTTTTCAGGGGGGGGGGGTCACAGGAAATGAAACGACAATACAAAACACGATCAGATAAGACAAGACCAAGGTTACGTAAGTAGTTTTGCAATGCTGCTGCACATTTTTATGCCTTAACAGAGCTATTTGTGCAGAGCCGTGCAGCGTTCAATGCAGTGTTCAGTGCAGCGTTCAGTGGCGCAGTAGAGTGAAATGTTGTTAGTAATCTCCCTTTAAGAAAGATGATGGTGCAGTTCGACTGTGCAGGAATTTGCCACGTCAGAGGGGTGGCACAACCAAACGAGCCAAATAGAGTTTTTTTTCTCGGCCGACTTCCTTCACAAAGACCTTTTCTTTCACAGCTATACAGTAGCCAGTGTGTATAATGACCATACATTGTAATTCACGTCTTTATGGTTTTGGTTAAGGATGTTATAAATCAAGACTCAACCTATTTGTGTTTAGAGTTTTGTTTGCATTTTTTTTTCGTCATGATATGTAAATAATCTTATAAACACTAAAATATATATATATATTTTTTATCAAAACCTGTCCTGTTTCTTAAAGTGATCCTAGATTTATTGTAATTTAGATCAATCTATTTTAGAACATCTTAAAACTCTTAGAACTTCAACAGAGGTCCATAGACCTAGGGGTCCCCCCATTTCACATCTAAAGATTAGATGCACACTGCATGAAAGAGGCATGTTTAAGTATGTATTGTTTCCAGGTACACTTTAAATAGCCTTGTTAGATTCAGAGATGATTTCAGAGTTGGAAAAGTTTGCAGCTGTTTCAGAACAGAGAACTCCCCATTCTCCGCATGTCATCACCAAGGTTGCCAGATTGCACACTTTTAACACAGTTTCATCCATCCATTACGCACAAGGCTCATATAGCCGGTTAATCGGTGAGCACCGTGGTTGGGATTGGATTACTTTTGGAGGCAGTCTCAGAAAAAAACATGGTCAGATGAAATATGCACTTTCTTTAGAATCATGAGTATCTGCTCTGCGTACATCACTGTCATCATGTCTACCACCAGTAACTGCGATGCATAAATTGTAGTCACTGTTCCATGTACATTTTTACCCCCAGGGAAACCCATGTTAATGTATGCCTCATAGATGTACTCACGGTCACAAATTGATCTGGCGCTTGACCAAAGCTTAATTTCAACCTGACCAAACTTGACCCATAAATAGAAGCCGTGTCCTCATGGCAAGCAAGGCAGTCTGATGTTCTGACAGAAGTTCCCAGAACACTTATGGTGTAATGCTAGGTGATCCCCAGAAGGCAATAAAATAATAATGATAATCTACCGTGGCCTCCCATAAAGTCATTCTGCCTTCTTGCTGGGAGGCGACAGTGTTCCCTACTGAGCCACCGTACTCCCTAAATAAATACAGATATGTGATTTTTGGAATAATATAGCCAAACCTGCTATAGTAAAAAAATATCAAACAGCTGATCTGTTCTTTTAAATGGAAAGGACTTTAAAGATGCCCATTCACTAGTGAGTAACCAATGTGTTTTATCTTCTATTATCAGTTAAGTTTGGCTGAATTGAAAAGTTCCGTGGCGAAACCAACACAGCTCACAGGCTTGGTATCTCTTACCCACCTGTTTTACGTCTTGTTTTGGTTCTGTGCCTGTTGACTATAACAATAACAATAACTAGAAGCACCCGCAGAGCACAAACCTCCGCCAAGGAACTACAGTCTCTCTCCTGATTAAACTCCTTGGCAGAGGGAAATGAAAAACGAATAATTCGCTCCTTGACCCATTTCATGAAAATTTCATGATAATCCCTTCATAACCTTGATAACATTTGATAACAAACAAACAAACAAACAAACAAACAAACAAACAGATGAACAAACACCTTAAAAACATAACCTCTTTGGCAGAGGTAACAAGACTCCATGACGGGAGTAACATAAGCAAGATAACTTGGCAGTGCAATACAGATTCATAGAAAGTGGAAAAGTCTGAGGTGAAGCGTTAAGAAACAGAAGAAGGCGTACGATTTCAGAAGAAATAATAAAGATGGCGATGTTTACTAATACCATGGTACACGGTTCAGTGGCCATTAACACTCGCGTACAGGAAAAACAAAAAGGCACTGTGGCCAATTCCATTTTATTTAAAAGAGATAAACTTGAATTTCGGGGCAGTGGTGGCCCGGTGGTAGATTGCTGGATTACTGATCCCAAGGTCGGGGGTTCAAGCCCTACTATCACCGGGTTGTCACCGCTGTCCCCCACAGTGCAGCTAACTGGGTTATCAAATGCCAACCATGTCTCTCACTGTCTGTGGTGAGAGGCACGTAAAAGAACCATTGCTGATTTTCGTCAGGAGAAAGCTGCCTTGCCGTCAGCATGTTTCTGCCCTGCGATGGCCTGGCGAGCTGTCCAGGGTGTACTCTGCCCTCGCCCAGAGTCGGCTGAGATGGGCGCCAGCCTTAATTAGGATTAAGCGGTTCAGAAAATGAATGAATGAACCCTGAATTTCATTTTTATTTAACATGCCTGCCTGTGAAGTGAAAGAGTCGCTTTAAACCTGTTCAGGTTGGTCTTTTCCCAATCTGGCAACCCGGTGAGTGTGCCACGGCTGCAGTAGCGGGCCACGACGCGCTCAGTGATACGCTGCATCCATCCCATATAGACTCAGTGTAACAAACCCCTCACACACCCACACCGTGGTGTTTCCAGCAAACCGGATGAAACATGCCCTCCAAGAACAAAAACAAGAGCGTGCACTCCAACGACAAGCCAGCGGTTAACCCTCAGGATGACCCGGCGAAGAAAACTCCTAAAGTCAGCAGAGCAGACAGTCCTGCAAACCCCAGATCCGTCGGCGCAGGAAAGCTCAGCAAACTCCTGTCCGCCCTGTCTTACTTGGTTTTGGTGTCCGGAGCCGCTTTCGCCTCCTTCTACCTGCAGAGAGTGCTGACTGAAGTCAACCAGATCCGAGCAGAAAGTGAAGAAGCCCTGCAGAAAAACTCCGAGGTGCTGCAGAAAGTACAGCATGCACTTCAACAGGTAGAGGAAACTTTTACTTTCCATCTCTCCACTGATCCCTCAGGTTTTTATTATTATAGAATGATAGAAGGAGCAAACACACCCCCCTCGTCCTTTCTGTCCCTGATGAGTTGGCAGTAAAGAACATTTTGTACAAACGTTTTACTTGCAGACCAATGAAGTGAAGATGATCGTAATAATAATAATAATAATAATAATAATAAAAATAATTTTATACCACTTGCAAAAAGGAAGGTATGCAGGACTGTTAGAGTTCATTCACAGATCTATTCATTGCTCCCAGGCCTGTAAAAACACCCCAGACCGGTTTACACTGGAGTAAATGTTCGAAATTTGTCCCCCCCCCTCCTTCTTCTCTGGTCACTGCCACCTCAGCATTGTTAAATGCAAGTTTTTCATCCAGATTAAAAGCATGGTTCTGCCAAGACTGAAGTTATTATAAATAATATGTTAAAATCACATTTCAGTCTCTAATAGAACATAATTATGAACTGTAGCCTCCACTGAACTATTCCAAAGTGAACATCTCCATCATTGTTCACAAACCATGCCAAGGTGTTCATTCATTCATTAATTCCTTTTCCAAATGGCTTACGCCTAATAGTAATAGGGTCGCGAAGAGGCTGGAGCCTGTGTCAGCCGACTCTGGCCGAAGGCGGAGCACACCCTGGACTGCCAGGGCCAACACATATGCACGCACGCACACAAACACACACATCTCACTAGGCGAGGGCGTTTCTGTGTGGAGGTTACATGTTCTCTCCATGCTTTTGTGAGTTTTCCGGTCTCCTTCCACAGGCCAAAGACATGGACAGTAGGCTAATTGGCTGTTCCAAATTGCCCCTAGGTGTGAGTGGTTGTGTGTGTATGTTGGCCCCGTGTTGGTCTGGCAAGCTGTTCAGGGAGTACTCTACCTTTGCCCTGTGTTGGCTCAGATAGGCTCCAGCCTCCTCGCGTTTGATTAAGCAGTTCGGCAAATGAGTGCGCAAGTGCATGTCTTTAGACTGTGGGAGGAAACCAGAGTACCTGGAGGAAACCCACACAGGCACGGGGAACTCTTATGACAAATTATGTATCTTGTAGTGAGTGTGTAATTATTTAGAAATTCAGTTTATACACACTGGGGGCTATAGGATTTCGTATTTATTAAAAATGTTAACATTGTAGTTCCAGTATTTAAAAAAATCAGCTGATCAGTTACATTTGGGGTAAGAGAGGATTGTTAGTGGGATTTTTATTTACAGTATGCTCCACAATGCATAGTGCAAGAAATGTCTACGCAAAGGCAAAATGAATGGATATAAACATCCACACTGATATCATGTGTGTGAAATTAAGTGTGAGACGTAACCTGCTTCCCTCTTTTCAGGTAAATTCTATGAAGTTTTCTCTGGATGGTCTGGAGACTGCAGTGGGCCGTACTCAGGCTGAACTGGAAAGCACAAATCGAGCCATAATAAAGGGAGAAACAGAGACTCGACGAGTCGAGGAAGTACTCCAGAAACTCCAAAACGAAATCCTCCGGGACCTCTCTGAGGGCATCCGGGAAGTGAAACAGGCACGAGAGCATGATTTCTCTTCTCTGGAGAAAACCTTAGAGGTACGCTTGGCTGAGCTGAGCCGCTCTATTGCTGACAGCGTCGCCGAGTTCACTGGTGCTCAAGAAGAAGCTCAAGCTCAGCTCAGCAAACTTAAAATCCGATTGGAAGAGCACAATGAGCCTGGTAATCTCAAAGATGAGCTTTTGTCCATCACCACTAGTGTGGCGAACCTCCACACTGCAAACGAGGTGGCAGAGGGCAACATGGGTGTTCTCAGAGAACAGATTGTTTCAGTCAGTTCAGAGTTGCAGACAAGAAATAAGGAGGTGGCTTCCTTGTCTGAGGAAATTGAGGCAATCAGGTCCCTAGTCCAGACCACTGCTGACTTGTTGAGGCAGGAAGTATCTGCATCACAGGCCACTGTGCAGGGCATGTCTCACAAGATGCAGAGTGTGCACGATGAGCAGCTTCGCACAAGTCAGGCCCTGCAGTTCCTCCAGACAGACCTGAGGGAAGAACGGTCTAAAAGAGAGATTAGGGAAGACGACCTGGAGGCCAGGCTGAAAATCACTGAAGAAAGTATGGAAGCTCTGGAAAACACGGCCGAAGAGCAGACAAACCGAGTCGAGGCTTTTCTCTCCAAATTTGACTCTCACGAGAGCTCATTAGCTACCCAGAGCCAGGTGGCTGAGAAGGCCAGACAGGCACTCACAGAAGAGCTAGGGGAGTTAAAAATTAGCCTTGGGGAGCTCCATGCCAGCATAGAGGCTTTGGCTGAATCTGATACCAGGTCAGAAGGAATGGACAAAGTTTTTGTAGAGTCACTGTCACAAACTGAGTTGGAGAATGCAGGACAGAAAGAAGAGGCAGCAGAAGAGGCAGTAGAGGAAGCAATAGCAGCAGAGGAGGCAGCTGAGGAAGAGGCAGCAGCAGAGGAGGCAGCTGAGGAAGAGGGAGCAGCAGAGGAGGTCATTGAGGAAGAGCAAGCAGTAGAGGAAGTAGCTGAGGAAGACTTAGTAATAGAAGATGCAGTTGAAGATGACTCATTAACAGATGAGGCAGCGCAAGAGTTTACAGATGAGGAAGTCCTACCTTAGGAGGCACAGAGGCAGCGAGTAAAGCGATTTGTAGGGTAACCTGTAGGGCAGTCAATGGACTGTGATTCTGTGAATCTGAAAAATATATGAAAACACTTTCTGCACTGTTGTTTTTATTTTTCCTCATGGACTCGTTTTCATACTGATGTCTTCCAATCCCGGCTGATCATAATGTTTTGGACGAGTGTTCATTTTTTTCCAATAAAATATTTAAAATATAAACACACTGTGAAGCGGTCTGTTGCCCAATCATTATGACTCGACCCATTTCCGTATATGTATTAATGTATAATGTGTTTATTTATTCATTCATTTTTAGCAATACTTTGTATTCATCAATAATTTAATAATTTTGTTTCACATTTTAAAATAATTTAAGGGGTTTAGGTATAAGAGTGCCTGAACACTACTTGGGAATATTAGTTGTGACAGAACACTGTGTGGTCATCAGCAGATACTTTAGCGATGGAATGCAATGTGACTTGCCATTGGTTCACAGCTTCGCATGTATCCCAGGGACTGGTGGTGATTGGCTGTGGGGCTGTGAGTACCCTACAGCTCCGACCCCCTCCATTTCCTCTGACTCAGGCTACTTACTGCACAGTGCTAAGCAAATGGAGGTCAAACTTCGTAGTAAGAGAAACAGTTTGTCCTCAATGTAAAAAAAAAAAAAAAAAAATGTAAGGAAAAAAAACGTCTGGTGAACGTCTGTTCACGTCTGGTTCTAGTTATTAAAAGAATGCAGCTGGAGCATTACATTTATTCACTCTTAACGTCATCCTTTGGGTGGAGTCTTAGGTGGATTTAAAAATGACCAATTGCATCATCTAAGTTGCCAGTTTATTAGGTATGCTTGAATATCTGAGCAGCAATGGATTTATTTTAATCATAACTGGCATAGTCTACCTTTATTTCTGGGTGTAAAGCATAGCATCATTTAATTTACTTTATAGTCATATTATGATCGTTAAATCATGAGTATACTCCTAGTAGGGACGTGAGGAGTCTGAGCCCATCTCTGATTCTGTGCGAAGGCAGGGTAGACCCTGACCAGCTCACCAGACCATCACAGGGCCAACACACACAACTATTCTCACTGACACCTGGGGCGATTTTGGAACAGCCAATTATCCTCATCTGTATGTATTTGGACTGTTGAAGGAAACCAGTGTACCCAGACAAAGCCCACGCAAACACAGGGAGATCATGCAAGCTCCACACAGAAACACCCGAGCCCGGGACTCGAACCCAGGACCTTTTTGCTGTGAGGAACATGTGCTAACCACTATGCTACCCATGATGAATATAACTAAAGTATTAATGAGTTTTGTAGAGCATGAAAAGTTGTTTGATGCTAAAAGATCTTAGGCCTCAAAAAAATCCAGACTTTTTACAGAGCAAGGGAACAGTCTAAAATATCAGTGTTTAAGGTTAATATGACCAGCATAAAAAAAAATTATATACAGAGATTAAAATAGTAGTAAAAAACACTACAAAACATATAAGGAAAACTAAATAGATGGGGGGGTGCATGGGCTGGTTTGAGGTTCTAATATTTGACAAATTCCTTATTATCTGTATAAAGTTTGCATGTTTCCTTTTCCTCTGGGTACTCCTGCAATAAACAGGTGACCTTTTCAGGGTGTACCTCACCTCTCGCCTGAAGACAGCTAGGATTGGCTTCAACCTCCAACCATAAGCGGTATACATGATGGATGGACTGCCAACATTAAAGAAGGACAGTTGTGGCCTAATGGTTAGAGAAGCAGGTTGCTGGTTTGATTCCCGAACTGGCAGTACAAATATGGGGGTGGGGTTTCCACCATCACACGACAAGGCACATAACCCCCAACTACTCTCTAAGTGGACTGGCTGACCACTGCTACAAGTGTGTGTGTGTGTGTTCACTCGTATGGGTTAAATCCAGAGCCAAATTTCCCTCATGGGATTAATATAGTATATCAAAAAATAAATAAAATAAAATAAAAATAATTGCCTTTGGATGATAAGGCTGCGATGGCCTGGCGAGCTGTCCAGGGTGTACCCCACCCTCACCCAGAGTTGGCGGAGATGGACGCCAGCCTCTCTGCGATGCTAATTGGAATTAGTGGCTTAGAAAATGATTGAATGAATGAATGATAATAAGGGAGGGTGTGTATGTGTTTGCGTAGGCATGTAATGGTTTGGTATCTCATTCAGTGTTTATTCCTGCATTGAACAAAGAAGATTTAGGATTCAGCATGATTGGGATAAAAAAAAGTGAAGATGGCTGTTTCATCATCACAAACTGTAGTACATGTGGTAAGATGGCAAAATAATAATGATAGCAACTCAGTGTATGTACAAAGACACTTTTATAAAAAGCCCATGTTGAAAATACATTTTCATCCCAAGCACCTTTTCCAGCGTCTTAAATAGCTGAAATATTAAAACTCAACAAATTTAAAAAGAAGTTCAATCTACAGCGCAGGTTATAGTTCTGTGTGAGTCAGTGTTTGGCTGAGGTCAATATCAGTAGTTACTTCCACTGCTAACTCCTCCTGAGGTTGTTTAATGTCTGTCTGTACAGCTGCGAAGTTGGCTAAAGTCTCCCTGAACTGCAAAATTTCTTCCTCACTTTTCATGACGTCTTCAGCCAAGTGGCCGATCCTCAGAGTCAGATCAACCAGCCGTGGCTCTAGCATGGCAAAGTCCCTCTTGATGGTGAACACTTTCGGTTGGAGGTCGCTAGCGAACATCACCGTCCTCGCCAGCTTGGCTCGGCCACTCTCCAGAGCCAGGATGCGGTCTGCAAGCTTTGTGTCAGCAGCAAAGAGTTCTGGGATGCGCTTGCGTATCTGTTCTAGGCTCTTTGTGTTTTTCTCTGTGGAGCTCTTCAATCCTGAAACACGACTAACGCTGTTTGCTAGCAGCTCACCGATGCGTTTAGCCATAACCTTCTCCGCTTGACCCACCTTCTTCTCAAGCTCACTGGTCTGAGTGAGGAGAGCTTCCACATCGCTCTCCAGACCCCCCATGCGCCTTACATCAGTTCGGACAGAGGCCACTTTGGCAGTTACGTCACTGGAGATAGCAGTAGTGCGGTCCTCTATGCGCTCCACAGCCTGTGTAAGGTGAGCCAGGTTGGCGTGCAGCTGCTGTCGTCGTTCAGTGAGGCCTGAAGACCACTCTTTCAGCTGGGCCACTTCCTGTTTTAGGCTGTTAAGCTGAGACCGTGGAACCTGCCCTTCCTGGTTGGCCAGTTGCACCTGGACATCCTCACACTATAGCAGGAGAGACAGTATAGACAGAGGCTGAGACACTATCACTTCTATCAGATCTAAACTGTATGTCAAAATTCTGGCAGTCATTTTGATATTCACAGAGAAGAAAACAGTACTGGGCACAATATGTATCATGGGTTTGTGTTTTTGAGATTAATCTGATATGGAGGTTAATCGAATATGGAAGGGTCAGTAAACAATATAATGTAAAAATTAATGATGCTAAACAAACAAAAAAAAACAATAGAGTATGTTCACAGCATACACAGTACTTACACTTATGATAAAACAACCACCTCTTTTTTCTTTTTATTAAAATGGGAAATCTTCTGCACATCACTTGTATGCATTTTACATTACATTGTCACCATGAATCCTTGAAGAAAAAAAAAAAAAAAAAAAAAACAACAAAGTGGATATTGTCTACACCCACTGGTCATTTTATTAGGTACATGTATGGTTAACACTGTATGCATACTTTCCTAAACACAATTATCTTACTGGTCCAACCACCATGGAAAATAATTCATTCATTTGCTGAACCTCTCAGCTGACTCTGAGTGAAGGCTGAATGCACTCCGAACAGCTCGCCAGTCCATTGCAAGGCCAACACACACACACACACACACACACACACACCCACCCACCTAGGGGCAATTTGGAACAGCCAATTACTCTAATGTGCATGTCTCTGGACTGTTGGATGGAGGAAACCCACACAAGCACGGGATTAACATGCACACTCCACACAGAAATGCCCTCTGCGAGCCTGGGACCTGAACCCAAAACATTCATGCTGTGAGGCAGACGTGGTAAACACAACACCACCATGAAGAATAACCCACCACCGAATTAATATCATGTATCACTTATTAAACACATTTTAAATACTTTCTTTGGTATTCAGTTGTCTTTCTGTATTTTTTTTAATCTATTAGGAGAATTTTAAACATGGAATATTAGTTGTTATATATATAGTTTAGATGACCTCACCTAGAATGAACTTGATAGAATAACATATCAAATCAGTATCAGTTTTTACCTAGTGGAGTGTATATTAGTTTACTGTGGGAGGAAACTGGCGTACCCGGAGAAAACCCACGCATGCACAGGGAGAACATGTGAACTCCACACGGAAATACCCGAGCCAGGGAATCAAACCCAGGCCTTCTTGCTGTGAGGCGGACATGCTAACCACTGCGCCACCACGCCGGTAGTATAATCAGGTTTTTACTAAATTTGACTCTTGTGGCATGGAAATCGGGTAAAAAAAATGATGTCCATAGTCATATCTGGAATAAATAAACAATCCTGTCATATCTGACTTTTTACATAACCACGTGCATATTTGATATGGTTCCTGTGTCCTTGAAATTAGGTTAAGGTGACCCAGTTTCAAAAGGCTTGAAGACCTTGACACTAGGTATAACAGGTATGAACCCGAAACCCATCCGACAAGAAATGCACCCTCTAGAGCAATCAATCTCATTTTTACTGAGGGCAACATCACTAAATTTAAAGGCGTAATAATCACTGAACATCAATTCTAAAAGGGCTTAACAGAGACAAGCTAGCATACTCGAAACATGAATGACTAGCTGTTTACTTGAAATAGGCTGCTGCCACCTAGTGGAAGGAGGATGAATTAAGTTTTGTAGTAATGGTCAATGTAAAGAGATAATCATATTCTTTGAAAGCTCTTGCGGGCCTGAGTTTGAAATCTAGTATCCTCTACACTTTGCGGGGGATACAATAAAGCAGAATAAAATAAAATAAGCTTGTATACAAAATGTAAACCAATAACAAACCATAAAGCTGGGCATTTTGATGAAAATTCCATGGAAAAGCTTTTTGGTCTTTATTTTTATTAAAAAGCAAGGATTCCGTTTGTGAAGTCACTGATACTAAGGGCAGATACATGAACAAACACAGTCAAATAGATGTCGGTTCAGCTTTCTGGTTGTCTTTATATAAAAGAGATCAGTGCACTTCATTTAGTTCAGTCTACGGAATTTCCTCAGCCCCTGCACCGGTACTGTGATCAGTAAAACCATTCGACTCCAAAGCTCTTAGATCATCTTTCAATTGCTTAATATTCAATCTCTCCTTTCCCACATCACGGTCAGGCTCTTCTTTTCTATAATCCAGCTCATCCTCTTTATACACATGCTTAAGCTCCTTCATGACATCCGGGAAATCTCCGAGCTCATTCCTCATCTTCATTACGCTGATGTCCACCTGCAGACCATTGAGTTGCCGCTGAAGCTGCAGAATCTCAGCCAGGGCTTTCAGCATGCTGTCCTCAGTGCCCACTACCTGCAGCGTGAGTTCCTCAAGCCTTCTTTCAGCCCCACTTAAGTCAGCTCCTAACCTAAGGATGGACCTGACTGCATTTTCTACGTAAGGAAGCTGTGCTTGACATTCTTTGGCCTGTGGCTCCATCTCCACCAGTTTCTCCTCGAGCTCCACATCTCTTTTGGAGAGTAACGCAAGCTGATCCTGAAGCCTGCTTACCTGCTTGGTGTTCCAGTCCAACTGATTTTGAACACTCTTGGCATCATCTTCCTCTGTGCGCTCCAGCACACGCCCGTTACTCTTTGTGCTGTCTTCTAGTTCCTCCAGACGTTTGGCCAGAGCACGCAGGCGTTCCTCAGCTTCGTTAACACGATCCGTTACACGGCCGTGAACTGAGCGGGACTCGGACCTCAGCGTCGTCAGGTCCTCAGTCACGGTGGCCAGTCCACCCTGCCATGTCTCAGTCACGTTCAAGAAGCGCTCATTCACACTTTGCAGGCGATGCGATGATGCATGCTGGTCCCCTTGCATAGCAGTAACAATGCCAGTAAGGGAGCTGACTTCCTTCTGCAGTTCAGTTAGCGTGGTGAGAGAGGACAGCGTCCCCTTCAGATGGTCTTCAGAGGCCTCCAGCTGTACCCACAACACAAAACAGGGTGTTTTGGCGGTGGTTCTGCTGTGTGTCACATTCACACTCCCAGCACTGAACATGCCAAACCACCCGCTCTGAACCTAACTGCTTTGTTTATTAAGTAACAACCCCATGCATACTAATCTATCACACAGACAGGAAACTATGCAGGGTGTGGTACTACAGCTTTTCAATGACTGAACAGAAATGTCTCATTTTATTATTATTTTTGCAATAATTTAACTTGGTAGCAAGACTATGTCAAGTGTGGTGCATCAGTAGCTTCAATTAAACTAACTATTAAATCTTATATATTGTACGTTAATTGGGTGGAAATATTATTTTAATACATCATACATCATGTGCTAGATAAATGATAAAATCATATCCTGGAAGAAGTAGATTGTGCTCATAAATAAGTTCCCACCTTTCTGGAAGCAGCATTGAATGTCTCCTCCAGTGCCAGGAGATCAGCTGCCTTTTCATACAAATGCTTGTATTTTTCTTCAACTTCATTAAACCTTGCATTCTGTTGAAGAATGGCCCTAAGGAGAAAAAAACAAAAACAAAAACAAATGTAATTTCATATATTTGTGATTGCAATATATTTTGGGCTTTTTATGCCTGAGCCAAGTGCTTATCAGAGTTTATCCCAGTTTCTGTAGCGTCCTGGAGTTCAACTCCTCCTGGATGGGACGCTAGTGACGTAAACTTTTTATAGGCGAACATTTCTTAAAATTTCTTCTCAACTTGAAAAAATTTAAGGCAGTTTTATTGGCAGCTAGCTTCTCTCAGTGTCTGAGAACATTTTTATTATTTTTAAGCTTTATTTGTTTGAAGAATTTAGTAAACATTATTATATCTAGCAAAAACTTTCATTATATGAGTTCCCATTTTATATCCGTGCCATCAGGGAAGAAAAAGGGCATTGATGTGATAACCTGTTTATTCGGTACATTCAGGTCATCAGCCGACTTCATTTTAGTGCCACATAATGTTGCTGAGCCTCGACCTGACCAACTGGAGCAACAATGCCATGGAGATTACATGCTGTGATCAGGGCTAAATGCTCTCCCTGAAAATATTTGTGTGTGAGACTTTTTTGGGGACCGGGCAGTGTGGATTCAGGCACTTTAATATGTCTACTATCACAATCAAACCTAATTTTTGTTCATAGTGAAATTTATTGTTTTTTTCATGACCCCTGGACCAAATACTGTGGAATGCCTCATAAATATATTTTTACTCTTCTTGTTTATTAAATGTAATCAAAATCTGGCATTTAGAGGGTAGTTATACTGAACCAGGAATGATGAGTGTTATTCCTTCACTGCCACTGCTAAACAGCAACGGTGGCTGAAATTTAAGGAAAAAACACATAATGTGATGATTGAGTTCAGTCATGTATTCTGTGCATGAATGTGAAATAATCACGGATTACAGGCACAGCTTTCTATTGCTTTTTAATCATAGTAGGACAAGTTTCAGGACGAATTAGTGAACTTCAAACGTCCACAAAAAGCCTTAATAATTAACATAAGTACATGGTTTTAAAGGGGTTTTTCCCCCCCATCTGTCATTTACTTGGAAATTGGTTTAGTTTAGAATAGAATTTATTTTGTATGGCAAAATTTGGTGGAATATCCATCAACTTTGTTGGCGAACGTTTGTTTGTTTATTAAAATCCCCAACAAACTCTCTGGAACACCATTTAATCTTTAGGGGGTGATCACACTAGAGGTGAGATAGAAAAGCGAGTGACGCAAATAGATTTTTTTTTTTTTTTTTTTTTTTTGCGAATTCGAATTTTTCGAAGTCTGCGACAAGATGTTTTGCGACTCCACATGCATGTGAATATTTAGCGGCTTAAATATGCACATCGCGCGACAATTTGCAAGTGGTTTGCGGATGTTTGGCAGAAAAGCGCAAATCTCCCGTCGTAAACCATTCGCTTTGTATTTGCGCGTTATTAGCGTGAACTAAATGCGAATAAAATACGCATTACGACAAAACACACAGAGTATGGCGGATGCGAGGAAGTATAAAACTTGTCGATTTTCCATGCGAGCAAACCCGTATAATTTGCGAGCAAAATGACAGCTTCGAGACCTTCTCACGACACTCGCGGACTGTTTGAGAAGAGTTTCGAGACTGCTCTGCGTCAGAGCCTCGTTCTGCGACATTTGCGCAGACTTCAAACATGTTTGAATTGTTTTCTCCGATGGCTTCACAAACCAGGCGGCCGAAATGCGATGGCCGCGAATGTCACGAGACAAATTCGAGGACATTTTGAGAAGATTTTCTCTTCTCTCTCTAGCGTGACCTCCCCCCCGGTTATAGCCGAGCTCTATACTGATGCAAATGCGAGCTCGATTTATTGTCGCGTGTGGTATATTACATGCGTGCCACCCCTGTCGGTGCTGGGTCCACTTGCACTTCACAACTGATTCTTTCACGTTACATATGCACGTTCCTGTAAACTTATACATGCAAACATTTTCGGAGCCCGGCTCTTAGACAGTGCCTAAATATTTACATTAGGATGTAATTCTGTAACCGCGGTATCGATACCGCGATAATAATTTATATGGATACATTGTGATTGATTTGTCTAGTGGAGTAACTGGAGCCTTACCAGGCGAGCAGACAGCAGGCACTCAGAGACAACACACTCACTACAGTCCTGATATCGACTGCACAGCACTGCACACTGGACTTTCCAGATGTTTCTCCATCCTTCCTCGTGTCTTTTCCTCCACACGGTTTCAGGGTATCTGGGTTTTCAGCCGCTGTTCTCTCTTTCCTCTGTTTCATGATGCTCGGCATCTTCCTCCAAACAAACAAACAAACAAACAAACAAAAAAGTTAAAGTTCACGCTTCTAAAACTTTATAAACTTACGAAGAGCTGCAGTCCGGACTGTGAGGGAGGGGTAAATGTACTTCAGTTGTGGTTGCAGGTTTCATGGTCCCCGCTCAGGCCTCGGAGGGTTCAGTAAACACAGCCGCCGCCATGCAGCCACGTAGCAACTCCTTCCAGCTGCTCGCGGGGTCGCGCGGGGCTCCTACGTGCACGCGCGTCATTTACAGTGACGTCAGTGGCACCGCTTTAAAAGAGCGTGGATCATTAGCACCCTTTAGTCATGTACAGGGTGAGCCTGGAACCCCTCCTGTAATTGCTGTATTCTCCTTCCGCCATTTTTTTTTTTTTTTTTTTTACCTTATATGGTAAAAAATGTCTTCATCACCACTTATTCTCTTCAGTATCTTCCTCTTCCTCACTCATTTTCCTCTTCTCTCTGATGCACTTCCTCCTCAACACCACTCATACTCTTCATCATCCTCCTCCTCATTATGATCTCTTCATCATCACTACTCTCCCCCTCCATTACTCCTCTTCGTCACCCACTATACTATTTATTAGTCTCTTTGCTTGGACCCTGCTTGCAGCTATATATTTTTTATGCCTACAATAATACTCAGGCAGTGGCTGTGTTAGTGGATCTGACCGGTATTCTCGTTGGACAAATTAAAGGAACGTTTATATGTTTGGGATTAGTATGGAATTATCATTCATTCACCAAACCGCTTTATCCTACTAGGGTCACAGGGAGGCTGGAGCTTATCTCAGCCAACACTGGGTGAAGGCACCCTGAACAGCTCACCAGTCCATCCCAGGGCCAACACACATACAGCCATGCACTCACACCTACGCGCTATTTGAAACAGCCAACACGCTTAATGTGAATTTGGTCTGTGGGAGGAAACAGGAGTACCTGGAGGAAATCCACACAAGCACGGGGAGTACATGCAAATTCCACACATTATTGCCCACACGGAGCCCAGGACCTTCTTGCTGTGAGGCAGACATACTAACCCCTACACCCTGCCAACCTATAAATAATAATTTGTCCAAAAGATTTTGGCAATTTATTGGAGCCAGAAAGCTTTCTATCCTTGAATCTCCACCCATATACCACTCATTTATTATATTTGTTATTTATACATAGATTTCATACATTTATTGTATTTGTTATTTCAACATAGATTTTGACACTTGGAATTTACTCACTTCATTTCAAGTGACCAATCACACAGACTACAAGAACACAATGATAAAATAATTGTTTAATAGTTGGTTCTGATTTCCACCACTTTAAACTATAAAACATAAAGAGCTCTTGGCTGGATTTCATGGCCTTCACTTTGAGAGCCACTGCTTTGTCATATACCTCTGCCTTAACATGGGGAAAAAATAAAAAATAAAAAAAAAATAAAAAACACAACATGATTTTTTTTTTCACAATGCAAATACTGGCTTCTATAACAAATGGCCTCACAGAGCCATTTGCACGGAGCTCCATCACAACTTGGAGAATATCTCGTGCCCGTAGAGCACAGTTAAACCTTCTTACAATGTCTCTACACAGTGCAAAGTAACACCATACGTGCTTACAGGAAGCCAATAGTTCCATCTTTCCCCAGGCAGTCAAACAAATTCGAACACAAAGAGGCTTTGCACAAAAATGTAACTTTTATTGATGAATTCGAGTATTCCATTAATATTATTATTACAATGGCAAGAATAGTCTTTGCACTCAATAAACAATAGTGCAAATATTGTTTGCCAGCTTACTTTGGCTAAAGCATAAAGCTACAATTGCTTCTAAATTCTAAAATCTTTTACTCGTGTTCAGTTTTTCTTCTTAGAAGAAATTCTGTTTTCTATGCAGCATTCATTGTATTTCTCATTTCGTCAGCATAAGTGTAGACATTTTAACCCTTTTCCATTCTTCACCATTTGTAGTGCATAAAGTAGTTTACAAATTAAGCAGAAAAATAAAAAAATGTCCATGCTACCTAATGACTGATTCTATCAGGATACACAAAATATAGTTAAGCAACATTAACGGAAACATTCTAGAACTTTAAAAATTGCAGATGACAAAGAAATTAAAAGCCAATTAACACTTGGTCAGTTCATCCATGTGAAGTATCAGGACTATATTCCAGATTATTATTATCTTTATTATTATTTACCTGTAAATGAAAGTGATTGTGCACTATAGATACATTTAAATCAGATTTAGGTCTAATCGCTCAAAACCATTTCTAAAAGTCTGAGATGCATTTAAGCTGAATATGATGCAATTGTAAATGCAACGATGTCCCTAAATACAATTTGCCGGGGAAAAAAATCCTTACTAATACTATACATCTTAACGCAAAGTTTCAATGAATGCCAAAACAAGCAAAATTCTGATTTTAAGCAGCAGATATATTTTTCATGAAAGAACTAATAATAAGGAATGACACATGAAGTCAGTGATCAAGTGAAAATGACCCAATTTGCATTATGCGTGTAATACAGCAATTCATGACACTACAAGTAACATGTAAGTGCATGTGGTTATAATGCAGATACAAAATGCAAATAATGACCAGGTGTAAAGAGGCTCTAATATGAAAATTTGTTTTTACCTAAAATCAAAAAGAGTTCCCAACTCTGGTCCTGCAGGTTTAAACTTAACAGGTGCAGTACAGCAAGCAAATCTTCAAACTGGTGACTACAGACATGCAGGTCCACAGTTGGGTTGGACTCCTCTCTCACACACCCATAAACAGATACCATATACTGGCTCATCGGCTACTTGTTAAATTAATGCTTGTACAATTAAATGACAAACCCATCAACATAAACACAAGACCGGACAAGACCCTCACATGATGTGCCTTTGGTGGCCGCCATATTACCAAGGACTGAAATCCACCATTCCAATAAAATGGTTGTTGAATGTTGTGTCTCAACTTGATCCAACAAAAGAAATAGTTTCTCTAAAATGCAAGGAATAACATTTTACTTGTAAGTATTGTAGATACAGAATAATTGCATTCATTATTTATTCCCTTTTCCAGAAAAAAAAAGTCCAAATATTTAATTTTATTTGTATCATGGTGTTTTACCAGCACGTATAACAATATGACTCAAAATAAAGCGCAAAACGTAGCAAATACCGAGTAGCGTCAGTCTTGTGTTTATGTCTATGAATAAACCCTGTATTGCTAACAGAAGGTACAGACAGTACATCCAAATATATATTTTTAACTGTGTTTCTCCTTATGATCAACAAATATAAGAACACTTACAAAAAAAGCTGTGTGAACCCCTACATTCTAATCTGAAAAATAGATCTGGCATAATGCATCTGTAACAGTTTCAAAAGCATAATGTAAACAATGCATAGATATTTACAAAAAGCAAAACAAAATATTTGGTTGGTCTTTTAATTATTTAATCATTATTAAAGTGCCCATTAAACCAAATTTGTGATCATTTTTTAGGGGAAAATCCTACAAGCTCTTCGAATTGCCCATCACTTTAGATCCCAACACACCTGGAGGTTTAACTTTGTGTAACTGACCACCTACATATACATATATACATACATATATACATACATATATACATACATATATATA
>JBCNYH010000024.1:15557242-15573763 GCA_039654325.1 Tandanus tandanus
CACACACACACACACACACACACACACACACACACACATACATATATATATATATATATATATATATATATATATATGCATATATGTCACTGCCTACTGTTAGTCATGGTCATCAATGTGTTTTGTCTACAAATTTTTGTTGCAGGTACAAAGAGTTTGCTTTGCATTTTGTGAAGGCTAAAACCAGAATGCACTGTAACACACACTCCAATACACTACGGAAGTAGTGAAGAAGAAGTGGTGTAACTGCATAATTTCAAGTATAGACTTAAAATATTTTTAAATTCTTAATTTTGATTGGTCAGAACGTGGTGATTAATTTGTATTGTATGATGATTACACCAGTGGATTAAAAAACATTTTAATCTGTTTTTTAATGAAAAGATTTATTTAACATTTTTGGAAGAAGTCTCCAGTTCAGTGGTAGTTGCATCAATCCGTATTATTAATTTAACGCGTCTTGCAGATGTTTCAAAACCATAAACATGTGAAATAATGCGTTATTCTTAACTGAGACAAATTAATTGAAGAATTGCTGCAATATAATAAGAATAAACCAAATAAAGTCCTGCTGTTACTGGGAAATAATCAACTTCAGGGTCTTAAAAGTATCCGCCCACCCCCCCTTCTGTTTATTTATAATATAAGTCAGTAACAGCAGACTTCATTGGGTTTTATACTCTACATAACATACAGAACATAATGACATAATTCCATTAATCCAAGTGAGTTAGAAAAAGGAACAAAAATGTTGGACAAAAAACAAACAAATAAATAAATAATAACAAAATAGCAAAATCAGAGCAACACTTCTCTTTAATGACACACTATACACTAATACACACTACCTGTGTGTGCTGGCTGAAAAAGTCTACTTGCTTGTCCCCAGGAGATGTAGGGGATAGAGGAGCCTGACTGTCCAACCACAGCTAATGAAAGAGAGAGAGAGAGAGAGAGAGAGAGAGAGAGAGAGAGAGAGAGATCAGTACAACAGACCTTTACTTATAACCTTTAGTTTTCATGATAATAGGATAAAATACATGCAAATATGAAAAAAAAATCCCTTCCAACCGTATGTGTACAATATTATGCAAAAGTGTGCCTGACCTCAGTGCCGTGCTTTCTGGTGGCCTGAGTAGCCAAAGTCTTGATCTTCTCTCTATAAAGCTTGGCTGCACGGCTGTTATATTTGCCATTGGTTTCATTGGAAGTGCAACCATGCTGGTTAAAAAAGGCAGACTGTAGGGAGGAGAGAGAAATACATATTATTTAATAAATCTCTGGGGTCCATGTGATAATTAAAATTAATGAGTAGCATTAGCATATCGATGTACACCTTCACTGTGGAGCAGCTATGTCAGTAACAGAACAGTAACAAATTACATGCTGATTATGAAGCTGGGTGTCAGTCTGGTTCCTGCATTTTGAAATCGACTCAGATTTTTTAAAATTTTAAAACACAGGTGTATACAGAAAAACACTCACAGCACTGGCATTGCCTCCAACTTGCATGCAGCGCAGCTGAAACCAGGACCAGTTCGAATCCAGCTCAGTAGACCTGCTCAACACGGAATTTCTTAAATTAATCCCAAATCGCCATGGCATGGTGGCATTTGAAGGACAGTTCAATATAACAGCGTGTTTGCTTTATGTTACCTGATGAAGGAAAGATGCACCCCTAGAGAGCGGTGTGTCCCTGAACAGTCGATGCACAGAAACACACCGTAGGTGATGCTGGCCCAGCTTGGGTTCTTCACAGCACAGTCAAAACAAACCTAAGCACAATAAGGTACATATTACAACTCACTGATGAATCATTGATAACCTTCAGTAATCACTCATCCTGATTTAGATTTAGAATGACCCAGAGCCTTTCCCAAAAATTCTGGGTGTGAAGCAGGAATACACCATGGATTACAGATTACCATGCACACACACACACACACACAGCTGACTCGTTCATACAGAAAGTATTGTGAGATTTAGATGGAACCGGAGAGTCTGAAGATCTCAGGTGGCAACACTACCTGCTGTACTAGCGTGCCACCTCTGATATAATTCATATATTCATTCATTTTCTGAACCGCTTAACCCTAATTAGGCTGGCGCCCATCTCAGCCGACTCCGGGCGAGGGCAGAGTACACCCTGGACGGCTCCCTCTGATTTCATAGTGTGCAGATATATTTTACGGTATGCAAGGGCATCAGGGTAGTGCGTCATTTATCAAATATTTAGTAATATTTCCAGTCTGGCATAGTCCCATATTCAGTTCAGTATAGTGGATCAAGCAGCACTGGGGAAAGAAATCAATTTAAAAATCTTCCATGGTGTTTTTTTTGTTTTTTTTTTTAATATCTAAAGTGCCTTTTATACACTCAGTAGTCACTTTGTTGTATACACCGACCTTGAAGTTACACTCATTCCCTCACTACCAGCTAGACATCAGTCATTTTGACATGCACACTTTTTTTTTTTTTTACTGTAGTCCATCTGTTCCTATACACAGCTTGTTATATAAGTGGTGGTTCACTGACATGATAATAGACTCCTTTCCACCCATTAACATACCATCATGTGGAGCAGCAATGCTGGGAAACCTCAACCATACACCTTCAATATTCTAACAATAATTATAATAACACTATTATCACTACTCTGACACAATAATATAATTGCCCACATTACAGCAAGAAGGTCCTGGGTTTGATTTCCGGGCTCAGCGAGGGCATTTCTGTATGGAGTTTGCATGTTCTCCCCGTGCTTGCGTGGGTTTACTCCGGGTACTTCGGTTTCCTCCCACAGTCCAAAGACATGCACATTAGGCTAACTGGCTGTTCCAAATTGCCCCTAGGTGTGAATGTGGGTGTGAAAGGATGTGTGTGTGAGAGAGAGAGATGGTCAACCAAGCTGTTCAGGTGTTCCTTTCCTTTGCCCAGTGTCGGCTGAGATAATCCCTTGTAGAATTAAGTGGTTTGGCAAATAAATGAGCGGAGAAGTATTTACACAGGTGCATACAGATTATATGCAGGGAAATTTACATGTGTTATACTTGTGACAGATTATTACATTTCTACAGCAGGTGTCACAAATAACACTGGGTGGGCAGGCATGGCTCAGTGGATCAGGCTCTGGGTAACTGATAAGAAGGTCAGTGGTTCAAGTCCCAGTAACACCAAGCTACCACTTTTGTAGGGGTAATTTGGAACAGCCAATAAGCCTAATGTGCATATCTTTGGACTGTTGGAAGAAACCAGAATACACGGAGGAAACCCATACAAGCATGGGGAGAGCTGGATCAAAGAGTTGGCTCATTGACCGACACATCAGAGGATGATGGGAAATCTACAATGCTGGACAGAGTGGATAAGGCTCTGGGTAACTGATAAGAAGGTCGGTGGTTCACGTCCCAGTACCACCAAGCTACCACTTTTGGTCCCTTAAATAAGGCCCTTAACCCTGTATAAATAAGGTAAAAGTGTAAATCGCTAGGGATAAGGGCATCTCCCCAAAGCCATAAATGTAATGTAACGTAATGTAAAATAACACTCTGTGTATTAGTGAAGCAATCAGCAGCCCATATGGGGTAAGTGCAGCATTTCACTGCTACCACATTTGCTTCAATAGTAGCTGCATGAAGCAAAGATAATGGAAACAAGGTTTGAGTTTTGGTTTGTAGCAGACATGTGCATGTTATCAAATCACCCCAGTTTCATTAATATTTATTTAAAGTTTTTTGTTTGTTGTTTTTACATTAAATAATATTGCTTTTATTATTTAATAGAAGAAAAAAAAACATTCAGTTGTCAAGTGTATTCAGTTACTTCAGGACCAGGGCTGGGACCTTGAGCAATATGGAGACATTTATGATTCAGAATTTACAGCTTATTTGACTTTAAAAAATAAAAAATAAAAACTGAACCTCTGAAGGCCTGGAAGTCTTAAACATACATGAAAATCCAGCCAGTGTATAAAAATAAAGAGAGCAAGGGAAAACAAAATGAGTTGTCACTACACCAACTATCAAAATAAAAGTTTTTATTTAGGACTCATAATAAAATATCAATTAATTAAAATAAATGTTGTTCAGGTGATAATAACAAAACCTGTCGTTTAAAAATACACCACAGGGTAAATTCTCCAGGAGGACAAAACCAGGAGGCTGAGGGGGAAACCTGCTGCCATATGTTTCACTAACAGAGTGACGTGTCAGCCATCCTGTCGACTTCCTTATATCAAAATAAACACTCCAGCTCTGCTTCTCAGGGTTTTTTTCCTCCTCCCCCCTACTCACCTTATTCGGAGGAACAGCACGCAAACGCTTGAAGATGGCAGAAATGTCGTGCTTGGTAGGTTCCGTCATGTTGGTCACCTGTTGATAAAGACGCTCCTCACCTGATGAAGCAAGAACACTTCTGAAACAGGACCTCACTTCCGTATTCGACGTCACGAAGAGGCTGCATCCTAAACTGCGCACTGCTCTCAGGACCCCACTAGGTTACTTCACAGTAGGGACACTCGAGAGTGCGCGAGCCGCCTGCAGTCATCAACAAACACAGCAGGTGACATTAAAACCTTCCACCCCTGGAAAGAGGAGAAGAACCAGTTCTCTCATAACACCCCAGAGTAGTGCACAGCTTTAAGTACTGCATCAGAGGTTGCCCTCTCCACTCCTTACAGTGAAATAACATATTTCTTTCCACGTGAGATTACAGGAATTATATGAGATCACACGTGGAAAACACGTGAGAGTGCATTTCATTTATCCATCTATCCATACATCCATTTGCTGAACGGCTTAATCCTACTAGAATAGCAGGGAGGCCGGAGCCCATTGCAGCCGACTCGGTGATGGTGGGGTACACCCTGTACAGCTTATAGTGGATGAACGATGATCTGTATTAAATTAATTTGGTGAAAATGGATTAAATTGTAATTGAATTGTAAAATAATGATGATTTGTATTAAAGTATAGTTAAACTGTTAACTGATGATTTATGCATGAAAAAACCTGAGGGCTGCCCAAATCCGGCCAAGGCCTTCCACGTAATGTCAACACCACCTGATGTAAATAATCTCTGGTCTTTCCCCAGAGCTAAGAAATAATGGTGACAAGCGTTAACACTGAAACCAATGGTATATATACCCGGCCTTGAGCGAATTTTGGTGTTCGAATTCCCATTCGGAGATCACACCTGCAGCTGCACTGAACTGCGATTATTTCCACTCTGACTGAATAACGTGTTCCTAAACTTTTGTGTGAACTGCTAAGTAATTTGCTGTTTTGTCTACTTTGACTGCTATTGGAGTTTGAATCTACGTCTCTTGGTGAATCGACCTGTGTCTGCCTCGGCAAGCTCGACAAAGCATCGCAGGGCCAACGCACACAACCACTCACACTCACACTCAAACCCACATCTAGGGGTAATTTGGAACAGCCAATAAGCCTAATGTGCATATCTTTGGATTTATTCTGGAAGAAACCAGAATTCCCGGAGGAAACCCATACAAGCATGGGAAGAGCTGGATCAAAGAGTTGGCTCATTCGCCAACACATCACAGGATGATGGGAAATCTGCAATGCTGGACAGGTTAACTGTATAAATCCAATCTGTAAAGACCCTGTATGTGCTTTATACCACAGTGCTGTTGACAAAAGACCGGCGCTACTTGGTACACCATCTTACCAGAGACTGGTTACACTTGACAACTAGGCTTTATACATGTAAACGAGCTGCAGGATTGAGAAATTTTGCTTCGTTTTGCACTTTATTTGAGTCATACTTAAATACGTGTGGCGCTGTGGTTAGCACATTTGCCTCACAGCAAGAAGGCCTGGGTTGAATTTCCAGGCTTGGGTGTATCTGTGTGATGGAAACCACCAGGGTGTACCCCGCCCTCGCCCAGATAAATTTAAAAAAAATGCAATTATTCTGCAGATACAATTCTTACAAGTGAAATGTTATATCTTGTGCTTTAGAGAGACTATTTCATTTGTTGGAGCAAGTTGAGACACAACATTCAACACCCATTTAATTGGAACGGCAGATTTTAGTCCTTGGTAATATGGCGGCCACTGAAGCCACGTCAAGCGAGGGTCTTGTCCGGTCTTGTGTTTAAGTCTGTGGTTTGATGCTGATTGTTCTGTAGGTGCTGATTCATTCTGCAGTAAGTTTTAACACTAGTTTATATGAATGCACTACAGTTGACATAGGGACTTGTAGCAGACACGCCTCATAATCAGATGGGTTGTTATTATGGACGAAGTTTCTGTGAGGAGCTATTTATTAGGCATTTCTGAAAGTCTCATAGCTTCTGTAAGAGTCAGAGGTCAGAAGAAGGGTCACTGTGGTTTCTCAATGGCATTGCAAAGGTTTTTGTTTTGACAGAAATGAGATCTGGTGGAACATAGAAATGAATAACGTAGATGTGAGTCTTCCATGAAAGACATGTTGCCTGTGGTTTATTAAAGTGAAAGTGATGACAGAGAATAACTACATATATGGTGCACATCTCTGGGTTACATCAAAGTTACTGACCATGTTTGGTCGTTCCAATGAACGGCTCGGTAGGTGTAGAAAATAGAAGAAAAGAGTGATGCTGACGGGCAACACCACCGGACTACGACAGACGCAAAACGTCTCACAGTAATCCCGGTGTTCCTGCTCTGCTGTGCAGGTTACACAAAAAGTATGATCTGTTATCCTTTCATAATTTAAAATAAAATGCATTGTTGGCAAATTGTTGTGGTATTACAGGAAGAACAAAGTAACAAAGCTAAACATTTTCTTCTCCATCAGAATCCTAAAGTGTGACATCACATTGTTGTGACAGCAATTTCTACATTTTTCTGTCATATACAAAGTTTGATACTTTCATCGGGAGATATACATGGCAAAGTTTGTTCCAGTATGAAATATAAGACCTACAAAGTCACGATAAGTCACCAATCTTTGATCAAACATTGCAATGTGATGTCTAGTGGGTGTGACACACCCGCACAAATGAAATTTGTATCTATTTTTGTCACTGCAGGTTTACTTAAACAGCTTGCAGCTAAAGCACACGGAATGTGAATGCCCACATGGAGAGTCTGAATGGAGCCATACATAAAGATCTTCCTCTTATTAGTGCTCTTGAAGAATTCAGTACAGTTTAAAACGTGTGTAATGAGAGCAATCTGTAAAAAAAATATTACTTTTTCTTTTTTTAGAATGGGAAAGTTGGCATGACAACATGACTTTAAAATGTTAGGACTCTACAGAGGGGACTTAAATCAACAGAGTATTATACATACTTAGTTTAAATTTCCCTGAGGGAGTTTTAAATTTCCCTTAGGGAGTCATCCCAAAAGGATCAATAAAGTTAAGTCTAAGTCTATACCTGTAATATAGTTGTGATATTGTGTGGGAGATTTTCAGCACTCTGTGTTATCACTAGTTGGGATTACAAATATTTCCCTCAAAATAAACAAAAATCAAGTGACCGTATCATTTTAAATCATTTATTTTTAAATTGCCATGGTGACGCAGTTAACAGAGGGTACTGTCTAAGCACAGATTTCATATAAAATCCCAAAATGTAAAGATCTTCTATAACTTCTCAGTAATTGCAGCAAACCTCTTATACATTCAAAAGTTCATTTGCTCTTGCTCTTATGAGACGGTGTTAACAAGGGACAGTCATTACAGGGGAGGTGGTGATAGGAATATCAATTACAAACTCAAATGTAAATAAAATCAGCTGATAATGGTGTCTAGATAACTCGATATGACCAACTGCAAGAATGAAATAAAATTCATATAATAGGAGGTAACAAAATAATTCACAACATTCAAATGACATACATGCTTAATTAATATACATTCTGATTCTGAATCACAGCATTTATCCAGGAGCAAAAATTGAAGCACTTATGGCATTTAATAAATTAATATCAATTAAAAATAAAATAAAAAACAAAAAACCGCACACCCTTTTACTGTTCAGTCCCAGATCCAATTAGAAATGCTCATCTTGTTCGTTGCATTGTTCATGTATTAATACTATCAGACTCCTGTATCTTTTCCATTATTCTTATAATGATGTGAAACATTTTATGTGAGTGGACATGGTGTGTTTGGAACAAAAGCACTACAATTTTCTTCTGTGTATCTGCTGTGAACTGTCCAGTGCAGGTTAAGACGAAGCTGACCACTTCAAGTGAGAGACCTTCCCCAAGAACAAATGATCCATTTGATACTAAAGATATCGCTAAAATGAGAAATGCAGAAAAACAAAAACTTTCTCATGAAAGAAGTAAAACGTTCCTGATTTGACCAGCAATGAAGGTGAACAGCATACAAATCATCTGGGACGATGAGCTCACTTCAGCTCTTCCCTGAAAAAACTACTCCAGCATTCAACCTGGCTTTGGTCTAGTTTAGTTCAGGGTGGGGACTGACTATTCAGAAGAAAACAAACAAACAACTTAAACAAAATTTGTAAAAATAATAAAATCTGGATAGAAAATAAAACTTCTAGACTGCTCATAAGCATCACCGAAGGATACAGTGTTGAAAAATAAAGACATACTCTGAAGATACTCTAACGTTCGGAATACAGCAATATCACTACGTAGTCTGTACGTCTTGACAATAAGATAATTGCCAAAATATAGCTTTTATGTAACATGCCTGGAAACATACCACTGATTGACACCTTGACCTTGAGCAATACGAGTAACAGAGAAGGCAGTAACCTGTGAAACTTTCCACCTCAAGATGTAGCGATTAGAACCAGAATCCAGACTGGACTCGGTCCGGGTAAACTGCTGTCAGTGATGATTGACACTGCACTTTAAAAATCAGATCAAGGTTGAATGATAGCCAGCTGTTCTATATGAGAAACTAACACACAGCATGTCTTGTTGCCCTTTTGTGCAGACCAGATATCAACAGTTTTTATTCATAAAGAGTTGTGATGAGATCAGGGCAGAGTATCTGCTCCTCGATCTCCAAAAAAGGGCAGCATCTCGATATAAAAAAAAATATATAAAAATGAGGGAGATATTTTGGATTATTGCAGTGGCTGGTCCAGCCTCCACCACAAGGGAGGAAGCACAAGCAGCTTCCATCAGCAGAAATCACCCCTCCCTTCCATTCTTCTCTCGGTCCTGTTTTCTTCCTCTCCACACTTCTCATTTCCTCTCCGGTCACTGAATGTCCTCCACATAATTAGCTGGGTAGAGTCCAACTCGGCCGTCTTTCAGGAGTCCTTTGCACCACCCCTGCTCGTCCTCTTCTCCGACTTTAATAAACTCGTCACCTTTCAGACAGACAGAACAACGTAACATGAGTCAGAAAAACATAAAAGACTGACATATTACATTGAACAAGAATCAATGCAAAATCTATAAAAAATTGGCTAAGTGACAAAAATAATATCATAAATACGTTTGTTCACTGTGTATTTGTACTCTTCTACTTAAAGACTGAACTGGTTCTTTTCAACCACAGCATGCACGTAACAGCAAAGTCCCTACACACACTTCCTTAAGTACCACAGAAATTGTGCAGCACACATGCGTGATACCCCGTGTAACACCGCTCATCCACCTGAGGTCAGGCCCCCTTCCATATATGGTAAAGGACTCTGCCAAGCGTCATTCTAATTGGCCTTATACAGAAAAAATCGTTTAGTTAATTAAAAATATTGCTGATGTGGATGCATAAAAAACTCCATAAATCCTTTCCATTTAATTAATCAATTGAAATGTTTTTATTTTCATTTTGTAAACAATTTCCTTTAAAAAGCTCTCTCCTGTATCTCTTTAAAAAAATCCACAGATGCTATCACCTCTGGATATGATGGTCAATCATGTTGAGTGTTATGATACGCACAATGATGACCAAACATCTTGTCAATAATACACAGGAGAAAAACCTCTCCAAGATTTTCAGTGTTCGCCCTGAAGCTCCTGTACCTGCTTTGAAGCTCAACTCGTCCTGCTCCTGGCCCTCGTAGTCATACAGAGCTCGTACAGGAACGGAAATCTTGGGAGAACCCGCCTCGTCCTCAAATGGATTCCCGTTCCCATTGGTGTCAGCTGCGAAAGGGTTCCCAGTCTCCTCATCTGACCAATCCTGCGTCTTCTCCACTTTGCTGGTACTGTGAGAAAAGAGAACACAATTAAACCATAAACAACTGGCAGCTGTCGGAACAGGAAATGCCGACTGGCAGCTGTCAGAATGCAGGCAACCACCAAAACAGGCGAAAGAAGCAGGAAACTAGAAAGATTCAGAGAGAACATATAAAAGTTAAACAACCCCAAGAGAAAGAAACTAAAAAACACAAACCAAAAGAGAGCCCAAGCACATGCCACAATATCACCACGCAGAAGCTCAGGCTTTCATTCCATGAACGACACCTGTTTATCATCATGACATTTATAAGTTTGAAATAGCAAGTCTGATTACGTCAGTATCCAGAAAACAAACATGGTTTAAGTGCTGGCTCAAATCCACAAGACAAGCATCAGGCAAAGGAAAATCCACTTAAAGCCCAGTAACGGTCTGCATTCTGTTAAGTGACCACTGACGCAAAAGAAAGAACACAAGCAACCAAAGAAAGTCAGAAAAGAAAATCATACAAAACAACAGAGCAGTGTTACAGTCAGATCATCTTTCATGAAACACCTTCACTTCAACATTATTAAAAGTACTAATTAACTACAAGTGTAAGGAATATCTGAGGAATATCCAATCTAAACTAGATAAGTCTAAGACTGATCCAATAGAATCAGACATGTGTCCTGTTTGCAAATAAGACTGGACAGTTCTACTCCACGTAATTATGATTCAGGATTAAGACACTTATTTTTTTGAAATGATAAATTATACTTTTTATTGCTGCTTTTTAAAAAAGAATGGTCAAACTTCATTCGAATTTCCGAATCACACCATGTATGTATATAATGAGGAGGTAGAAAAGCAGAAATACAGTTCATTCATTCATTTTCTGAACTTCTTAATCCTAATTTGGGTCGTGGGGAAGCTGGCGCCCATCTCAGCCGACTCAGGGCGAGGGCAGGGTACACTCTGGACAGCTCACCAGGCCATTGCAGGGCAGAAACATGCTGACGGTTCTTTTACATGCCTCTCACCACAGACAGTTAGAGACATGGCTGGCCTTTGATAACCTGGTGGGACAGCTGTGACAACCCGGTGACAATAGGGCTTGAACCTCCGACCTTGGGATCAGTAATCCAGCACCCTACCACCGGGCCACCACTGCCCCATTCCTAAGTGTTTTAAATAAATAATCATTGTGCTACTTAAAGGGGAGTCTTCACAGCTGTGGTGCAGGTGTGAGCGGTCACATGCTTTGGTCGGCAAAATGTTCATATACCGAGCTTGCAGACGAAGTCTGATGCAATTTAAATCTCTCTCTTTCTGTGTGTGTGTGTGTGTGTTTGCTGTCAGTTTCAGCTATAAACATAAAGAGGGCCTGGCCATTAATATTTAGTTTTCTATGTGAAATCTTTGGAACTGATGAAGAAAGATCTGACTGAACAGTTGCATGGCTCATGAGCAGGTTACACTGTGGAACAAAACACACAGCATGCATGAACACATGATCTACACTGTGCAGCCATGTGGAGAGATACCAGGCACCTGGAAGAGAGAACTGAGTGAAAAGAAAGGCAAAAAAAGGAAACAGACAAGATGAGCATAAGACAACACCCCAGCGAGGGCAGGCAAGGAGATACGCAATGAACGAGAGCAGAACAATAGCACATGCTTTCCGTTCACCAACATTTGAGAAACAACTTCCTCTTTTTTCTCATTGGCTGGGCTGCTGTTTGGCTGCTCTGCTGGCGTCTCCTCTTCATCAGCCTCATCGTCAAATGGGTTTAAGCCCACTGGTTCTGTGCTACTTGGCACAGTCATGCTAATAACGTGGAGAAAAACAGGATTGTGACACAGACATACAACCAAATGAGCTGTTTGCACACTGTTGAACCAAAATAGAGCCTCTATTAAAGGAAGCACTGGATCAAAAAGATATGTTTAATGATTCCATGAAATAGAATAGAGTGAACACGAGTACATCATTGGAATAAGTTTAAACATTACACAAAATAAACACATGACCACCTGAAGTAATGCCTGCCCGCTGTGAGGTAGTGTTGGCAGTGTACCCGGGCTCCTACCTGCCTGAATGTGGAGAGGCCCTTTTACCAGAAATGGATCTACGAGATAACACTCCAAACACTAACTGGATATAACTTAAAATTACCTACATGGTATGCATGCCTTATCCAAAACCTTTTTGTGTCAGTATTTAATCTGTGTTACAGTCATATAACTGAAATGTTTATAGGCAAATGTTCACCAACTGTCCTCATGGTTTCACTGTACAGAAGATCCTAACAGTTTGCAAAATGCTCGACTTTCCTTTGAAGCCCGGTTCCACAGCTGTGTGGCCTTAAATAGATGATGGTTTGTTGGGCTTCCTAAATTCTGAATTAAACATGTAGACTGCGAGTAAACACAACCCTTCACTTACTCTCGTAGTTCTGAGAACGGATGCAGAGATTCCGCAGCACACAGAGAAGACGGGTGGGGAAGTTAAAGGAGGACGAGGAATATATTGGTTACCTGTTACTGGTCTTGGCTGCCCGTTCTACTGTTTGATTGATGCCTGTGAGTGTCACTTCATCGTTTGGCTTCTTTTTTTCTCTCCGACTCAGTGTCCGATTTAAGTCTACAGACCAATCCTAGTAACACACACACAAAAATGATCAAGCCAGTGCCTGCATATTGCTTACATCTCTCAATTAGTAGAGCTGTATAAACAAACATATACACCGTGGCTGGATAGATGGCTGGAGGGACACACACACACACACAATCAAACCAGGGTCCACATAGCAATAAAGCGGCTTGGGAAAGACAGCAACACAGCCCAGATGGGAAAAAGAACATCAGCCAAACGAAAAAGCCACATCCCCCCAGCTGACAGGAGTCCAAACACATGGATGAAATGTTCCCCTAAGACAGTACAATGTGTATTTGAGAAATATTTGACAGTCTAACAGTCTTTTGTCGACAGAAAAAAATGTGTGAACAGAACCAGTTAAAAATAATTCTGCATTAATCTCTTGAATACTCACTTGACGATTTGCCTATACTGATTTCTAATCAGAAGTTTATATGCATACAACAGAGCAATTTAAGCTGAAAAACGTATCTAGGAGAAGTATTCAGTGAGACTGAAGGCATTGAAATATGAATCATACTGATTTTTTAATAGGCTTAAAACTTTAAACCACTCTCCTGAAAACTAAGAGGCTCAAATGACAGAATTCACGTTAGGTAACTTCTCAATCTGCAAGATGAAGCACTTCACAGCTTTCACACTGTGTTTATTCATTAAATTTTCTTTGAGCGTGGATAATCTCTCTCTCTCTCTCTCTCTCTCTGCAAGTCAGTGGCTATAAATTCAAATAATTCTAAGGTGCAAATCCCACCTACTGGGCATCAACTAGCTAAGAGTTACTCAGTAGATTGCCAAGTGGATTTCAAACACGTTCACCACCAGAGCACTCAGAAAAACCACAAAATTTGAGAAGCATTGTACTCGACCCTGTTCTGAGAGAGCTTAGCGCAGGATAATTGTCTCAACTTGTTTGCAGTGGTTTGGAAATGAGGTTAACTTTGCTGCTGATTTCCACATTACGTCCTACATTGATTGTACGCATGTGTATACATGATACACAACAGCAAGAGAAAAAGAAAAAGAAAAACTTCCAGTGTGTGAGAACACTGCTGAAATGCTGCACATGCTGTGACCACTGTGAAAGCAGATTCTGATTTAAGATGTTAATTTAAAGCCTTTTCTCCAGCTGCAAAAAAAAAAACCCCCCCCCAAAAAAAAAAAAAAAAAAAACAGCTGGTAAGAGCTGGAGCCAATATTAACACATTCATCACTCTACTGTAGCCCATTATAACCTATTTCAGTACATCCTACACAGGAATGGTGCAATCTGATCGGTTCACTGATGGAGTCTCCCACTGGGCCGACGGATGAGTAGGCAAGCAGGCTACTTGTCCGTGTGTCCTCATGTGCGAATGGAGACCAATTGTGGAGGCACAGCATTTCCCACAGGTGTTGCAGGGAAACTCCTCTCCAGTAGTTATCCCCTGCATCCATCGTTCTTGCTTCTCTTTGACGGCCAGACATCCTTCGTTCGAAAGTCTTTGTGCCTATGGAGCACAGCAGGCTCCAGCAAGAGCGGTCAAGGGCATCAGTCTCCCATGAAGAAGTGTTAAAGTCACAGGCTTTGAGGTTTGTCTATCGATTCACTATCTTTGGGTTAACAGACCAGAGCGGGTAATATTTGAATCAAAACAGCTGACAAAAACCTCAGGGTTTATCATTGTCACTTACTTACAGCAGGCAGCAAGATCATCATGCTTTAAAAATGGGGGGAAAAAACTTTAATAATCTTGTTTTAATTTGCTCTTCTTATATTTCCGTATAGTATATACTTTAACAATTATTTGCATTATTGGAGCCTGTGCCAGGTTTACTAATGCTTAAATAGTCAAAAAAAAAAAGATTAAGTTGTAAAATCTCCTAATAACTGATTTTACTTCTGAATCTAATTGTTCTTGAGTTTAAAACCCACCAGGAAATCAAGGAGGGGGTACACCACAACTATTTTTGGTAGCACATTAGGATTTGCATAACACTTAAATCAAAACCTTATCAGTGTTATTAAATTAGAACAAAGAAAATCTCTCTCACGCACACACACACGACACTCCAGGTTAACAGAGCATAAGTAAAGAACCCAGAAACCTTTGTGACAGCACCATTAACGTCAACCATGCAAAACTCACTAGAATGGACCTTCTTTTATGGAAACGAGACATTGATATGTCCACCTTCTGGATTAAAGCAGAAAGGGAGTGGATTAGTAGTTAAAAAAAAAAAAAAAAAGAAAAAGAAAAAAAACCCTCCTCCCCGGGAAATGAATGCCGTCCACCAGCAAGTCTGATGCTGATCTGCAGTCTTTAACAGAAGCGGTTTCTTGATTAAAGGCTGAGCTGGTTGCTGTGATGTGTAGCTGGATCAGGAGGCTATAAGAGCAGTGTGATTATTAATCATTTTTTAGACCTTTGACTGAGATGACAATTCCAAATATGAACACACAATTCTAAATGCAAAAACATGTACGTGTATTACAAACCTGCAACAGATAATTTATCGCAGTAGACTGCTGCAACTATGTTTTCCTAGTGAATGTGCCTGAAACCCGGGTTGTATGGCTTTTGAGTGACTGATTGATTTACCGGCACATTTATACTGCGACATGTATATTTAAAAAACCAACAACTTTAATTTAGTGTGAATCATTCATTGCATCATATATGCATGCTATAGTTACTCGTGGCAATGTTTCTGTTCCTCTGTGTAACAGTGATGGGGGAGGTCATGATGAGCCGACTCAATGCCTAAATTGTGAGACTACATTAATTAGTGAGAAAAAGCCATGACTCACTCACACCATTCATTCAGCAGCAAGTCTCTTAGTATGCCCAGAGTTTGGAATTTTATATTATGTAGAATATATTAAAATGTTATACTATACCACATCTCACGACTTCGCCCACACCTTAAGGCATGTGTACAAGAGCACATGGTAAGATGTCTATGGTCACTGGCCACAGCAAGTACATGTAAATAGTAGTGCTCTGTGTGAGTTCAAAGCCTCCATGTTGTTCATGGATTTAATTTATTTGCATTAAGGAATTTTTTTAAGACTTTCTTTTCGTGCAGCAGTAGAAGAGCTATAAATGATAGTTCAATTTACAATAAATTATTAAAACTAATCTCCAGAAGCCACTTAAGAACTCTTGCACTGATCACATTGTTAAAGTCGTCTGGTATAACCCAGTTTGCAGAAAAATACTCAGAGTGTCAATGTGTAGCACAGCCAGCGTTCCCATGCCACTTCTATGATGACAGGATTAGGAGAAGTTATCTGACAGACCCATTTCTCTGATATAAAAATACTGTACATGTATGGTCTGCTGTTTTTCCATCACGCTATTCATGAATACATGTGTGTAAAAAATAAAAAGAAACTAAGAGAAAGAAAGTAACGAGAGGGAAAAATAAGGCGTCATTATGTACTCAAGAAAAACAGATGCAAATTCTGGCACAATGTGAACAACTGGCCAAATCCTGACAGACTGGTTCTCTGTTCTCCTGCTGCTCAACTGATACACAAAGATAACATTACTGTGAACAAAAAGTCTTCTTTTATGGTTGTTACAAATGGGACAAGGTTTCCTCAAAGTAATTACTTCTTAGAGATCAGAAACTCTTTTAGGTGCCGCAAGTGTACCTGTCTGACCAGTTTAGTACATTCAGTTGCTTTTGCTACTGTGTCTTAATAATTAGTGTGTGTGTGTGTGTGTGTGTGTGTGTGTGTGTGTGTGTGTGTGTGTGTGTGTGTGTGTGTGTGTGTG
>JBCNYH010000024.1:15698266-15711383 GCA_039654325.1 Tandanus tandanus
GGGGGGGGTGTAAATATTTGTAAATATTTAACCAAAGAGTATGGAACTCAACTTCCAGTACAATATTAGCTTAGTGTACATTTAAATCTTCAGATTGATTTGGGCAGCATTACATGTGCATGTACAGTTGTAACCCTATATGCTTCCCATACATATGGGCTACACTACTGCGAACAAAAGAAGCAAATTTCAGACATTAAGCCTACTTTGGATGACTGAACACATTTGGAATAAGGGAAGAATTATACAATTTATTTTCATTTATTTAAATCTCTGAGTGAGCCGTGACCCTTATCCATAAGCAGAGTGTGTGTTATACTGTATGTACAGTGTTCTTCAACTGCTTGTGTGTGTGATTTTTTTTCTCAGGTCTGTGCGAAGGACCTGTAACAGGTCTAACACCTGTGGAGAGAGACATAGACAGTCATCGGCCACTGATGAGTGACAACGAGGAGGATGAGGATGAAGTGGTGTGTGACGGCGGATATTATTCCGTACAAAAGCAGGATGATGAGACTGTGCCCCAAACTAGAGCCATTGGCTTCTTCCAGGCCTTCTGTCTACCAGGAGTCATACCCGTGGGTCACATTCTCTATTTTCTTTGTTTTCATGATTGAGCTTCCATTTATAGGTACTCTTCTAACATGTAGTAAACTTTTACTGATATGATGGTTCAATAAACGTTGCTTAGTTATCAGTTACATGGCTTTTGTGAAGAACAGGAGCAACGGCACAATTTGTTTTGATCTTTCCTGGCAACTCCTCAACCTTCGATTGTGCCAACGCATTAAAAACATGACTGAGATAGAGAACAAACAGCACATTGATGGTGTTTGTGTTACTCAAATACCCACTGAGACGATACGAGGAAGAAACCGACTCAAAAGGAAGCTGCCTGCTTTTGGCTGACACCAGATAGTGATCATAAATCATTACAGTATACAGTTATATGAGAGCGAAGTCAAACCGTAGTAAGTGTGATGGAAGTTTCATGAAAGGAACGACTAAGCTGTAGAATTGACCTGAAACTTTCTGAAGAAGTGAACTGATGTTTGTTCAGTGTTTAGTCAATCGCTGTACTTGTGCCTGAGTTAAATTCAGTTATGATTATTCTTCTGTCTGTGTTCTGGCAGTACTCTCTTGCCTATGCTTGCCTGAAACTGGTGAACTACTCCTTCTTCTTTTGGCTGCCATTTTACCTGAGCAACAATTTTGGCTGGAAGGAAGCAGAAGCTGACCGACTGTCTGTGTGGTATGATGTGGGAGGGATCATCGGTGAGTGGCAGTGTGGATACACTTTGAAAGGATTATTTTATCCACTGTATCTGTTGCAGAGGACTGCATACCTCAGACAATAATTCTGACATTCCTGATTTTAAAACAAAAACACCTGTAAAATAAATGTAAAAATTTTTTTTAAAACTTTACCCTATAAAAAGGGCCCATTAAAATTATTTTACTTGTGCACACTATACATTTGATATTTAATAATTATTTTTATTAGGTTTTTTCATTATAAATTCTCTGAACTTTCTATTCCTTAAAATGTTGTTTACGTTTGCACATTCTCTATCCCAGGAGGAACAGTGCAGGGTCTGATCTCTGATTTCCTGGGGAAAAGAGCTCCTGTGCTGTGCATTAGTTTGTTGCTAGCGATGGGAGCACTAGTGGGATACAGCCGTGAGTCTAGACTGCAGAATGCATTTGAATCAATATATTTCTTTTTCTGCTGTAAGCATATTTCTCACTTAATTTGTTTGCTTCTTTAGACTCACCAAATGACCAGATTGTGAATGGAGTGCTTTTAGCAACTACAGGTGAGGGATACGACTGGTTTCCATTATATCCATCACATTCTTCCCAAAGTATACCAGGAATTGAATAAAATGTATTCAGTCTACATAAAGATGACTAAGTCCATGCTTGCCACATGCTATATATATGCTGTGTGTGTGTGTGTATATATATATGTGTGTGTATATATATATGTGTGTGTATATATATCTGTGTGTATATGTGTGTATGTATATATATATATAGTCATTGACAAAAGTCTTGTCGCACATGTGGACATTGATGTATAAAAGCCTATATCTCACCAACCTATTCACCGATTTTCATCAACTATGACTTAAAATAACCCTCTGATTCTACTCAATAATGTGTGCTAGCAGCAGTATTGGAAAGAAATTTCTTCTAATCTTTACAGCTTCTTAAATATAAACATTCCCCATTTTGCCTGGAAAAAAGTCTTGTCACAAAGACTTAATTTCAATTTCAGGACTATATTTATTACAGAAAAATAATCAAATGGCCTTGTTTATAACTAAATATATAATACTTTAGCAAATATAACATCATATTAAAAAATGCCTCTGCAAACATGGCCATGATCATACCAGACTCTCAGGTGCTTGTCATAATGAATAATTATCATATTAAATTAATCAGACACTTTCAACGTGTTCAAATTACAAATAATAAAAATTTGTAAGTGCTACTAAAGATTCTTGAGGCCTTCTTCGAGCTTACCTATGTGTACCAAGGGTGTCTGAAATTTCTTACTACTTCTTGCAAATTATTTTCATGTGTTTTTAGGAGATCTTGGAGGTTTCTACAGTTTTTGCAAAAAGATTTTATAAATTGCCTAAAAACTGATTTAATAACTGTATTTTATATATATTTAGTTAAGCACTTTTCATTTTTTACTAATTTTACTAATTAGTTTGATCCAGAATTTGATGTTACATGCGAGAAGTCTTTTGTCCAGCCTAGAATGGATATGTTCGTCTTTTATTAGCTGTAAAAAGTATAAATAAATGTACAATTTCCTGTTGCTTTCACAAAACAATCTTGTTAGGATTAAGGTAAGGTATAGTTGATGAAAATCGGTTAATCAGAAGTGAAGTTATCAATTGTTGCAGGTATCAGGCACATATGCGATAAAACTTTATACATGTCACATTAAATTATAAGCCCAGGTGAGGGACAAAATATCTGGGAGAATGTATATCCATAGCTATTTCTTGTGAAGTAAAGCATGATGATGATGTTTCTTTTTTTCAGGTTTCTTTATTGGTGGTCCATCTAACATGATAAGTTCAGCAATTTCAGCAGACCTGGGTCGGCAGGAAGCTCTGCAGGGGAGTCAGGAAGCTCTGGCAACTGTCACAGGCATAGTGGATGGAACTGGCAGCATCGGTGCTGCTGGAGGGCAGGTGGGACTTGAAATTAAACTGCTTATTTCCCAATTGAAATGTTTAGTGGATTGTCTCATCAAGAGTAAGGACAATGTAGACATTCTAGTGATGCCTTCTGACTAAACGCCCTTGCACACCAAGTCTCACAGTAGAATGAGCATTGGCTGGACAGTACAGAGCTGTGTGGCTATATTCCGCCTGTGAACACAACAGCGTGGATGCCCTTTCTTTCTTGTTGCACAGCGTCCTGTCTCTCAGCTTTAACTCTTGAAAGAAATTATGAAACTCTCCCTATTGCCCTCTCTGTTCCAACCATAGGTGTACCCAAAAACTTTCACTTTCTTGAGAACATGTCTGTTTTATTTTTATTACTATTATTATGTGAACACAGAGAATAAAGGAGGAACCAGCATGAAATGAGCACAAAAACCCCCCACAAAATATAAAAACATTTTTAAGACATACCTTGTGCATATTTTGTGTGCTAAACTGCTTAATCCTTCTGTACTAGGGTTGTGGGGAGTCTGGTACCTATCTCAACCAACACTGGGCGACGGCGGGCAGGGTACACCCTGAACATCTTGCCAGACCATTGCAGGGCCAGCACATACACACAACCATTCACATTCACACCTAGGGTCAATTTGGAACAGCCAATTAGCCTAATGTGCATGTCTTGGGACTGTGGGAGGAAACCCACGCAAGTTAGTGTGAACATGCAAACTCCATATAGAAACGTCCGAGCCCAGGAATCAAACCCAGGACCTTCTTGCTGTGGGTCAGGAGTACAAACCACTACGCTGCCCTATCAGTCCAACATGTATATCAAATCTAAGTCTGTCAAACTTACTTTCCTGGCTAAAGTAATAAGTATTGGTACTTTAATGTAGGTAAACTGGCATGAAATGTAAAATGAATTCACTTCAAATACTTTATCTCAAGCAATTACAGACAGTTCTTATACTGTATAACACCTACTCTCACTCTCTCTCTCTCTCTCTCTCTCTCTCTCTCTCTTAGTACCTGGTCTCACTAATCGAGAGCAAATTAGGATGGATGTGGGTCTTCTACTTCTTCATAGTCATGGTAAGCTTTCTGTTACAGGGTTATGCATTGATGATCCAGCTATAAAAATCAATCCTGGCTCTTTTGGAGCTGCTTGTTTGATGCTGTGGTTGTGTTTCTTTATCATAGACAGGATTCAGCATCATGTTCATCATCCCTCTTCTTGTTAATGAGATTCGCTCCATGTGCAGAAACAGCCAAGCAAGGACACACCAGTTGTGAGAACACAGCTATTTATATAACCTCTTGTCAGAGTTAATATGGAGAACGTAGAGTATGTCACCGAAGATGCTTTTTTTAATGTTTTTTTTTTCTTAATTATTTTTATTGCTGCTTTTTAGTTACAAAAATGACATTAATTTGAATGATTAGTGCTAGGTTTCACATGTCATTGGCATTATTATTAATATAATGCTAATGACAGCAAATGACAATGGTGAAATATCATCTGGACAATCATCTTAACTAATCTGTTGACAGTAAACGTTTAATAATAATTTATTATTGTCTGATTTGCAGTATTAAAAAAAAGCATAGATCAAATGTATAGCAGTGCATGTCAGACTGCAGAACTGAGTGCACAAGTAATATGATCATTCTCTGTTTTTAAAGTGTCCATGTAAATAATATGTATCCGACCATCCGTGGGCTGCTAGTGCCATGTTAGTCTCACAGTGAAGAACATTATCTTGGACTGCAAAAATCCAACTATAATCAGTAATCACTGTGTGTGCATTCTTTTATTCCATGGGCTCCAGCTAGGGCTCTAATGTTTGAGGGGTGAAAATGAACACAATCGAGCTAATAACAGAAACACTACCAAAAAGGTAATTGGCCAAATCTATTTGAAAGTAGTATGACACTTTTATTATTATTATTTTTTTTAAATATGTATGTATTAGTGCTAGAGCCAGGACTCTATAGCCAACATTTTATCACCACAGTTCAATTGCAGTTATCAAAGCCAGGCATTAAGTCTATATTGCTCCTATAGGGGTCAGGTAGTCAACTGGACTGACATAAATACAAACGAACCTTTAGAGCATATTTTTAAAGTGCCTTTATTTCTGCCTGTATTTTGATCTTTGATCAGCTTTTGGGTCTTTGAGCGTATAAGTACAAAGGACTTGTAGCTTGTACAATATTTTTTCAATCATTATAAAGTGAGATTAATGAGAATGAAGAAAATAAATCAAGGTTGAACTATGCTTTTCATTTTGAAACATAATATTTATAAATTTTGTTTTAATTAAAAAAAAAATTTGACTTTTTTGGCTGCTGTAGGGGCAGGACATGTCATACATATGCGCATACTATGTGGAGTGGCTACATTACTGTAAATCATTCCTCATTTATTTATATTTTTTACAATTTTTTTGTTCCTGGAACTTGTGATACCTGTGACATTGTTCCAAATGTATTTAATTTAGTTTTATTTAAACAAAATAAGTGTATTGTTAAAGATGTACTATGTTGGTTTTTGTCTAGGTCTTCACCACTCGTTAATCTGCTTCATATGTAAACCTAGGGGGTAACACTTAGTCCCCAGTTTATGAACTTGACACAACTTCTTTCTACACTAAATGGCAATTTTATCACAAACCTATGATACAATTTATCTTGAATGTACTTATTGCATGTAGTCTATGTAACCACAGCACAATTTGTCATCAGTGGCAAGAGACCTCCACAGGACCTATAGTGCTCAGATATTATTTGGCTGGTGTAACATTCTCAGCACCACAGTGATACTGACATGAATATATTTGTTTGGCCAAACCCAGCAATATAGTATTCAAAACACCTGGTACACTACACCTGATACTCAGAATGATCCATCATTCAAATTATATCAGTGCTAGTCCCATGGAGGGTTATTTAGTTTAACAGATGGGGTAGAGGGGCTTAGAGGAGCTCCAATCACTCATAAAATGTATCTGTCTGGTTGGTTTACCTGATAAACTGGCAACTAACTGAGGGTATATTTGCATCTGTGAAGCAGATATTTAGAAGAATTATATATGGTACATATTGTATGTTGCATACAGTGACAACTATTTTTATGGTTTCAGTTTCAAACTGAATTTTACATATCTGTGTTTAGTGTAATTGTAACGTATATGTGATGTGATATTCTGTTTGCTATCTTAAGACCAAAATATTTTGCCTTTTTTTTTTTTTTTTTTTTTTAATAAATGTGCTTAGTTGTAAGTATTTACTGCATATTTCATTTTATTGTAATTTTTTTTATAGTGCATGACCTCAGACTTTTTTCCTGTTTAATGAAAAATTGGAAACACCTTTACATGGTGCAGGTGTGATCTGTCTAATGCAACATTAACTTGGTGTCATGCATAAAGAATTTTGTTGAACTCAAGCTCAGGTTCAGTACTGAATATCATGATAACGGATAACATTTTATGGCTTTTTTTATGTGAAAGATTTTTTTTTTTATGTGACATTTGCACTTCAGAAAGAAATGCCTTAACTTTTTTGTTTTATTTGCCCGATGTTTTTCCTTTTCTGTAATGAATGCCTTGTCTCAGATAAAGAATTCTTTTAAACTCATGCAAACACTTTGTATCTAAACACACGCAGATAAGTGTATCATGTCTTGATACAAAATGTTCACATCAATATAGATGTCAAATCGCTGTTTGTTATAGTAAATATAATTCGTACTGAAATAGTCCAAATGAGTAATTTTAGAACAAACTCGAGTAGAATTATGGGGTTTATTTTAATTGCAGTGCTTCAAGTTTAGATAAATGAAGAAAGACAGCTGTCTTCCTGTTCCATCTTGGAAAAAAAAAAAAATATATGTATAGAAGATAACTATTTGATATCCACAAAAAATGTTTATACTTGTAAATGATGACCAAAAAAAGATTGTATTAAATAAAAAATATACACAATTTCAATATTGTTCTACCTTTTTTTCTATATAGTTGCATCAATGTTTTAATATTCTGAGTTATCCGAAATCTATACCATACAATGTCAGCTGTGTCTAAGCTCAGAATGTCATTTAATTGTTGTTTTTTTAAGAGAGTAAAATGTGTGTATCCTTTTCTTTGCTGATAGATAATTTTGATTTGATGAAAGATGAAGCTATAAATTTTTAGCTTCTTTCTATTTGTATATATAAATAAACTAGCACACATATTTAGCTGTTGTCAACTTTTTCGATTGATTTGATATAAAGATTTGTTAGAGTTCTACTACAGTTTTCTTTATCTTGATCAGTATACACTTAACAAATCTATTTCCGAAGACATCTCCAACACACCTATATAAACTTGAATATCTTTTATTATAATTTGTAATTCAAACATAGCAACATATTCACAATGTAAGACTCACTAGTCAAGAAAAAGAGAAACATTTGGTTTAATGGAACAATTTTTAAAAAAAATATTGGAGAAAGAAAACAATGGTATTTGATATCAAACAATATGTCTCTTCAATAATAGTAAGTATATATAGGATTTTAGGTATGTATAATATAGTTTAGTATACAAAGTATAGATGGCTGGATTTCCCTTATGTATACGGGGTGTTTAAACATTTTCCCATCTGTATTACATACAGAACTTTGGAAGCAAGATTCAGCTTCTTTTTTTGGCAGGGTATTAAATATGACATTAATAAAAAATCCAATCTGTAGTTAAAAGAGTAAAGTTTCTCACTGCACACTTAGACATCGCCCATGTTAATTCCTATTCATACAACTCATCATTGAAGATTACAATACATTGTGACAAGAATATTTAATAGTGCAAAGCTAACATAGTTAACTCAGTTAGTAATCCTTAAACAGAGTTATCGTTCAACAATAATTTAAACATATTTTAGGTTGCTCTGCATAAAAAAGACAGTTGAAAGAAAAAATTTGTGATCGAGCGCACACGCGCGTGCTCACACACATACACACACAAATACAACAATTAGAAAAAAGATGATGAAACCAGTTCAGAGTGAGGTGATGTGTACAAACCAGTGAACTAATAATAAACTCGGTCCTTAAAAACATACAGGGTACATGCTGATATCTTCTCAGCACAGGACATGGTGGTGTGTACCCTCAGATGTTCTGTGCGTGCGGGATTTAGGTTTTGACATTTGTTTGGGTGGTTCAATTAGTGTCAACCCTTTTCTGATTATTTCTAGGGAAGCAGAGAAATCGGGAACCAATTCAAACAGGACGTGATTAGCATCAGGCTCAACAGAGAACTGAGTGAATCACTGGTTTTATCTACAAACTTCAAGTCTATGAGCTGATTGAATCAGGAGAATTTGGGAAAAGAAATTGGAAACTTCATTGTTTCTGTGAGGTAGATGAACCCTTTTCTTCTTCTTCCAAAACATTTACAAATACTAAAATAGCTGAGCTGTTCAAGGACATGGTGACCGTCACCAAGTATATGAGCAACACCCAAGAGTGTTTTATTTACACACAGCGCCACTGCCACAAGGCCAAAACTGAGCTTTTTTCGTCTGGTTTCTTTGTTCATTTTGTCTGACAGCAGGTGGTGGTTGCTTTTAGACACTGTGGAGCACATCTTTGGCGAATTTTTAAGCTGCCTTTTTAAATTCAAACACAATGGTAATGTGTAGAAATGAAACAATTACACAAACGCATATCAAACAAACACAACCCAAGATTCCTCCCTGTGATTTACATGCTGTGCATGGCTTTACACATAAAAGTCTCTTATCAACAGTTCTGTCCTGTGACACAATTCAGTCCACTATAATTGAAACGCTACATTTTCTTGATAGAGTATTCAAAACCAAGATGGTTAACATAACAAAAGTAAAAACTGAAATAAAATGCTACAAAATTAAAACTCAAAATAAATTTATAAAGTCCAAATAAGGAATTGTGCGTTATTGCTGTTAATACAACAAATATTATTCTCTTTATCCATAAAAGTTTATATTTAGATCTTGTGAGACTTACACAGAAAAAAAGGAAGACAAAGTCTAAACACCAATGACTATAAGGCACAATTATTGTTTGTGTACCCTGTTAATAAAAGAAGGCCATATTACTTTACAACAAAGGAATAAAAAATAAAGAGAAAAGTCTTAACTTTACTTAATTTTACTCCTTATGAACACAAAGTGTCGGAACACTTAAGAAAACTGGTATAATTTATTGTTTAAGGCAACCCTTCAGATGTATGTAGATTTGTTTTTAAGCAGTCAGTGAGGTAATACGTAAGTACTGTAGTTACGTAACTCCTATTTGAGTTACTTAGACAAATTTTACACTGAATGGTGAAGTAGTGAAATGTTTACAAAATGGACTTCAGGTATGCACCAGAGGTCAGAGGTCACATGGATTCTGAGATCTTAGTGGTCATCGTGACCATGTTGAAGTACGTATGAGAGATTCATTTTTCCTTCCTTCTGTGAACAATTCTCTATAAAACAAACCCCATAAAGCCACGGCTCAGATATGTCAGTCTAATTCTGGGTCAGCCTTTTCTCTTTTTAGGTTCTAAAGATGCGCTGACACGATACCGATCAAGATCCCGATTTGAACTGCTCATATTCCAATGTTACTCTGATGTTTCACCTGATTTTGTTTCACTATGTACCAATGTTCTCTGATTATTATCCGATGTTTCAGCTGATGTTATGATCTATACTGTTTTCACTCTGATTTGTACTGATGTTGTTCTGATGTGTCTCCAATATTGTATAAAAAAAATAATAATAATAATTTTTCTGGAAATTTAAATCGGGATTAGGATTGGTATTGTGTCAGGATTGGTGTCGTTTGATATGTTTTTACATGAGAAACAATAAATAGGTAGTAGGTAACATTGCGTTTTATATTTACATATACAGCTGAGGAAAAATCATCAGACTCTTTTGTCAAGATATATACAGTAAGGGTCTCACTGTTTTTAACATATGTATAATATGCATGAATCAACAATGATCAAAGAGCAAGATAAACCGTTTAAAGTCTGGAGGTCAATATTTAGCCTCTGTCGTTTCTCCTGGGGAGGGGAGAGGTTTTATAACCTGCCGTCTGATTAGGTTTTGTGCACAAAATTAGCTAATACCAAATCCATACTTATATAATACATGGAGAGAAATACAACTGCTGCAACTTGACTGTTGTCAAGGTATTAATGTTAGTGTTCTTTTTGGAGGAGTGCATTTCTGTACCTTCACAGTATTTTATTTTTAACTCAATATTTGAAATGTGTTGAAAACACAACCCCGTAGACAATTGATAACTATAATTGTAGATATTGTATGTAGACGTACATACACAGTGAGGAGCTGAGAGGATCTTCGGCTGTAAGTATCCGCTCTCTTTTTACTGCCTTGATAAAACCTTGTAATGAAAAAGCCTCTTCTTCTTCTTCACAGTAAAGAAATCTAGAGGAGAGAATATGTATTAGAAGAGATGTAGAAAAACCTAGAAAACCCTCAAGGACTCCTGGCTATTTTTTTTTTTTTTTGTCTTGACCCACCTGACCCAAGTATACAGCATTATACAGCTCCTGACTTCCTGGTACAGTTGTGTTTGGAGTGTAAATAGAAAAGATTAAGTGGACTAGCTTAGTCCTGAGGGCCAGGATGAAAACCTACACTGTATAGCAAATGTTATTCAAGCCTAGTGCAGGTTTAAAAACACACATTCCTGTTAAGCCCCTTTCTCAAACAAACTGGGAATTTTCTGTGGTACGAAATTAGCTGCAATACGACCGAACGGGCTGACTGAGGGTTGGATGAGGTGGATTTAGAAGCTATGTAGTTGCGTTCACGGATGAAATATGTGTTGTAGGACTGATGTGGGGGAAATTCCAGTCTCTAAGTCAAACTGTATGATATGATTGTTGCAAGGAAAACAAATACTTGGAAACTTGGTTGACGTTCGACTGCCATATATATATGTTACATGACTTAACCTAACACTGTTGTATGATACACGTGGATGTATAAGGAAGTCATGTGGATACAATGTAGGGCAATCCACGTGACCTCCTTATATACCCACGTGTATTGTACAACATTTTTACAAGAGTTTTAGGACTATTATTAGAAATCCGTAAGATTCTGAGCACATAAGATGAACAAAAAAGAGGATGAAATTCATATTTCTTAAGACAGCTGTTGGCTAATGTTGGAGGGCCTCATGCAACAGACATAGGATATAGACCTGATGTCTAGAATTTCAGAGAGACTGAAAAATTTTGAACACATTTAAAACTCTACTACAAGGGGCTACGATGACATTTTCCATCACACAACAGGTGAGTTTTGTTTTACAAACCCACCAAGAATTTGCCCTTTTTTGTCATGAACCTGTTGTATAGCTGTTGTGCGATATATGTGACAGGGGCTTTAGTTACTGTTAGAACTGTGCACACATTTATCAGATTTTGGCTCTGGTCTCACCTGTGATGGCAGCTTGTCTGTATTTGACTGCTCTCTTTTCCAGCTTGGCTCCCCTGTATGTTCCATTAGCGCTGATGGGAACCTCTAGTCTGCGCTTACCCGTCCTCACCACACAGCTGCGATAGAAAGCTGGCACATCCTGGCACCGCATCTCCTCCCACTCTACTGAGCCAGGGGTAGGACGTTCGCTTTTGAAGTCAAAGTTCCAGCGCTGCTTGGCCACCTCCACATTCATGCACAAGAGTCTGTGGAAGTCCTGCTGAAGCTGCTGGTGGTCGACCGGGCCGAACAGGTTCCGCCGCACGGCCGTGCCCCGTGGCTTGATGCCCTCCTTCACTCCTTCAAACTCCATGTGGTCATACTGAGACGACGTTGTAGCCATTTTGCTGCAGACAGAGGAAATAAAAATATTAGTTGGAGGACTAACATGGATTTAACAGCAGTATGAGATCTTTGTATAAAGAAAATAAATATTAAAAAGACACGTTAACGCCACGGGATTTGAACCATGGTCCATGTCTGAGGAAGACATATTGTAAACCAAGTTGATGCACAAGTGTGGCAAATGTCTCACTTCAACTCAACATTTCTGCATAATCTGTCACTACTTAAAGAAAACACATCTCTTGGGAAGAAGACTCTTTTGATTATCAAAATTTTCATTAACTTCATTTTTTTTCATTCACATATTTCTCCACACACAGAATACGATGAACACCATCCAGCTCAACCAGCTGAAAAATATCATGGCTCTACATTTTATATTCCAGATGATCAACGTGAATAAGAAAGTGATGCCTAAAATGACGTTTAAAATTCAGCCAGGCACAAGCAGTCCTGCAGCACTAGCCTGTCCTCAATCTGCTGCCCATTCACTGGGTCAAAGCTCAACTGCATTTGAAGGCTTCTTGTCTAAGATTTAATACTTTACATGGATTCTGATTTGCCTCCTTGAGGTGTAATTTTGTCCGCTATTGCAACCATTTACATGTTGTCAGTCAAGGCTCAGTAAACTTTATAAAAAAATTCAAAAAGCCCATTCAAACATTAAAGGAGAGTCAAAAAGATGCCAATAAAGATCAGGCTGCAGCTGTTGCTTGGAGCGTGTGATGTCATTATAGACCAAGTATAAAACTAAACACACATGTATATAGGCCTAATACATAAAATGCATTGGGATTATTTTGGGATACTTACCTTATTTAAGACCTAGCAAAATTAAATGTAGTCAAGAAGATACATACAGAAATTATGAATTTGTTCACATCAGTTATTTTTCAGATATTTTAATAAATTGCATCTTTATTGCTCTTTGTGATAAATTGACAGAACTGAATGTGTTTACTTCACTTTTTAGTCCTCTTACAGCCACTATATATATACACACACACACACACACACACACATATATATATATATATATATAT
>JBCNYH010000024.1:15730720-15742157 GCA_039654325.1 Tandanus tandanus
TTGAACACACACACACACACACACACACACACACACACACACACACACACACACACACACACACACACACACACCACAGCGCAGCGCACAGAGAGCAGTTGGGGATTAGGTGCCTTGCTATGAAGGTGGAGGAAGGGACGGTGCAGCTCACTCCCCCACCACCACACATTTTTCCTGCTGGTTCGGGATTCGAACCAGCGACCTTTCAGTTTCAGACCAGCTGCTTTTCTAACCATAAGGCCGCAGCTGCCCCCATTTTGCCCTGCAATAGTCTGGCGAGTTGTTCAGGGCATACCCCGCCTTCGCTCAGTGTTGGCTGAGATAGGCTCCAGCCTCCCTGCAACCCTTACAGTATTAAGCGGCTGGACAGATGAGTGAGTGAGTGTATAAAACAACCGGTGATGGAGCTCATGTCGTGTAAGACATGCACTATAAGGTTAATGAAAGAAGGGCGGGACGGTGGTGCAGTGGTTAGCACGTCCGCCTCACCGCAAGAAGGCCCTGGGTTCGAGTCCTGTGTTCGGCGGGGGTTGTTTCAGTGTGCAGTTTGCGCACGTTTTGTTCTCCTCGTGCTTGAATGGGTTTCCTCCGGGTACCGGATCAAGCAGTGATTATCGTTCGTTCGTATGAATGAATGCGTTATGATGCAGGTGCACCCAAAAAATGTTTCTGATGGAGTCGCATCCCACCTTTAAGTAATTTAGACATCTGCTTTTCTAGCTCCTTTAGGGCTTTTACACACACACACACACACACACACACACACACACACACACACACACACACACACACCCAGAGGCTCATGAGTAGCAGATGAGTGTAAACAGCATACAGAGCAGCAGTTTATATGGATAAAAAAGTGGAAACATAAAAAAAACAGCTTCTATATGAGGTGACATGTTTCCTCCTGTTTCCTCCGGTTTCCTCCTGTAAAAGCAGTAAAGTAAAGCATCACTAAGTGTCTCCCCTGAATTCCTTCCGGGTGTTGATTTCTTGGATAAAGCCGCCTGTAAGTGACATGTGTGTGTGTCTCTGTTGTGTTGCAGTAATTATTCAGGGTAATGGTTATGTATGAGCTCATCTGGCCAAAAAGACACGATCGTTTGAGTTAGACATGAGGTAGTCCTACTCCGATTCACAGTGGGGTCAAAGTTCACGAGGTCGTGACAGTAATTGCTTCCACAGGTTTGCCTCTCGGCACAGGGTGACCTTCGATCTGCTCGGAAAGGAAGGCGTCCGAGATTCCTTCATTGGGAAATCTTATTGGGTGAAAAAAGATTAAAAAATAAATAAATAAATAAAAAGATATCTGATTTGGCTTTGTGTTCTGTCTTTCCATCCATCCATTCATCCATCTATGCATTCATCCATTCATCTATTCACATTTATCTACTTAGGCTTCCATGAATGCATAAGGCAAGTGTTTGTGTGTGTGTGTGTGTGAGAGAGAGAGAGAGAGAGACACACACACACACACACACACACACACACACACACACACACACACACACACACACACACAGAGCATTGTGCATAGTGCTAGAAAAGATAATTAGGTAACTTATATTTCTTTGTTTGTTAAATACGTTCTCATCAATAAAATTCATACATTCCCAGTTCACAAAAAATCTATACTTTCATTCTCACTCATTTTCCAAACCAGTTTATCCTATTAGGGTCTTAGGGTCTCAGCCAACACTGGGTGAAGGCGGGATACACCTGAAACAGCTCGCCATACCATTCAAACTCAAACTCACTCCAAGGGAAAATTTTGAACAGCCATTTAGTTTATTGTGCATGTCTTTGGACTGTGGGAGGAAACTTGAGTACCCAGAGTAAACCCATGCAAGCACTGGTAGAACATGCAAACTCCACACAGAAACGCATGAGCCTAAGGAACTAACTGGTAGGAAAAGAAGAGGAGATTTTTGGATGTGGGAGGACATGCAGGTGATTGGAATGACGTAGAGGAAAGAGTGAGATGGAGAAGGAAAACAAAGAGGTTGTGAATGGGTACCTTTAAGGTACTTGAGGAATTTTACTGCCACCAGGTGGCAGCATCTGATTAATGCGTGTTTTATTTTTCCTGACGCTTTAAGACATAGGTTCCCAAAATCTCAAATTAAAAACATTTATGGTTAGTCATTTTACCTACAGGGCAATAAAATGTATTAACCCCTTCCTGAATTTACTTTACTTTTGCATATTTGACACACCTAATTCTTTAGCTCTTTAAACATATTTTAGCACAAATACCCTACAACAAGTAAACACAAGTACAAGTAAACACACAAAAAAGTGTTGTTTTTAAAGTTAATTTCTTTTTTTTTCTTTTAATTAAAAAGTTATCCGACTTACAGTGTGATAAATCTTCCCAGAAGTGGCCAGCTGACTACAACTCTTACAACAATATATAGATAGTCTTCAGAACACCACAAATGAACATAGACAACATCTAAAGAACTGAAGGCCATGCACACTCACCTCAGATAATGTCATCATTCATCATTCTACTGTTAGAAATAGGTTGGACAAAAATGATATTCAAGGGAGAGTTGCAAGTAAAAGCAATTGTTAGCCCAGAACAACATAAAGGTTTGTCTTGCTTTTGCCATAAAACATCATTAGACCTTTTGGGATAATATTAGGAATAATGAGTCACAAGTCTAACATTTTGGAAAGCATAGGTTCCAATACATCGGGTGTAACAACATACTGACAATCAAACATGGTGGTGGTATGTGCGATGGTGTGGGGATGCTTTGCCACTTCATGGCCTGAGTGACTGGTCAAAACTAACAGAATCATGAATTCTGCTCTCTACAAGAATCCTTAATAAATCCCTAATCCTAGTGAGTGATCTGAAACTCAAGTGCAAATCCATCTTTAAAATGCTCACAAGGAATACAGTTAAGGTTTCAGAGTAGTCTAGATAAAGTCCTGACTTAAACCCCACTGAGATGCCTTGGCAGGACCTTAAAATGTCAATCATGGTTGAAAGTCCACCAGTGTGACTGAATAAAAACATTCTGTAAAAAATAGTGGACCATAATTTTTCCACAGTTATGAGAGTGAATAATCTTAGGTCAGAAAAGTTTGAATAAAGTAGAGAACCACTTATTAAGTTCTCACACACTCAATTCCCAAGATGATTAATTCTACTATTAGGGTCACGAGGAGGCTGGTGTCCATCTCAGCTGAAACTGGGTGAAGGTGGGGTACACCCTAAACAGCTCGTCATACCATCACAGGGAAACATACACAACCATTCACACTCACATCCACACCTAGGGGCAATCAGTCAATTAACCTAATGTACATGTCTATGGACTGTGGGAGGAAACCGGAGTACCCGAAGTAAACCCATGTAAACACGGGGAGAACATGCAAAGTTCACACAGAAACGCCCGAGGAGTGCTTACTTTTTTAATTGGGTGATATAGATTTTGCATTACGCTTTTCCTTAAAGAAATTAAAAGAGAATTTAAAAATTGTATTTTGTGTTTCCTTGTGTATACATTTTGTATGATGATCTGAAGCCATTCAGTATGATAAATATGCAGAAGTAGAGGAAATAATGCAGGGGCAAATACTTTCCCACGGCACCGGTTTCACAAGAAAAATGTTTCATAGCTGTTTCTGAGTGAATATAATGCAAAACACACCTCTTCTGTCAATTTGTACATTATTATTCCAGTCCAGGTTCAGGCACATTCCATAACATGTTGAGACAGAGAATAAGAAAGTGCAAGTGTGTGTGTGTGTGTGAGTGGTGTGTGTGTGTGTGAGAGAGAGAGAGAGAAAGAGAAATGTTTGCATATTCCACCTACACCATACTGTGAAACCTATTATGCTATTATGTTTGGGACACTATTTTTACCATGACTCTCTCCAGTCCCTACATAAAATGCTGTGCCCCCCACTACCTACTCTTTCACTCCTGTATCTGTCCCCATTACAGTTCATTCTGCTGTCTCAGGGTTAATAAAGCAGCCGTCACACTGGAGTGTGGAATTCTTCACTGGCTTTGCTCCAGGTTGCTCTGGCTCCTGTCTCATCCACTCCCAATCTCTGTCCCTCCCCTTTGCTCCAAGTGAAACATTGCCTTCTGAGTTGATTTTCCTGTCACAGGATTACTTTTGCACTCTCCGGTCTATTCTGCTTGTTACTTTGCTGTCTCTTGTGGATATCACAAGTGGAGTGTGGACGTGGCGTCCCTGTGTGTATGTGCATATGGCATGTGATAGCTCCTACACAGTGGTTATCATCCCTCTACAGAACAGCCTGTACAGCTCGGACGCACTGCGATTCTTCCACTGGGTGAGGCTTTCTGTGTGGGTCTGTATGTCTGTGTGTTTATAAGAGTGGATATGATACATAATCAGACACTAAGATACATCTGTAAGTTCATATGACACGTATGGGAAGCTCTTTTATATAAAAGGTAGTGTGCTCATCTGATTTACACACACTACACTCACATGCGAATGTATTATAACATGCGGATGTATTAAATTCTTACCTATCATTGGTTGAGTTTTGCGACAAACTAATTAGTTTTGACTGTTTGATTGTTTTTTTTAACACAGTTACCACGTCAGGAAGTTTAACACACAGATGTAATTTTTTTATTCATGCTTAACTGTGGCTTGCAAAAGTATTCAAACCCCTTGAACTTTTCCACAGTTTGTCATGTTATGATCACAACGTAAATGTACTTTATTGGGATTTTATGTGATAGACCAACACAAATGGGACATAATGGTAAAGTGAAAGGAAAATTATACATGGTTTTCAAAGTTTTTTTTTTTACAAAACAAATTTGTATTCTGTTCCACGAGGCAATACTTCGTACTTCGCTGAAATTACAGGTTCAAGTCTTTTGGGGTATATCTTTACCAGCTTTGCACATCTATAGACTGAAATTCTTGCCCATTCTTCTGTAGAAAATAGCTCAAGCTCAGTCAGATTGGATGGAGAGCGTGTGTGAACAGCAACTTTCAAGTTTTGCCACAGATTCTCTGGTTTGGAATGGGCCATACTAGCACATGAATATGCTTTGATCTCAACATTTCCATTGAAACTCTGGCTGTACGTTTAGGGTCAATGTCCTGCTGGAAGGTGAACATCCGCCCCAGTCTCAAGTTTTTTGCAGACTCTAACAGCTTTTCTTCCAAGATTGCCCCGTATTTGGCTCCATCCATCCACCCATTAACTCTGATCAGCTTCCCTGTCCATGAAGAAAAGCATCCCCACAGCATGATGCTGTCACCACCATGTTTCACGGTGGGGATGGTATTAGTTTTCTGCCACAAATAGCATTTTGTATTTAGGCCAAAAAGCTCAATTTTGAACTCATCTGACCAGAGCACCTTCTTCCACATGTTTGATGTGTCCCCCGCATGGCTTGGGGCAAACTGTAAATGGGACTTCTAATGACTTTCTTTCAACAACTACTTTCTTCTTGCCAGTCTTCCATAAAGGCCAGATTTGGAGTGCATGACTAATAGTTGTTCTGTGGACAGATTCTGCCCCCGGCCGGTCAGTTTAAGTGGACGGTCATGTCTCGTTAGGTTTGCAGTTGTACCACACTCTTTCCATTTTTGGACGATGGATTGAACAGTGCACCGCGAGATGTTCAAAGCTTGGGATATTTTTTTTAAAATAACATAACCCTGCTTTTAACATCCCCACAACTTTATCACTGAACTGTCTGGTGTGTTCCTTGGACTTCATGATGCTGTTTGTTCACTAATGTTCTCTAACCAGCCTCTGAGGCCTTCACAGAACAGCTGTATTTATACTGAGAGTAGATTACACACCGGTGGACTCTATTTATAATTAGGTGACTTCTAAAGGCAATTGATAGCACTGGATTTTATTTAGGGGGATCAGACCAAAGGGGGCTGAATAGAAATGCACGACACACCTTTCAGATATTTATTTGTAAATAATTTTGGAAACTATGTATCATTTTCCTTCCACTTGACAATTATGCGCCACTTTGTTTTGGTCGAACACATAAAATCTATGTGTGTTATGAATACATTTGCAAGACACTGTATATGATGTGTAAGGCAAAACTCATCTACACACATTGTGTCCAATACTGTGAACCCCTTCACTGGTTTAAAACTAAATGTAAAACAGCTGATTTATTAACACCACATGTGTAAACTGGGATGCTAGACATAATTTGTGCATTTTCCCCCCACATTCCGTTTAAAGGTGCCCATTCACTAGTGAATAGCCTATGTGTTTTATCTTGCATTATCAGTTCATTCTGGTGGAATACAAAGGTTTCCTGATGAAACCACCCCAGCTCATGGGCTTAGTATTTTTCATGCACCTGTTTTATATCTCGTTTTGGTTCTGTATCTGTTTACAATAACAATAACAATAACAAGACCATGTGAATAGAGGAAATATCTTGCACATGCATGACAACTTGGCAGTGCAACATTGATTCATAGGAAATGGAAAAATCTGAGATCAAGTGATAAAAAATGAAAGAAGGCATAAGATTTTTAGAGAAATAAAAAAAAGATGGCGATGTTTACTAATATCATCGCACCTGGTGCAGGGGTCGTTGACACATACAGGAGTAAGCAAATGGCTTCAGAAAGACATTGTGGCAGATTCCATTGTATTTCCAAGTGATAGCACTGTATTTCATGTTTAATAATTATGCATTGTACATAAATGAGCCCCTTTAAAAGTATAGCCCCGGTCCACCATTACATTCTTCAGGTGTTTGCTAAAAAAAAACATTCTTAACTTATATTTATTCAGTGGCTAAGCTGTCTTTTACTATGTAGCACTCATAGAAATAGACTTATGGAGAATGGGCATGTCCGCTTTCCGCTCTTTAGCGCTGTATGCAAATTCGGTCGCCATATTGGCTCGGAGTGCTGAAGCCTTGGCAATATGTAAACAAAGAGGAAACATTACTGTGTTTTGTTAGAAAAAGTTGTAATTAATAATTCAAATAAAGCAAGGAAATGTAATTCAAATGCGGCAAGCAAATTTTTCCCATGTTATTTTGAGAACAAAGAACACAATAGCATAAAAATAACAAAATTAACGCAATTAATTGGAACATTTACTGATAACATCTATAAGGTAAAAATTTGCAGTAGGTAAATATTACACTAAACATCTATGAACAGCTGTAAGTGTACTCATATTCAATATTCAATGACTTTTGAACAGAATTGCTTTAGTTAATTTATGGTGCACTGATAGACTTTGATGTCGCTGTGAATATACCTTGGCAATGTGGTGCTGCCTGAGGTTATAGTACACAGTTACCGGCAGTTCAGTGAGTGCAAAAAAATTATTGTCAATACCATCTTGGGTATTGACAATGTGCTGTCCCAAAGTGAAGGGATCGCATGCACCATACTGTGCCTTCAACATGTACATGATCTGTGTTTTTGAACAAAAATGTTATTCCACGTTCTCTCGTTGTTTTGTTTCTCTCATTGTTTTGTTTCTCTCGTTGTTGCACCCAAACACAGTGCACCTGTCCGGAATTTTACTGCTACTACTCTGAGGCAATATGGCGGCCAAATCGGCATACTGAAATCTGATTGTGTCCTGTCCCCTTGGTATACGCTTATGGTAGCTTATCATTTTAAATAAATGTTTTTTTTAGCCCATATGTATGAATTTTGTTGGAATGAATGATACATTTACATTTATGGCATTTGAAGACATCCTTATCCAGACCAACTTGCATTTTTATCTCTTTTATACAACTGAGCAGTTGAGGGTTCAGGGCCTTGCTCAAGTGCCCAACAGTGGCAACTTGGCGGTGCTGGGCTTGAAACCCTGACCTTGTAACCCTGTGCATTAACCGCTGAGCCTCCACTGCCTGTTTGTTATTTTTATGTCTCTAACAGCTGAAGAAACTGCGTGCTCTGGAGAGAGAGAAGGACAACCTGTGGATTGGACTGCAGGTCCTGGAACAAGCTCGCTTTTGGTATCAAAACCAACTTCATCAGGTCTCCCAGAGGCATGCAAGGATCGGCACACGAGAACATGATAAGAAAGATGTAAGTAAATCTCTCTCATCCTTCATTGTGTGATTACATGGCTTAAACTATGCTAGTAATTACTACATGTATTAAGGATATCTTGAGACAAATACCTCAGTGCGAAAGTGTGTTTTAATGAGGTAATGCAGGTTACACCTATATTGCAGCACTCATTAGAGATCACAGCTCTTGCAAATAATTCTAAAACAGCATTGGGCAAATTGAAGTCCACAGTTAGGTATTTTTTTCAGTGATATAATAAGCATTGATATCTGTGCAAGCCTTGTGACTGGCTATGTGAATTAAATTACATTTTAATGGAATAAAATTTAATTTTAATAAATTTTAGCCATTCCCCCCCCCCCCCATTTCTTTTTTAAAATAGTATGGAAATGTGCATAACATCATAATAAATAATTGTCTGTAATAATCATCAAGTAATGCCATCAGTGCAAGTGTATTATGAAGTTAAAGAACACATTTGGAAAACTGCAGTCCAGACCTCACTACCTGTCTGTGTTTATATGGGCATTTTGTCAGTCTTTATATAGACACTCCTTCAATAAGTGCTCACTCTGTCCCCATCTTAGTGGGTTCGGAAACATGGCGGAATCCTGTAAACTTTCAGTGTAGCCAGATACTTTTACTGTAAGCAAAGATCACACTGTGTTTCCACATTCCTTATAATAGATACATAGTAAATACAAAATATACTGCTTTCCCCAAATAAAGGAATGTATTACTGGTCATTGGGGTGAGGTTGGCTTTAAAAATAGCAATGTTAAACTGTTTACTCTCTCTTCCCTGATTGGTCACCATGGAATTGGACTTTCTTTTTTTCAGGCTTAAGTGATGATGCTTGATGTATCTGAGCTGGCCTAAGACGTATAGGTTTGAATTTGCTGCAAATTTTTGTTCTCTGACTCAACAGCCTTTCTCAATAAAAAGCTTTACTGGATCCAGTGTAAAAAATATTTTTTATTTACCTAATTGCCTTTTTTCCTCATTCATTTTCTGAACCGCTTAATCCTAATTAGGGTTGCGAGGAGGCTGGCGCTCATCTCAGCCGACTCTGGGCGAGGGCAGAGTACACCCTGGACAGCTCGCCGGGCCTGCGCGGGGCAGAAACACGCTGATGGCAACTCAATGGCCTACTCTTTTCGAATGACAGCAATGGTTGCCTTTTTTCCTGACATGACAAATATTAAAAAACTGGCAGGGGTGTACACAGACATCTTTAACACCTCTCTCAAGCAGGAAAATGTACCGCACATTTTCAAATCATCCATCATAATTCCTGTCCCGAAAAAAGTCCATATATCCACCATGAATGACTACAGACCAGTGGTGCTTACATCCGTAGCCATGAAGTGTCTGGAGAAGCTGGTTCTCTATTCCATCAACTCTGCGGTCCCGGACACTGTAGATCCTCTACAGTTTGCCTATCGTCCAAACAGGTTAGTGGACGACGCGGTTGCTCTTACCCTCCACTCAGCACTACAACACCTGGACACTAACAACACATATGCACGAGTACTCTTTTTGGATTACAGCTCTGCCCTTAACACTGTAAGGCCAGTGAATCTGGTTGGGAAGCTGACAGACCTGGGGGTACCAACACCTACCTGTAACTGGATCATGGACTGCCTCATCGACAGATCACTGGTTGTGAGGATGGGAAACAAGGTCTCTGCAGAAATCAAAATCAGCACTGGGCTGCTGTCTCAGCCCCAAACTCTTCTCACTTTACACTCATGACTGTGTCTCCACCACTAACAATAACATGATTAACAAGTATGCAGATGACACAACCATCCTGGGTCTCATCACAGGACCAGATGAATCCGTGTACAGGGAACTGGGCCACAGAATCACTCTCTGTTGAGAAGACAATAACCTGCTCCTTCACACGGAAAAAACCAAAGAGTTCATCCTAGACTTCAGGAGGAAGGCCCCCCTCTGCAGACCCTTACCATTAAAGGGACAGTAGTAGAGCATACTGACAATTTCAAGTTCCTCTGTCTCCACCTTTTGGGGAACCTGAGCTGGGCCAAGAACACTGTGGAGACTGTAAAAAAAAGCCCAGAAGCGCATGTACTTCATCAGGCTGCTGAAGAAGGCTGGGCTTGGACTTAACCCTCTAACGCTGGCCTACAGAGGACTTGTGGAAAGTATTCTCACCTGTGAAATCACTCTGTGGTACAAAAACATCACCACAGCGGAGAGGAAATCAAGCCAGCCTTCCTTCTATGGACACTATATTCTCACATCGCTACAGAAGAAGAGCACAGAGCATCCACAAGGATAAACACCATCCAGGTAATGCTCTGTTCAGGTGGAGAGACTCAGGGTACAATCTGACAGCACAGACCAGAGAGAATCCAAACTCACAGGGCCCGGTTCCATAACAGCTTCTTTCCTGCTGCTGTCAGACTGGTGTCTAGGGACATTGAGGAGGGTAGGACACACTACACTCCCAGAACCACTGCATAATAACAACTGCAACACAATAAATTCTGTATATGCAATAATCTAATACATGTGCAATAACTGTTGTATGTGCAACAACCTAATACATGTGCAATAACTGTGCAATATACGTGTAAAACACAATGTGCAATTTTGAATTTAGAGTGTGAAACTTGCTGACAGGGTCTTAGCTCTGTATCTTACATATGTATATATTTTTTCTTTCTTGTCCCTATATTTAATTTATATTTATATTTTCCTTGTTAATTCTTAACGTAGTTGTTAACAAAACTCACCAAGAATTCCAATGTATATGTGCTCTTTTGTACATTTGCAAATGGCAATAAACATCTATTCTATTCTATTCCATTCTATTCCATTCTATTCCATTCTATTCTATTCAATAGCCGGATTGTTGTATTTTTATAAAGTAAAACTGCACTGAACACACAAGTGTGTAACTGCCAGCAAAAGGTTTGAAAACCTCCGCTGATTGTGAATGTTTGAGCTGTGGTCCACTTCCAATAATTCAGTGATCAAAAAGTATATTGCTTGTAGTGAAGGTTAATTCCTATAACTCTAAATTAATTGTGATGGCAAGGTAGTTTGGCATGTCACCTGGATCATTGCATGTAATAAAGTTTAGTGTCTGCATTAAGTTAGGGTGATGCTGTGTGGCTGTGTGTGTAGGAAGGGTGGTCGTGTGCATTACGCTCCTCTATGCAGCGTGTGAACGGAAGTCTGGGCAGTTTGCTGAACCATGCATATGTGTGTACTGCAGCCCCTGATGAGAAGGACAGGTCAGACTGGTATCTGCGCTGGACTAATGCCACACTCACCCAGGTGAGTTTTCTATCTATCTATCTATCTATCTCTCTCTCTCTCTCTCTCTCTCTCTCTCTCTCTCTCTCTCTTCCTCTTGCTATCTT
>JBCNYH010000024.1:15780701-15811899 GCA_039654325.1 Tandanus tandanus
TGGCTGAGATGGGCGCCAGCCTCCCCGCAACCCTAATTAGGATTAAGCGGTTCAGAAAATGAATGAATGAATGATAAGTGTCGGGAATGGCACTCCATGTATCGAACACAAAGAGGGGAAGTGAAACAACATACATCTCTGGCAAACAATGTCATCTTGCGCTCAAATGCCAAAACCTTCTCTTTGCTTTCCAGAAAAGTTTTTATGTGCCCCAGGCACATAAACTTTGTTGTGCAGCCAGAGATCGCAATACTTCATTCCATAATGAATGGAACTTTATTCTGGAAATGTCTTTCCTCATTTGATTTTTTTTTCTAATTTAAATCTTTCTAATCCAATTTTCCATTCGTATGTCTCACCACACATTAAGTATGCCGGTAAACTAGTTTTGTCAGCAGTGAAAGCAAATTAATCTTTCCTTACTGGGGTCAAAAGGAGTCACTTGTCTGGCGGCAACATATGCCACGAGAACCACAGAAGAAGGATGAAAGCGCCGTATGCAGCACCGTAGCCGCGGGTTGCCCAGCTCTGCCTTAAACGCTGCCAACACGCTAGGCATTCGTTGGTATAAGTTATATGTAGGTTCAAAGTATGCTAGACATTATATTCAACTTATGTGTAACCTACAAATAACATGTGTGAACAATCGCATAACTTACCTACAACTTATAGTCAGCGTATGCGTAACGTATGAGTTATACGCTAGCAAATCTCGAAAATTTAGTGCATGCACAAAATTTTTCCATGACTTCGCCGTACTACGACTTATACCAGCGTGCTGTTAACTTACACAAAACTTACCCATAACTTATTCCACGTCAGCCAGCGTATCCGCCAAATTTGTCATACATCTGCATACGCTGGCTAAATCGTCAATATGTGACAGGGGATTTAGACATTACTGGCTCAGTGACAAGCTGCTGCAATTCAACACTGTACTTTATTTTCTGAGAGTATAAGCAATGCAAAAAACAGGCACAATAATATAAACTATGTGACTGGCCATGCTACAACTACTTTTAAAGTAGTGGTGTTACAGCAAATTAATCAACACCTTCTGACAGATCTGAGAATCCGACATCACTATAGTATGAAATGGATTACTATGTGATAGTCTATCTCTGTCTTCATCTGAGGATTTATAATCTACAAGCCACAGATAGATAGATTCAAAATGTGAAGCAGGGAGTGAGAAATGTATTGATTTTCCATCATGATGATTCTGAAGAGGATAAATAAAAGATAATGAAAATCCAAAAAAGCTGAGTGGAAATTCACAGGTTGCACAAAATCATCATCTTACATTTCACACATGGTGCCTGAACCTCTATTTCTGTTTCACACACATAATAAAAAAATGACTGACAAACACAAGTTCAGTGACAGACACTGCTGGGTAGAGCAGTTGTCAGTGATAACCATGAAATTGCAAAACAAACTATAGTCAATTGAGCTCTGAAGGTGAGAGTACATTCACCTTTCAGAAACAAAGGAATAAAATAACAGATCACATTTTTATTTGCATTTAGGACTGCAGTCAGATGTTTCGGAAATAAATAATATATTTTAATGTAAACCTACTTAACTTGTACTGCAGGCAAACAGAAACAGACTGCAGTTGGATACAAGTGCAGTTAAAGGTTTTATTAGTGGAGTTCCCCAGTGTCCGCGCATGTCCACCACAGGAAATTCAGTTAGGCTGCCAAGTCACTGAGTTGATGCTGATTGGCTGTTATGCATTAGGTGATACATTCATCTACGCACAGGGGATACAGATGAATCATCTAAGGAATGGAAATGCGGTGAAAAGCAAACCCATGCTCGGACTATATAGAGAGCTTTATAGAGACATCTATCTGGAGCTCTGCTTTTAGGCAGTGCCTGAATCTATATTAGAATTTGCAGGAAAATCCAAAATGTGAAGCAATTTCAAAACTCAGAAAAACTAGAGACTGGAACAAGATCAAAATCCAAGAATTGCAGTGACAAAATACAAAGGCTTGTTAATGTCTGATAAGTGCACACAGTGATTATTTTACAGAAAGTCTTATTTTGAGTCTGTATATATAGTATATGAGTGTGATTTTGAATATATATTTCACCATGGATGAAAGCAAAGGTGACCGGAGAAACAGACTGGGCAACTCCCATGAATATCAAGGAGCTACAACATTTCCTGGGCTTTACATTTGCAGGATCAGGGGCTTCAGACACAGACGAGGGTCTGGGCTCACACATAGGCATCAAATCAGGTAGGGGATAAGGTATAGATATGGGCTCAGTCATGTACTCATGCATGGCAACAAGAGACTCTCCCTCACGAGGGACAGTTGGCGCAGGCTTCAGTAATGTCAGAGATTGCCTCCTTGGTCTTTGATAGGAACGTGGAATTGACAAGGTGGCCTTGTCAATTTCTGAGCAGAACTCTGGCAGGAGCAGGACCTTGTAGATGCCAGAGGTTGCCTCTTTTTTCTCCAGTGGGAGACGGGCATTGGAGATCACTTTGTTGGCGTTCGAGCAAGGGCACTTTTTGGAGACAATCCAGTCAGCCTCAGCTACTACACCACAGAATAAGGTGGTTATGTGAGCTTCAGGAGAGAGAACTGATCAGGGTTCTTTAAACTGGGCTGCTGGGTACCCCCCAGGAATTCAGCTCTCTCATCTGCAGGACCTGCGAGCCAAGACAACATGGAATGTACCAATGTCCATCTTGTGGGCTTGGATTCCGACAGATTAGGTCGGAATTAGATATATTATTTTACAACCATCATAGTCATAGAAATATAGTTATAAGTCAAAATATAATAGATATGATTGGAATGCCATTATTAACGACATCAACCTGTAAATACATCGTTTTCGTTAAAATCGTTACAATTTAAAATTTAGATGAGACTCTATAAGACTGTACCTAACTATAAGGAACTTTTTTGCGTGCATTGTGACCCCAGAATGATAATTTTCTATTATTTACTGAGGAAAACATTAAAGTAGAGCTTTACTATTTAATAACTTTTCAAAATTTCTAATCGATTAAATACACATCCATCATATCTGCTGTTGGGTAAATCTCTGGTAATCAGCTAATAAAGAAATCAGTAGTAACAGGTGCACAATGAAATATCAGAGAGATTGGCTATGTAGGTATTTAATTATTTTTTTTATATTGTATAAATATATATAGAAACAGGTCTTCACATATTATAGAAACTACACATGTAACTACACATGTCGCTTGACCTGCGAGCCAAGACAACATGGAATGTACCAATGTCCATCTTGTGGGCTTGGATTCCGACAGATTAGGTCGGAATTAGATATATTATTTTACAACCATCATAGTCATAGAAATATAGTTATAAGTCAAAATATAATAGATATGATTGGATGTTCATAATTTACAGGTAAATCTCACAGTGCCCCAGAACTAAACATGGCGAAAATTACATCACACTATAACATTTAAGAAAATGTCAAATAAAATTACTTTAGGTGATTTTAAAAAGGCTCTTAGGTGGTCAAGAATGATATTTCAGAGGTGTCTAGTGGCTGAGGAAAGGGCATGATCACCTATTATATGTAATCTAGTTTTGGGAAGATTGTGCTAGACCTAAGGTTGTACTTGGTGGTAAGAAGTATCTTGGGCTAGTAACTTCCTCTGATATGCTGACAGGTACTGACAGAAATGCAATGTGTATTGTGATCACATATCCATAATCCATGCAAATCATGGCTGAATGTGCTAGAGCTCAGCAATAGTCCAACTTAATTAGAAATTACATGGTGTACTTCCATACTATATTATAAATAATGTTCAGGGGTAAGAAAATCGAGTGTTTAACACTCCTCAAAAGGAAACGGATGTCAGACATAATGAAAAAAACATTTCAGCACATCAATGTTATGAGCTTTCCATGTCATCTCATCCAATAGTCTGGCATTTGTCATGTTCAGTTCCAATGATTTGGCAGCATTAAGATGCACACCATTTGTCTGGCATTGTTGATATGAATATTGATGCCATACTCAAAACTCAGAGCCATGACCTGGCAAGATTTAGATTCAGATCAAATGTTTGGCAGTACTGTATTTTGAACATACTGTGACTGGTGGCCACATGCCCTTGGTAGATTGTTCAGAAGCAGATTTACGGCTGTTCCCAGAGGCTCCATGTCCTCACATATGGGTAGCAGTGCTGTTTTATTGCTTCAGCTCTGCAGTTTGAATCTGAACATGGGTTACTATGTGTGATAAGGTTTCCATGTTCTCCTTGTGTATGCAAAGGTTTCGTCTAAGTTCAGAGGTTTCTTCCCTCCATCCATAAAATATGGTAAGTGGAATAACTACACTATAATTACCAATAAGTGCAAATGAGTGTGTGAATGTATGTTTGTACGGTGCTCTGTGATGCTGTCCCTCAGATATGCCACCAGCTTCAGGATCTAACTGGTTTCAGTAGTGTCCATAATTCAGTTGACACCACCCTGATTGCCAAGAAACATCAAGACAAGGTTGACCATCCACTCAAGATTCCATCTCCCTGGTGCAAAGAAGCCCTTTGCCCATAGCACCATAATATCATTGTTCCACCTTTCTGAATATTGCAACCATTTTACATTTTACTAGACTCTGAAATACTCACGGTACACACTGTCATTTCATATGCCTTCTATGAACACATTGCCTACATTTCTAGTTATGCTGTATAATAGTGTTTTTTTTTTTTTTTAGAATCAAGTTCATTTGTGTCCTACATTGATCCTGCATTGGCGATTAATCCATGTCTTCCACTTCCTAGTTTCTTAAAGACACCTCCTTTTCCATATAATTTACATATCAACAATACATGACATGCTCTTGAATTTCAAACAACCAATAAACCATACTTGGTTTTATGGTTACAAATTACATATATCAAAGGCGTTGACTGCAATTTTTTTCTAAATGCATTTGTTTGTACTGTATATAAGTGCAGGTGTAAAATTATATAAGATGATACATGTACTGACCATTTAAATAATGTGGTAACTCCATAAAATCATAGTTCAGCGAAGTCACCCTAATAAACAGCACTCTGTTTAATGTTCTTAGTTAAAGACATTTTGGGCTTTATCAGTTTGGTAGCATGGACAAAGGAAGCTGAAATACATCAGAGAAAGTTGTTTTGTTGTTTGGCTTCAAAGTCCAATAGCAGGTAAATAATAATCAAAAAGAAAACATATTAGGATACAACACACTTTACTTTTATTTGTGGTGTTAAAGGATTTGACTTTGAACTATGAAAAGTAGGCACCCAGCAGTTGCAACATTCTTTAAAGCAACCATTGGTGGAAAGTATAACATATTTAACGTATTTAATGATGACACTGTGGAGGTATGTTACAATCTAAGGGAGATAAGGATGAAGACAAAAGCAAACTCATAGGCAGTAATGCAATAACACTAACACAAATGAGAAAACCTGAGAGAAGCTGATGGGGGTATGGTGGTTCAGTTGTTAGTGCAGTCACCTCATAGGTTCAGGGTTTGAATTACAGACAAAGACCTTTCTGTGTGGAGTTTGCATGTACTCCTTGTTCCTGTGTGAGTTTCCTTAGAGAACTCTGGTTTCTTCCTACAATCCAAAGAAATGCATATTTGGTCAACTAACTAGTCTAATTTACTCATAGGTATGATTGTTGTGTGTGTCTGTGTTAAGCCTGCAATAGATTAGCAACCAGTTTAGCATATACCCCATCCCTTGCCTGAAGTCATGTTGGGATTGGCTCCTGCTTCCCCTGTAAGCTGTATTAATGATAGATGGGGAAACTTTTTGAGCCAATGTGACATTTAAAAAGGTCAATAGTCTTTTTGTGTGGTCAGAAGACTAACGGCAAAATCAGTCAGACCATCACTACTCATGCAGACAAACAAGTACCACTTTAACAAGATCAACATGTTTATTCATGTAACTATGAATCTTTGGCCAAGACCATACACCAACGCACAGTATAAAAAGAACTGCAGTGGCTGCCAGCACATGTCCTATTTGGACACTATCAATCAGTGGACTAGCCACGACACTGTTACAAGCTGCCAAAAACAGGGAACAGTGGAAAATCTTCATTAACACTTTCACCTCTCTCTCTCCATCTCTCCCTCCCACATTCAAGCACTTATGAAGCAGCTACAATGTGAATGTCTCAAATACAGAAAAGCATCAAATAACATAATCTTGTAAACATGCAATGGTGAAGATGCATAGTATATCTGTATAACATGTACAAAGTAACATGTTCTCAGTAAAATGCCTGCAGAATTGCTGTATAGAGAATCAAGACTCAGATTTTCATTCTAAATGTAAAGTCTTGAGGCAAATATTAATCACCCAGCTTACAGGTTAATAGGAACAAATCTTCCCTGGTCTGGAAGAGCCTAGTCACACTATGGTCATACAGAGGAAAATAAAAAACCCCAACTACAACCCTGATCAACTGTGGGATTTGAGTCTCAGTTAATTAAATGCTGACAATAGAGCATGATTATTGATTGTATGGCACATACTTTATGGGGTATATTTTATTATATAATTCCCATTGTTTATTTGTTTACATTTGGACTTGCTAGATTTTACCTGATCAAATGGATGGAGTTGTGATAAGGTAAAACCTACCATTAAAAGTGGTCTCTTAAATAAAAAAAAAAAAACGCAATCTGGAAAATTAAAAATTATGGACTTCAGATATAAATCCACTTGTACAAATAAAACTGATTCATAAATTAATTCACAAATGTTTTCTCCAAAGGCAGCTTTTGGGAACAGTTACGAACAATTTGGAACACCTTGCCTACAGAAACTGTGGATAAAGATGCTCGCAGTAACAAAGGCCACAGGAGACCATAATAAATAACGTGATTTCTGTAAAACTTGCCATTTCAAATTTACGTAATTTGTAAATTTTTCTCTCTTCCATTAACAAACACAAATAATTATGAATGCTAATAAACAATAAAATAGCTGCACTGGCGAGAACGATCAAGAATCCCTTCATTATAAACTGCCAACTTTACAAAAGCATCTCAGGGAGTAATATAAAATAATTATGAAGGGGTATAATATGTCTTCTTTAAACTGAAAGTGTGAGGAAACACTGGAAGGTTGAACAAATAAACATTTGGAGACTGATTTGCAGAAGGAACATGGTATCATTAGCAATCTGATGATAGACATGATTGATCCCAAGTGTTTATTCTCCATTTTAATGAATTGGCCCCTATAGAAACAATTTGCAAGCTAGTGACAATTAAACAAAATGGTTCTTTTGCAGAAAGCATTAGGTTGATTAGTTTTGCAAACACAGCAACACAACCAGACAACCTTTCATTAATAACCAGTTTAATTGCTGGGTACAAGAAATTGGTAAAAAAAAAAAAAAAAGCCTGTTAGCAATACAATACACTTTATGATTAATTGTTAGAAAGAGAGAATATCGTTATAAATGGTCCTATAGGAAATTAGACTCTTCTAGAAACAGCCAAACATACAATATTATATAATATATATTTTTAACAAGTTTTGTTATCAATAATAGTGAACTGAACCCAATATTCTCAATGAAACAATTTGAAGGTAATGGCAACCGGGTTGACAACCTACAGTTTTTATGCTATTAGACCTGGTGAGAGAGGTTATTTGCACTGGGGAGGGCTGCTGATACCATTATTCTGATTTGTTCTGCATTAGACTGTGCCAGATTGTTAATTTGTATTGCTATTGATTCTGTGGCTGCGAGGTCCACTATGGGCAGCTGCTGTGGAGATATGGCAAAGTTCAGCCCTTTTTCATGAACATCCATTTCTGGTTTGGTGAGAACCGTATCTAAAACTTCCTGGACTTCAGCAGCAACACTTGGGAACTTAAACTGGTTCCAGATGAAACACAAGCACTTTATATCTCAGTGAAAACTCTCTGAGCACCCTCATTATATACCCAGGCTTGTATTTCTTGAACCTGTTTTCCTCTGTGTTCGGTGACCTACAGTGTCCTACTAATTTTGATCTCAGGTAAAGAAGGTACTGAATTTCAGTTTTAGTGAACTTCTTGCACGAAGAAAGTCCATTCTCCTGATTTTCTTTAATGACATCTAAGATGCCATGGGGCTTATGAATATACAACAGTTTGAATGGGGAAACCTAGTGGAGGCATGTGTTAGTACTTCAGCTAGTTAATTTTATGTTTTCTGGTATCATGTGCTTTTGTTTGTCCTTTTTTGGCTTTCCACAGTCTCATTATTGTGCTCACCTGTGTCTCGTTGCCTGCCTCACTTGTCTGTCTATATAAGCCCAGCATTTCCCCACAAGAATTTTGCTAGATCATGCCAAAGTTTTCTCCTGTGCCTTTCCAGTGTTAAATCTGTTGCCTAGTAGTTTTTTGACCTTGCCTGTTCCTTGACCATTCTTGCTAGCCTTTCTGATTTTTGGATACCTCTGCCTCATACTCTGTTTGACTTCTTGGATATCTCTGACCATTGCCTGTTTCTTTTTGTCCACGAGTTTGCCTGCTGTTTTGGATTTTTGCTCATCTATTAAACTTTGTGCCCTCCACCACTTCTGTCTGCGTGTGAATCCTTCTCCCTTTGTAAAACCCAAACAGTACTATCTGGCCAACTCTTTAGTTGGGAGGAAGCTTACTGACATAACCCATGTGATCCCTCCTGTGTCTCTTCTTGTTTCAGACAACAATCGTTAACAAATAAGTTTCCACATCATTGAGTCCACATGCTCCGTTCGTTCTAGGTAAACCCTGGTTGAAGAAACACAACCCTCATATTGACTGGGTCAAGAACAAGATTTTGGGCTGGAGTCCTCAGCAAACATCATGATGTCATCAGTGCGCTTGAGACAACTCATCCTGATGACTTTAACCAGTGCAATCTACAGACTGTATTCCCTAAATATTAACATGTGGACATTCCCACCGGCGAAAAGAATACATTGGATCACGTCTACAGTAACATACGCGACGCATACAGGGCTGCACCTCGCCCCCACTTTGGACACTCTGACCACATCTCTCTGTTCCTGTACCCTGCCTACAGACAAAGACTGAAACAAACAAACCCTGTCACCATTCAAGTCAAATGCTGTACACCAGAGACTGAGAGCAAACTGCAGGACTGTTTTGCTCGGACAGACCGTGATGTGTTTAAGGCTGTGGCCACACTGGAGGACTTTTCCATCACCATACAGGACTATGCTGGGTATGTGACTGGGTACATTAGTACTTGTATTGATACCATCGTGCCCACCTCACAAGTCAGGAAGTTCCCCAAACAGAAGCCCTGGATAAACAGTCAAGTATGCCACATGCTGCATGCCTGCCCCATTGCATTTAGATCAGGCAGTGAGACGGAGTACAAAGCTGCAGAGTACAGACTGAGAAAGGCCATCACAGCAGCAAAGCGGCAATACAGAGAGAAACTCTATGACTTCAACTCCACTACTGACCCTGGGCGGATGTAGCAGGGACTGCAGCACATCACAGACTATCGGACCAGTACCAGCACCATCAGCTCCACGGACAGCCTGCTGGATGTTATCAACACATTCTACACCTGCTCCGAAACCTCTAACTAGAGCACAAAGAGGATACACACACTGTGACCACCCAACCCCTCTCCCCTCCCCCAACAGTCTCATCATGCCAAGTACACAAAATATTGAGGAGGATCAAGCCCTGCAAGGCAGCAGGACCAGACAACATCCCTGGACGGGCTCTGAGAGCATGTGCTAACGACCTGGCTGATGTTCTCACCTTCAACTTTAACCTCTCCCTCATTCACAGCAAAGTTCCCTCCTGTTTCAAAACCACAACCATCGTCCCCCTTCCCAAGAAGAGCCCACCCACCTGCCTGAATGATTACAGGCCAGTAGCCCTTACTCCAATCATTATGAAGTGTTTTGAAAGAGTGGCGCTGGCCCACATTCAGAGCAGCATACCGGACACCCTGGACACCCTGCAGTATGCCTATTGGCCTAACAGATCTACTTCTGATGCCATTGCTGCTGCACTCCATTATTCTCTTGCCCACCTGGAAAACAAAGACTCCTACATCAGGATGCTCTTTGTTGACTACAGCTCCGCCTTCAACACAGTCATCCCCCAAAATCTCAACCACAAACTGTCTACACTTGGTCTGAACCCCACTCTCCATGACTGGCTCCTGGGCTTTCTGATGGGCAGGCCCCAGTCTGTCAGGATCGGTAATAGAACTTCAGCCAGCATCACTATAAACACGGGTGTCCCACAGGGATGTGTCTTCAGCCCCATCCTCTACACCCTGTTCACCCATGACTGCACTGCCTCCCACAAGGACAACATCATCCTGAAGTAAGCGGATGACACCGCAGTGATAGGGCACATCACTGGCGATGACGAGGAGGCCTACAGGAGGGAGGTAGGCAGACTGGTGTCATGGTGTGAGGACAATAATCTCACCCTAAACACAGAAAAAACAAAAGAGATGATAGTGGACATGAGGAGGGAGAGGAGGCCTCATCAGCCACTGTTCATCCGAGAGCTTGAGGTGGAAAGGGTGAGCACCTTTAAATATCTGGGGATCCACATCAGTGAGGACCTGGCCTGGACTTTCAATGCCACACAGCTGGTGAAAAAGGCTCAACAGTGGCTGTACTTTCTGAGGAGGCTGAGGAAGTTTGGCAAGTCCCCCAGGATCCTCGGCAACTTCAACAGCTGCATTGTTGAAAGCATCCTGACCAGCTGCATCACCATGTGGTATGGATTGCAAACACCTGCAGAGAATGGTGAAGACTGCTAAGAAGATCACCACGACCTCACTGCCCTCTCTGCAGAGCATCTACCACCGCAAAGTCCACAGCAGTGCTGCCTCCATCATCAAAGACCCCACCCAGCCCCAACATGGACTATTCACACTTCTACCCTCAGGCCGAAGGTATAGAAGTATGAACTGCAGGATCTCCAGGTTACGGAACACCTTCTTCCCTAATGCCATCAGATTATAAACAGATGACAGGAATGTATAATACCTCATTTGACTGTTTACATCCTCGCCAACTGCACATGCAATATTGCAAATAAAACTGATCATGTTGCACACAGTATTTATAATCTTATTGTATAGTTTATATTTTTTTGCACAGTATATTTACATTGCACAGCCACAGTCTTATGTCTATGTAAAATCTCTATCTACAGTATATTTCTATATTTCTTGTAGTCTATCGATATCCTTGTTTGTTTGTTTTTGTTTTGTTTAACCTATTTTTTAAAAATACTTTTGGCATTCAGTGTGGACAGCGAAGTTAGATTTTAATTGTACAGGGAAAGATGTTTGCTGACTGTATATATGACAATAAGCTCTTTGAATTTGAACTTGAAAGTAAATTTAGTCAAAGTAGAAATTTCTGATTTCTTTTTTTTTTTATTTGCATTTTTTTATACTATCCCAACTTTTTTAGATTAGGGTATTGTGTTTCTTATCAAATATATAAACTGTATTCCCCATTTACAATCAGTATTCTGGTGAGAATGGAAGCAATGGGCACATTTAAGGTTGCCTGTAAAGTTCTGGCCAATCAAATCAATTCTGGCAAATCTCAAAACAAAACACATAGCTAAACCGAGTATCACTGTACATATCCATTCAATTACATTTTCATCTAAACCCTGAAAATTTGATTCCTTCTTTCAATAAAACGGACAGCTTAGTAGAATCACCACAGCACCACTGGTGGCCTTCTGTGTAAAACATTTGATGGGAACTGGTGAGTGACAGAATTTGTGTTTTACTTGTAGTCTCCTCACATTGCTCAGGGTTACATAGAAGCTTCCAGATTAATCTCCCATGAAATTGAGAAGGGTGATCCTGTTTTTTCAGAGGGCAAGTGTTATTTGTTGTGAGGTGCTCAGAGTGACTGCAGAGTTGAATTGCATGCTTCAGAATCCTAAGCATGGCAGACTGATAGAGGGGAGAAAGAGAAAAGTCGTTACAGTGACAAAAAAGACAGTGGACAGTGATGGAGTCAGGAGAAAAGAGTAAAACGACTAAAGGATTAGTTTCTAATAAGTCAGCTGATTAGGCTCTTCCTGACAAACAAACAAACAAACAAACTCCCGAGAAACACAAGATGCTTAAATGACATAAAACTGGGGAAAATTAGGTAGCAAATTTAGTGAAATCATGATTGAGGTTTACATAGTAATATAGTAAGCAAGGAAGTGCAACTTCATTTATATTACCCAATTATGATGCAAAGTTTTACACACACACACACACACACACACACACACACACACACACACACACACACACACACACACACATCTGCCATCACATTTAAAACACTGACAGCTGAAGTGATTAATATTTATTATATATCATATATCTCATTACAGTGACACATTTCAAAGAGTGTGATGTATAAGGCAGAAAATTAACAATCACTTCTCAAAGTTGATGTGTTGGAAGCAGGAAAAATGAGCAAGCATAAGGATCTGAGTGACTTTGAAAAGGGCCACATTGTGATGGCTAAATGACTTGGACTATTCATCTCCAAAATGGCAGGTCTTGTGGCGTGTTGGTGGTATGTACCTACCAGAAGTGGTCCAACAAAGGACAACCAGTGAACTGGCTAGAGAGTCATGGATGCCCAAGGCTCACTGTTTTGTATGAGTGAAGGCTAGTACATCTCTTCTGATATAAAAAAAGGGCTACTGTAGTGCAAACTGCTGAAATGTTAATGCTGGCTATAATAGTCACACTAGTCACAGTTCAGAGAGGTGATGTTAAGTTAACGTTTTCAATCTTAATCTAACAAAGACTATAGCTTGGTACTATTTTTTGTGCCAGGTGTAAGATAGTTCTCATAAACTGTGAATTCTACTGCAGTAACACAAGGAAAATGCAAATATAGTGGAAAAAATAACAAATTAAAATAAAGCCCCAGCGTATCGCACATTCTTTTGTCTCAATCAATACTTTCTCTCTCCATGTTACAAAGGTACTGTGCCCGGTTGTAGACAGGATGATTTTGAATACGCACTGGAGTGTGAATAAATGTCAGCTAAATTATGAAGCAGAAACCTACCTTTCTCCTTTCTCCTCTCTGCTCAGTGTGAGTGTAGCTCAACTACTGATGCCTTGTCTCTCCACTCTAGCTGTGCTCTTTTCCACATACTCTGTTTGCTTGAAGCAGCATTCTCTTCATGAAAATGGACATACACAGTGTATTGTAGACCAGTCTGTTTCTACCCAAACAAGTCTACAGTCCTACAACACAAATCCTATTTAAGGATGTTTCTTTCCCTAAAAGAGAACGTAGCCTTGTTGCAAACAAGTTTCACATGATTACGTATAATCACACAGGACACTTTTTCCGCTTAATCATTCTTTCCCCTCTGATTGTTTTCTCGAATACTGAGAAAATTCCCATTATCATGATGCTTATGCAAGTGAGTGTACTATGAGTCTTAAGGGATCTTTATTGTTAACAAGCTGGCTGCTCTAATTACTCTACCATACCTCACGCCATTGAAAGAAACTGTGGTTTAGCTGCCACATAGCACTATTACTCAAAAGTGACCTACTATATTGAGGGATGGAACACATTTATAATACCTGTGTTTAATATAACTATCTCAAGTACAAATAGTTATTTTTAAATAATTTGCAATCATTTTTATAAATACTGTAATAATTTGTAATAGATGCTTCTGACACCATAAAAATGCTAAAGGGTCCATGAAACCTCTGAATGGTACGACTCAATAATTGACTGCACCTGAATTAAAGTAGCTGTTTGGTCAGATTGTGCATTTGCATACCATTCGTAATTAATGACTGAATAACTAATTAAATACTTAACTAATCGTTGCTAATGCTATAAATAAAGGTGCTATCAGATGTCTGCATATGAAAGACTTGTTTGTTATTGAGTCAGTGCTGCATGTAAAGTTGTTACTCTTCATTACCAAACATGAGTAAATAAATTTTGATTAAATTATCATTAACAAACTGTGAGTTAAATATTAAACTCTTGCGTCCTTGAAAACTATCCTTCAGGTGGGTGATCACTGGGATATCTGATCTGGGATGGAACAGGAAGGCCAGAATATTTGATTTGTTTACTGGTTGTGATATGAATATGTCAGATTCAGACATGTGCGGTGAGGCGTAGTAAAGCTGTGGCTCTTCAACATTGTCCATTTCAACAAATAAGTCAGTGTACCAGTGAGAGGATAAATCAAGTAGACCAATAGACAGAAGGATTGTAAAGTGGTTAAAAATATTTTTAAGTATTTGTAGCATGTAAAAATATAGTAGTTTATTTTGATACATGGTTTGGTGCTGTATTTCACTTTATTTTAATGTATCTTCATTGCTAGTTGTGTTCATTGGTGCACTACTTCCTTCACCCTGACAACTGTAGGGCAGTTGGCCTGTCATTTCACAACTTTTTGATCAATCTCTTCCAGGCAGATCTGCATGTTTCATGGGCAAGTATGATATCTGCTGTTGGCTTGCTAGGCTGGTCACAGCGACACTGCAATTGTTTGTGTTACCCAGGTCAGACTTTGCTCCCCTGTTGCCCCACTGTCTGACAATTTGTTGTAATCACATGTAACCAACAATATAACTTCCAGCCTCATTAGACAGCAGTTTATCAAGTGTCTCTTCAACCAGAACATTTTATTATACTTTATAACATTTTTTAGGGGGACGGCAGAGTGGTGTAGTGGTGGTAGAAGGTCCTGTGCTCGATTCCTCGGCTCAGGCATTTCTGTGTGGAGTTTGAATGTTCTCCCCATGCTTCTGTGGGCTTCCTCCAAGTACTCCAAGTTTCCTCCCACAATCCAAAGACATGCACATTAGGCTAACTGTCTGTTGCCTTGCGATGGTCTGGCGAGCTGTTTAGGGTGCACCCCGCCTTTGCCCAGTTTTGGCTGAGATGGGCACCAGCCTCCCTGTGACTGTAGTAGGATTAAGTGGTTTGGCAAATGAGTGAGTGGGAGTGAGTGAGTAATTTTTTAGGTCAGACTCCAACAGATAATCTTGCCCACAACTTAAATAAGCCACAAGATACAAAGCAAAGGTCATGAAATCTCAGTGTACATATGGAATGTAGGCGTTGTCACAATTCTATTTCTTATTTAAATTTTTTCAATGACTAAAATAATGCCAATGCCTGTAATGCCTATGGTTTGAACGATATCCTTACCAAGCTTTGTTTATAATTTTATCAATAAAAAAGGTCTTCCAGAAACTCATTTTAACAATTTATGTTTTAACTCCTCTCTGTATATGTGCATGTCAACTCCAGATACACCCCTATATGTTTAATGGTTATTCTATGTAGGACTGTGTGTTGATGGATGATGAGAGAATGTGCATAATCTTGGTGGGTGGGAGACAAACACAACAGTCTGCCCTCCAGGCCCAACTCCTAATTAAGATTTATTTAGGTCTCAGTGGAACATGGTGCATTTTGGCCTAATAAATCTCATAGGACTTCCGCCCTCTCTTTCAGTTTCTAAGCCCACAGTTATACTTTATCTTTCTCTCTGGTGATCCTATCTACATAGCTTATAATGATAAAGGATTATTCTGATATTAAATGAATCAAAATGAAGAATTATTCTGCAGTCTTCATTACCTCATTTCACTGAGACCTTGCTTGGAGCTGTGTGTGTTTGGATGGATGCACAGTGACAGTTGGCATTAAGTTGCATACCTCGGCTGGAAAGTAGAGACAGGAATACAGTGATTTACCGCACTGGCAGGAAGAGACACCTTTCTCACTCTAGGCATTTCAGCAGCATGACCAATGTAAATGTGTCAGCAGAGTGTTTTACAGGATTTTCAATATAGGTTCATCAAACACTTTCCCAGGCGGTCTTCATTCCTGTTCAGCTCTGCACATTTGAGTGGATCATGCGATTGCAAGACTTCCAAATAAATGGACTAACCACTACAATTACTTTATACAGTCTAACATTATACAAATTAGTTTATCCACTTAAAGTTATTTAAAGGCTTCGACCTTATTTTGCAAGGGGCAGCATACCTCCAAGCCAAGCCAAAATACCTCTGCCATGTTGTCAAATTTGCAGCCATGTGCAGTAGGGACTTTATCCTTCTTGCTTTTATGGGCTAGCTCAGAATTTATTATTTTTCTTATTAAACCTCTACATGTTTGAAACATTTTATTATATAAATGGCTAACAGTTTGTATGGGTGCAGACGTCCAGGAATGTTCAAATAAGCTGGTATGTAATAGTGCATTTTATGGTGAATTAGCTCGATGGCGATAGGCAGTTTCTTATGAAGTACTATGATATGATATGTTATGAGCATGGGAAAAAACTGTTCAACACTGTAGGTAAATCATGGCTATGATATGTCTTTTCTGTGTGTTTCTTCTCAGGTTAAGCATACCTGTGCATAATATGTTCATGACCTGGTAGTTAAAAAAGGGGCAGAAATAAGCAGTTGGTGCAAGTGGGTCAAATATAGAGTCCAACCCTCTTGCGGCATTGAAAGGTAAATGAAGTTTGTTTCTCTTAATGGCACTGAGGCTGTGTGTAGAGGGAAATTTATAGGCTGTTTGTAATGGTTATTGATGTGTTAACTTTAACTCACTAAGTCATGTTCAGTGATATTGCTTTGTGCTCAATTTATCATCTGTTTTGTTAAAACGGACACTTCCACCTCCTTTAACTCCTTAATTGCTTGTACAGCCTCAGTTACAAAATAACTCACCTAATCATCCTCCAAGTGGAATTTTATATAGTTTTTTTTTATTGCAGCCATTGTTATTCATGAGCTGACATCACACTTCTGGGTTCACAAATTTTCATGGAAAACATGAATTGACCTAAAAAAAAATAAAAAATAAAAAATTCCTTCTCAAAAATATATTGGAAAATGTATATGTGTTATACTTTTGTTAAATTGTCCATTTGTGGCTTGAAATAATATATATATATATATATATATATATATTTTTTTTTACCATAATTTGATGTGCCACCACACACTATCCCTTTAAAAGTACATCACTGGCCCTGAAGATCCAAGTATGTGAATTATTGTATAGGTACAGTACTGTGCAAAAGTTTTAGGCACATGCAAAGAAATGCTGAAGAGAAATCAATCAATCAATCAATCAAAAGGGACAATAAACATTATTAAATTAAATAAGGTCAATATTTGATTTGATGACCTTTTGCTTTCAAAAATACTTAAGTATCAGGTACAGTTTGTGCAGTATTAGAAGTTTAATATTTATAATTAGCTGTAGGTTTTACTGAGCATCTTGCAGAACCAGCCACGTCTCCTGGAGATTTTGACTGTCACAATTGCTTCTGTATTTGCATGTTAAAACCCAACAGTCTTTATTCTCTTTGTCTGAGAAGTGTGGCATAAAATGCTGCTTTCTTTATTGACAGTTTGATACTTACATACAGAACATCTTTCAAACTATAACTCTAACACAATGAATATGTTGCTGCTTAAATATGTTTGCATTTTGGGTATGCAAACTTTTATGAAACACCTCACACAAGGAAATATTGACAGCACAAATCTGATTCTGCACTATGCTTACAAAATAATACAGCTGAACCTGCAGGCTGCTGAAAGATAATAGGCTACACAGTCTGTCAGCCGATGTATGTATAAAAGAGTTCATGGTCCTCCCTTTGGCAAGGTTTAGTCAGTGACACAGTGTTTGCCAATGTTATTTCAACACTCTCCCCTCAGCTGAGACGCATATAAAATCGGACACTGTAGATGTTATTCCTCATTTCCTGGCTGGTTCTGAAAGTACAAATAGCTATGAAATGCTTATTAATCAGATTTTGGAGTTGAATAAAATTACAGAAAATCTCTGCAGTTACTCCCAAGGAAGCTTTCTTAGGTTTCAGTGGCAATAAAATGTGCCCAAAAACCACTATAATCACTTATATATTAAAGGTAGGGATTGTAACTCTGATGTAGGGTTAGATCCCTATTATACAAACCAGAGGGACTAGGTGCGAAGAGAAAACTCCCTGAGACAACATAAGGAGTAAAACTTTAGAGGAACCCTGGGTGTACACTGGGGAACGATGTGCACGATCTCCATGATTAAAAAAAGTGTGGAGCTCCATGACTTATGAGCACGCTTGGAGCACGATTGGGGTAAAAAAAGGAGGCAGGGTGCATCTAGCAAATGAAACTTTAAGGAATCGTTTAATCAAGATCCCCTACGATGGCGCATCAAGGTCTGTTACACTTTATTAAGGTCCGGTAAGGTCTGTTAAGCTCTGCTGCGTTCCATCGTGCTTCCCATGTTCTATCACGATTGGTGTATATCATAATAATCATGGGAAAATTTCTGACAGTCAAAACTTTTGCCATGATCGTCACAAATCCACCAAGTTTCCTGAGGATCATCACAATTTGATCCCACGATCCCCCCACACTCATCATGATTCTCTCAAATCGTGGCAATCGTGGACATCATGCCCCGGTGTAAATAGAAATCATAAAAATCCTTCTACTATAAATAATTGCTTTGGTATATACTACATAGGAACATAAGAAAAGCAAACTAAAACAAGATTTTTATAGTCTATTTTAGCATTTTTAATGCATGACTGTAGTCATGTGTGCTACAATATCTTTTAATTCAAAGTTCGATATATACTACAACAACACAGAAGTGAGACAAATGTGTGACAATGATCATGCACATTCCATTGGTGCTGTCTTACCTTAAAAAACATGAAGGTGTATTTTTTTAGGATGCTTTTTTTTTAATGTCTAAGATTCTAGAATTTCAGAATCAGTGACCATGGCAAACCATAAGATTTTGTCTGCCATATTGATTCAAGTGTTATCCTGATTTTAGGAGGTAGATAATAAACAATTTTTGTATAAGGCAAAGTATGATATGGAGAATTATTAGGATCTGCCGAAGCCAACAGCCCAAGACTTAATAATTCTCTATCACACGAAAGCCAAATTCTATAATTGTTTTATTATTCATTCTAAATATTTTCAAAGTAGACTGTCACGTTCCTATGTTGTCTTATGACGTTACTATGTATGTATGCTGTGACATTACTATGCCAACCCTGCAAGAATCATTCAACTTATCCAATGGCAATGATTCAGTTATCCCACTGCAATGATACAATACCAAGAATTATTTAATGGGTTTTCACCAATCAGAAATGAGAAAATCTCTTGAATGAAGAATAATGTCCATTATATTGAGACAATGAACCAATCATATTACTGTGCTCCTGTCTAGTATTTACTTGAGTCAAATAGTTTTAAAGTTTGGGTTACAAACAGTTTTAAAGGGGTGTTTCACACATTAGCATCAACTATGGCCTGAAATAAATAAATAAATATGTTTCCCCATGACATATGGCATATTTACAGCGTAAACATGCCATGGATTTCATATGATACTATGACCTTCCAGAGATAGCAGAGTGCCATGTTGTCAGTACCGGGGATTGTTGGTATTTGCCAACTTAATATTAAGTGTCAGAATGGTCCCTCATCCTGTCACATGATCATTTTTTGCTAAGTACACTTTAATTAATTAACATAACATTTATGGTTTAACAGTTCCCACACAAATACACCTTTATGATTATATCATTATTTTAATTGTGACTAAATAATTAGCTGTTTGATTGCTGATGGCACAGTAGCAGTAGTGGTTAGCAAGTCTGTAACACAGCAGAAACGTCCTGGGTTCGAATCCCAGATTCGGCGAGAACATTTATGTATGGAGTCTGCATCCTGTGCTTGTGTGGGTTACCTCTGGGTTTCATCCCACAGTCCAAAGACATGCACATGAGGCTAATGGGCTGTTCCAAATTGCCCGTAGGTGTGAGGGTGAGTGTGAATGGTTATGTGTGTGTTGGCACTGCAATGGACTGGTGAGCTGTTTAGGGTGTAACCCACCTTTGCCCAGTGTCAGATGAGATATCGGTTTGGCAAATTAATGAATGAATGTTTGATTAATTGAATGATTGATTGATTAAACCATTGCTCTGAATCTTCTGGAAAATGCTCATGGCACCAAACAAATAAAGGTTGGGACATGCTAAACATGAAAATAGCAAATGGTCTTGGCAGTATATTAGATATAAGCATATAAACATATAAGAGAGCCCCAGGTGCATTGGTGGTTCTCCAAATTTCAGAAATAGCTACTACTGACAACCATTTTATCCACTTTAACATTACTAAACAGCCAGCTGTGAGTTGAAGGGCCTCCTTGGAACCTTTTCTCATAGAGGCAAACACTGTCTGCTTTTTATCCAAAAAGCATGAAGCTGTGTTTATTTAGACAATGAGTTTGTTGGTTGTTTAGTGCAACTGAATTGACCAGAGCTCTGTTTGTTATCAACGCTCAACAGCTGGTTTGGGCATCTGTAGAACAATCACCACCTGGGGATCTCCTGCTGCCAACAACATTTGGCCTATTCTTCAGTACCAAAAGCTCATCAACCTATTACCACACTTTCCTTATTCAACTATATACCTTTCATAGTAGTTTCACTAAAGTTATTGAATAGTTGATACACTTTAAAACTAACACAATAGTTTATGAATTTTTTTTTCAGTGAAACATTTTACATTTAAAAATACTGAATAAATTTAAAGCGGATGGCACAGTGGAACAGTGGTTAGCACATTTGCCTCACAAAAAAGAAAGTCCCAGGTTCGATTCCTGGGTTCGGGGCATTTCTGTGTGGAAGTTTGCATGTTCTCCCCATGCTTGCGTACAAAAACATGCACAGTAGGCTGATTGGCGATTCCAAATTGCCCCTAGGTGTGAGTGTGAGTGTGAAAGGTTGTGTGTGTGTGTTTTCCTCAATGGCTTTCGCAAGCTGTTCAGGGTGTACCCCGCCTTCACCCGGAGTCGGCTGAGATAGCCTCCCTGTGACCCTCATTAAAATTAAGTGGCTTAGAAAATGGATGGATGAATGAATGAATTTTAAAGCTGTGAAATAAATTTTAATACACCTTAAAAACTGAGTAAATGTAAGTAGAAAATTTAAGGTATTACACTTTTCTCAAAAAAGGTATTACACTTTTCTCAAAAAAGGTATTTTGTTTCTCATAAAAGGTATTTTACACTTTTTTAATTAAAGCTTTTAATAGAAATTTACCAAATTACAGATAATTTCAAAACATATTTTGTCTTTCAAATATATTAAAATAACACATACATTTGAGTCAAATTTGACTGTTAGGGATTTAACTCAAACAATGACTTTGATAATGTAGTTATTATACTTTAGTCATACTTTTAGTCATTCAGTCATGCTCGATTTTGCAAAAAGAAAGTTCACTTTTGGCTTAAAGTAATTGTCTTAAGTTGACAGATATGTTGTTTATGTCTGCCGGAATAAAACCATTGTGTCTTATTTCACTATTTGCTTTGTTGCTCTTTACATCTGCTTAGCGGTAGTGTTTCAATTAATATTTTATTACACTGTTGTAGTTAATTGCATATGCCTGCCTTCAGGCCTGGCACTACATGTGAGATCAATATTTGAGGTGGTGTGGAGCATGTGACTGGATGACTCATTGGCAAGCGTGATGGTCTCCTCAATGTGCAGTCATGTGTAATAGATTTCATTGTCATTGCCTTTCCCAGTCTGTCCATAATACAAGCCTGTGCTGTCATAGAGACATCTGGTCAGGTTGTTTCTCACACACTGGAATATGTTTTATTGACAACTGACATGATTCACCTTTGTGTCTGGTGTGTGTAATCCATTAGTTTACATAGTAAATTGACACTTTGCTCTTTTGACTATGGCCAAGAGCTGTAAAGGTCAGTAAGTTAAGTTGAGTTGTTTTGTAAAGGGAGAAGACAGTTACAATAATTTTCCAAAATAAAATTTTCCTCTCTCTCTCTCTCTCTCTCTCTCTCTCTCTCTCTCTCTCTCTCTTTCTCTCTCTCTCTCTCTCTCTCTCTCTCTCTCTCCCACTTTGATAGAACGAATTAGAATAGTGAGAAAGTGTCAATACCTGAGATCTAGAGGTAGACACTAAATTACGATAAAGAATATAAAAACTATACTAATGCTCTTGGGTTGAATAAACTAAGTCTATTCTTCAAACAGGGCAGCACTGTGGTATAGTGTTTAGCACATCTGCTTCACAGCAAGAAGATCCTGGGCTCAGTGAGGGTGTTTCTGTGTGGAGTTTGCGTATGCTCCCTGTGCTTGCTTGGGTTTCCTCTGGGTACTCCAGTTTCCTCCCACAACCCTAAAAAACATGCACATTAGTCTAATTGGTTGTTCCGGATTGCCTCTAGGTGTGATTGTGAACGATTGTGTGTGTTGCCCTGCAATGGATTGGTGAGCTGTTCACCAATGGGTAACCCTCCTTCATCCAGAGACGGCTGAGATAGGTTCCAGCCTCTCCACAACATTAGTGGCATTAAGAGGTTTGGAAAATAGATGGGATTCTGCAAACATTACCGCCTGTCAAGGCACAACATCAGCAATGTGCAATAAAGCCTCTGAAGAAACTGCCCTTCAGCATTTGGCTGGTGTAATATGCATAACATCTACAGTCAGAAGTGAAACACGCATTCTTTGCCATGCATGCCATGCACTGTGATAGCAGAGCAATAAATGTGTGTCATAGAATCTTGTCATCTTCAAACAGAGATGAAATGTGAAAGGCACAATGACTAAGCTTTCAATTTGACTTCTGCAGGCAGATGCATGAAAGAGCTAATGACAGCTGTAGCCCATTCTCAGTCCCACCAGACATTCATCATTAATGCTATGTTACATTATGCACTGAATTAATTAGTGCAAGCCTGGTTTATGAAGAATATCATTCTTGGTTTTGCCCTTTTGTTAGTTTGTTTTCCATATGTTCTTTCTCTATGATGGGGACCTTAATTGTGCTGTTCGAATCTTTACAGTTGTCAACACTGACAATCAGGCATTCGTTCATTCATCTTCAGTAACTGCTTCATCTGGCTCGGGACTGTGGCGCTCATCCAAGGAATATTGGACATGACGCAGGAATGCCAGACCATCACAGGAGACCAGGTACATACACCCACACAGCTAGGGGCAAGTCACCTGTTCACCTACTGGCATGTTTTCAGGAAAATACTCCACATAGACAACCAGGGATCAAGATCACACCGGGCGGTGCCAACACTACATATGGTTTAACTGTGCTGTCTTCCAGCTCATCACATGCACGGTTGCCAAGTGGCATTACATGTGTTTGAACAAAACAATTGTAACACAGTACATGACCTGAGAATTTTTGATTGATAAAGCAGCCATAAAATTTATATTATTTGACTAATATTCATATTCATATTTTCTTTTAATCCATAAAAAATATAGAATTCTTTACATTTTCATAGTCCCGACTGACATTGCTTACTCTTGCAGTGACATATACCCTTCCTCTTAGTTTAATTACATTTACTGTACATATTCATGAGTTAATGATAATTAAGGTTCTGCCAATCTGCTCAAAATACATTACATGTAAATATGTAAATTCTAATTAGTTATCTTTTCTTAAGAAAGCACACAAACCAATTACCTGTTGCACCATAATATCTACAGCACTTTACTTAAATGGAACAGGCAGTTTACACTTACAGCATTTAACAGATACCTTTAGCCAGAGCAACTTATCTTTATCTTTTTTTAAAATACAACCTTAAGGGCCTTCCTCAAGGGCCCAATGGTGCTGCTGGGGCTTGAACCCCCAAAATTTGGAGCAGTAACCCAAAGCCTTAACCACTGAGCCACCACTGCCCAGTTGGGATGCATGCTTTTTTAAAAGTAAAAGGAATTGACAGTGTATGAAAACAATATATTAACATCCTTATATGTCTTTTGTTCGGAAATCTGTACTGACACAATGAGAAAGCACCTAAATTAATTCACTTTGAGGGCTTGCTTCCATAATCTGTCCTTTATCAGCTCAACATGAGCCACTGTAGAAAACCGACACTCAATTTGTGTGAAACTCGAGGGAAGTAAATGACAGTTGTGCAGGAGGTATTCATAAGCTCTTTTGAACATAGCAGTGGGCTTCGTCCTCTCTGAATAAACTGTGATTAATGTAACTCCACTCCCTCTGCTACTTTAATTCATACTATAACTGGAGGGGAAAAATTGAGTTCTGTAATGAATAAGGAATCTGTACTGGGTAGAGATAAAAGGAGCCGCTTACAGACTTGAATACTAATTTTTACTTATTTATTTTTACCTTTAGACATAATCTCTTAGGGATAGCCTGTAATATCCCTAATACTGTCAGAGGAACATTGTCATGTGTCATAGGAAAAAAGCACCATTCACATGAGTGATAACATGTATTTGAGAATAAGTTTAACTGCTTTCCTAAAGGTGCAGTGGGAATTTAGAGGGAATATTATGGAAGATGATTGTACCAGTCTTTATTTGAAGGTTGCTTGATGGTCAATATGCATTGAAAGGATAATAAAATCTTCAATGCTTGGTGAATGAAATACCCTTGAGGATGTAATTATCTGCAGCAATTACTATCATTTCTACGGTGTTAGAAAGGTGTTGGAAGAATGAAAACATAATTGTGCTCATCAATCCACCTAGTTACCAAGAACCAATCCACTTTATACCAACCTAAGCACTATCAGTGAACATGAACATTAAAAATGATTTGCAGTGCTGTGAATTGTATGCACACAAAGCTACTGACTAGCATTTAACAATGAAGTGAGCATGCAGAAAACCTTCCACACATGAGGGAACTTCAGGTACCCAGTAAGAACACTAGGTAGAGAACACCCAGGATTAACACATGTATACTTCCCCTCCCCCTACTCACCACCTCTTCACTTTGCGTATAAGTCAAGTTGATTTTATATCCACTGCCACAATTGTTATCTTAACTAGTTCCCTTTTTCCTGTATCGTCTTTTCCATTTTCATTCACTTGCTGAACTACTTAATCCTTTTAGGGTTGCTGAGAGGCTGAAGTCTATCAGCTGACTCTGGGCGAAGTCGGGGTAAACCCTGCAACACACACAACCGTTCACACTCACACCTGGGGCAATTCGGAACAGCCTATTAGCCTAATGTGACTGTGGGAAAAAACCAGAGTACCTTGTAGTGGAAATTTTTAAAGTTTCAGGTTTTCTTCTCCTTAATAATTGCTTTTTGGTCCGAAACAGAATCTTCTCCATGCCATCTATTGATACTGTTTCTACTGTAGGCTGTGTAGTGGAAATATTTTAAAGTTTGACCTTAAGTGATACTGTAATCAGAAAAAGATATGATGTACTGAGAGAAAAGTTTTTCTCTGGCTACTCAGCCACATATGCATGCATTGCTCCTCATGATAAGGGGGAGACACAAAATTTTAGTTAAGGGTGTGGGTACATGATGTGAAATGAGTTGTCACATTGCTGTCTAATATGTTTTAGTTCACTAGGTGATCACTGGATCGCTGCTCCTGGATGATGATTGGTTAGGTGGTCTGGCCTGACCAATGAAAGAGTGCAGGTACCAAGCACAGAACTTGCTCATGGCCTAGAATTGATAAACCAGTTAAGATGGGTATATATGGGGACTGAGAGAAGATGAAGTACGTCAATTATGCCTCTGCCTAAGTGGGTGTATGACGGGTGTCTCTTTGCAAAGATCATAACATTTCTTGCTGCTTCTAAATACTTTGTATCCTGATTTCTCTCCCAAGGAAACTTACTTAATTTTCACCACAACTTGGAGGAAACTCGGGAAGAACAGAAACACAGAAACGCCCTCTTTGATTTGAACCCGGGACTCAAACCCAGGACCTTCTTGCTGTAACATGGACGTGCAAACCACTACGCCACTGTGCCACCCTCTTTTCCATTTTGATAGACTTTGATAGATAAAATGACTCAGAATTAAAACTCACTCATATATATATATATATTCATAAAATAAATAAAAATGATAAACTATTATCTCAAGTTATTTATTAATTAATCTTTTATTTCTTCCAGGATTTTCTCCCTCATTTTGTTGTAGCCAATTTCCATCCATCACATAGGACTTCTCTGTCTCACAACAGCTCCCAACCAGGGTAGGCGAAGGTCAACCTGTGCTTTCTCTAAGGCACGAGATGCCAGCCAACTGCATTTTTAAAAACTGCTGCGCATGCATTATCAGAACTGGTGTAATTAACTCAAAGGAAAGCACTATCCCCAAAGATCGCACCATCCCTCCCTCCCTGAGCACTTCCAGCGACAGGTGATTGTGTACATCATCTGAGGCTCAAAATTGCAGTCTCTGGATGATAGGGTGAATTTTGCACCACCAGACAACCCTTATAATAATAATAATAATAATAATAATAATAATAATAATAATAATGATAATAATTATTATTATTATTGAATCATTATTGTTGTTGTTTTTTCACTTGGTTTATGTGATTACTCTCCTGTTAATGATGGCAGAAAAGTCTCTTATTATTCAGACAGCCCAATAAGCTCATTATTTATTATCCTAATAAATCCTCATTTAATCAAGTAGCATGTGCACATTCAGCTCTTTAATTGACATTTTTTAATTTTCAACAAATGTCTTTAAATTGCCCAACAAATGAATCTGCAATTTGAATTAAATAGACGTGTCAGTGTGGTTTTCACATAAACTGCACAACACATTCAATCTCTATTGTAGATGGATGTCGCACAAAAGTGAGAACTGATTTTGCCTCTTATAATGGTGCAAATGCTATGAAATATTACATTTGACGATAACAACTTAACAAGACAGACTGCATACCCAAATACAAGCACAGTAAAAGCTGTTTTCACTAAGTGAGAAAGAAAGAAATTAGAATATTACCACCACTTAGGAGTGAACATATAAATATTAAAATGGCACCTGGATGGTGGTAAATTGAAAACTTTAACAGGTTGAAAGACAGTCTGTCGAATTCTGTAAGTACCTATTGGCAAAAAAAATCTGATTTTACGTGTCTGTTAGAATTTGTGAAATTTAAGATTTGGAAAAAAAAGAGCACCAAGAAGATGAGGTGGATGGAAATACTTATACTATTTGTATACAGATCAGATGAGGAGTAAAGGACTGTGTAAAGTAAAGGCATGGTCCAAACCAAAATCTCCAAGTACAGGTAGGAAAGTGAACTAGTGAACTGCAAAGTGAATTGCATTCATGAACTTACTAATAAAATTTTGGAGGAGAAGTCCTGTCTTATTTATGAGAGAATTAAAAGTGAATTTGGTAAAAGCTTGGATGCATTTACTGCTACTTGCGGAAATGCATTTAGGAAAACTTGACTACAGAAGTCCACACAAGTTACCACCAGATGTATCCTTGATAACCTAGAAGACTTTCACTTTCCTATCTGTACTTGGTTCAGTGCAAACTTTTGAACTAAAACAGTACTTGGACTGACTTTAGATAACACATTTATTGCATTAACTGTGCATGAGTGGACCTAGTAAAATATATATCAATCATCACACCTATGACAGTGTCTGTGTATAAACTGACATATTGGAAACATATACTGTATATGGTGATAAAACAGGGACCAAGGACTGATCCGTAAAGGACCTGTGTGGTATTGATATTGTGCCTGAAATATGATACATACTGTGTAATGATGAAATGCAAACTACAAACTATGATATACAAAATATAAGCATAAACTATGCCTTACACTATGCTCCTATATCTAAGGACTTCATAGTATGTACTGCAAGATCATTAAGCAAACAAACAAACAAACACTCGCTCATTTTTCAAAATACTCAGTGAGATCCAATCTAATCAGATTAAGATCCCTCAGCTACAAGGCAAGTAACAACCATTACACAGCTGATAATTTTTCATTTCATGACCTTTCATTAATAATAATTTTTCATTTCATGACCTTTTCATAAGCTCATTTCAGCCTTTGGTCCCAAACTGCTACCCTGTAAATTTGAAGAAGATATGTCAAGCGGTTCTTGAGATATAAGTGTGTGTGTAGGCTCAAAAAATTATAATGATAAAAAAAGTACTAAAATTATAACACTAAAGCACAAACTGACAGAAGTGAAAACAATTCCAGCTACGCTATTGCAACTGGTAATTAATCTTAACGTGCGGAGTCAAGTCTCAAGTTAACGTGTGTGCAACTTAAGTTCAGCCCACAAACTCAAGTCCCCATCTCTAATGGGAGATGCTAATTTGACCTTTAATGACAGAAAGCCCATGTGTAAGCCTATATGAAGTCAATATAATTCTTGGGTATAACCTTGTGAATAGGGGCAGTGAAAATTAATAAATGAATGAACCTTGTGAATGAGTGGAAAATATCCATGTCGCAGAAAGGGTAATTCTTTAAATACCTGAATTTATAAGGAAAGAAGCAATCAAGAGAAAACAGAGTTCAGAAAGAAAAAAAAAATACAGAAAACCATTAAATAATTAAATAAAAAAATGTTATACATACTTTTTTAAAAAGATTATTAATTACTTAATGGTTTTCTGTATTTATTTTTGAGATTGAGATATTTTTGACATTGAGAGGAGCCAGTTGAGGTGGCTCGGGTATCTGATTAGAATGCCTCCCGAATGCCTACCTGGTGTGGTGTCCCGGGGTCGACCCAGAACACGATGGAGGGACTATGTCTCTCGGCTGGTCTGGGAACACCTCGGTGTCCCCCTGGAACAGCTGGAGGAAGTGGCTGGGGAGAGGGACGTCTGGACCTCTCTGCTTAGGCTGCTGCCCCCACGACCTGACCCCGGATTAAGCTGAAGAAGAAGAAGATGATGATGATGATTATATACATAAAGCTAACACACATACAACCATTCATACTCACTCCTAGGGGCAATTTGGAACAGTCAAGTAGCCTATTGTGCATGTCTTTGGACTGTGAGAGAAAACCAGAGTACCTGGAGGAAAGCCACACAAGCATGGGGAGAACATGCAAACTCCACAAAGAAATGTTCTTCTTACTTCTTGTTATGAGGCGGATGTGCTAACCACTACACTATCATGCTGCCCTGAATTGCACTTTGTTAAATTAAATCGTGCTGAATAGCACTGCTTCACCATAAAGGTGAATCATATCTGTAACAGGCTCATGGTTTCAGGGGAAAATGAGGAACAGGAGACAAGTTTGCGACAGCTCAGGGGTGAGTTTATTGTTTTCATTTTCAACCGGCACTTTTCAGTGGCTTTATTGCTCTACACTCTTACTTTGAGACACACACTCGGCATCTTAAACACACACACACACACACACACACACACACACACACACACACACACACACACACACAGCACTATGATAGTTCTGGCTCTCCCTTCTCTGCCTCTCTCTTCACTGGCCAGACACATAAATAAATCGCCGATGATTAGAGTCAGGTGGGCAGCAGTGGTTAGCCCTGTTGCCTCAGAACAAGAGGCTCGTGTGTGTGTGTGTGTGCGTGTGTGTGTGTGTGTGTGTGTGTGTGTGTGTGTGTGTGTGTGTGTATGAGTCTTCTTTGGGTGCTCTGTTTTTTTATCACAGTTTAAAGACATGTGATTTAGGTGAACTGAATTATTATTATTGCTGATTTTCGTAAGAGAATGGCAAAGTGTGCGTTTTGTAGTTTCTGGACCTGATTTATTATTATTATTAGAATGACACCTATTTAACCAGATATTAGACTAAAATTTTCCTACAGGAAATGTATTAATATAGTTTTAAATATTGCGTGAGCATTTCTCAAACCCAATTATAAAATATAATGTTAATTGCATAATAGTGATATTACCCTCTAATGGACTGGTGCTGCATGCTGGATATTTTCCTGCCTCATGCCGGGTTAGGCCCTGGAGACACCATGACCCAAATAACTGCTGAATAACTGTCTGTCTGCTTGTCATATATCTGCCAGTTTATTTGTGTAAATAATCTTTATATTTCATGTTAATGGCTATATTCTCAATCCATGCACCATTAATTAGCTAAGAGCCCTGAAGTAATAATTCTTGACTTTTTCATTGTTTGCCATTTTTATATAGCTCACATAATCATGAGCGTATACAGTTAAAATACAACATGCTAATTGATATTGCTTTATTGTGTTATAAAAGGCCTATAAAGGCTGAGGTACCGGAAACATATTTCTATTTTATGCAGTGGGGAAAATGATTCTTTGATACCCTGTTGATTTTGTAAGTTTGCCCACTTACAAAAAAAACAAACAAACAAAAAAAAAAGTCTATAATTTTTATGGTAGATTTATTTAACAGGGAGTCAGAGTATAAAAAAAAATCCAGAAATAAACTTACACTATATAAAGGTAATAAAATAATTTGTTTGCGATCGTGGTTAATAAGTATTTGATCCCCAAGCAAAACATGACATATGAGGGTGGGCTGAAAAGTTGATAGGCTGACCATAATACAGTGGTCAAATTTGACCAAATGTGGTTTATTTTTTTTAACATAGACCTGCTGTCCACATACTTCTTTCATCAGTGTTGCAGTGCTTAAACTATAAACTTTCCAGCCTATCAACTTTTCAGCCCACCCTCGTAGTACTTGCTGGAGAAACTCTTGTTGGCAAGCACAGAAGTCAGACATTTCTTGTAGTCACCAGGTTTGCACATCTTAGGAGGGATTTTGGTCCACTCCTCGTTATTACCAAATTATGATTTCTTGGTGACTATAGTCCCAATTGCCTTAAAATCATTAACAAGCTCCTACCATGTGATTCCTCACATTTCTCATGATCACCATGATCTTACCCCACAAGGTGAGATCTGGCATGCAGCTCCAGACCGACTGATGGTTATTTTGTAATTTTTCCATTGTCAAATAATTGCACCAACAGTCGTTGCACCAAGCTGCTTTCTGATAGTCTTGTAGCCCATTGCAACCTTATACAGGTGTACAATCTTGTCCCTGATGTCCTTTATCAAAAACTGGTATGTCCCATAATGTTATGCATTGTATTAGAGCTCTGAAGTTTAATGTACATTCATTCATTCATTCATTCATTCATTCATCTTCTTCCGCTTCTTCCGGGAACGGGTCGCGGGGGCAGGAGCCCAAGCAGTGAGGTCCAGACGTCCCTCTCCCCAGCCACTTCCTCCAGCTCTTCCGGGGGGACGCCAAGGCGTTCCCAGA
>JBCNYH010000024.1:15833947-15848777 GCA_039654325.1 Tandanus tandanus
TGTGTGTGTGTGTGTGTGTGTGTGTGTGTGTGTGTGTGTGTGTGTGTGTGTGTGTGTGTGTGTGTGTGTATGTTTTACGTTGTTCCCACAAAACTGCATTGATTCATTTGGGATGCATTTTCTTCTACTTTCCCTTATATTTCTTTGACAGTAGTGTTTAAATATAAATGTGCTGCTTGAGATAATTATAATAATTAAACAATTCTTCTAGACAACTGTGTTCATGCAGAGGAAGAACAGTCTGAGCCGTACACTCATGCCTGCTGGCTCCTCCATTTCAAACACTGCATTACAGTTCCTCAAAATAGATACATTATCAACCCCGTGAGACATTACAAGCAGCAATTCATCATCTTTTTCCCACTGTTATTTTAAAGGTACAGATTGTTGTATACTGTGTGTAAAATTTTTGGCACCTCATAAAGAAAATAGAGATAATAAATGCAATGAAACAAATGATTGGATGAGTGAAGAGTTTTTGGAATGGGGGGGTGGGGGCTTGATGCCTTTCTTACAGTGGCAGTGGTAACTCAGTAGTTAGGGCTTGGGTTACTGATCACAAAGTCAAGGGTTCAAGCACCAATCTGCCACTATTCGGCCCTTGAGCAAAGCCCTCAACTGCTCAGATGTACAAATGTGATAAAATGTAAGGATAAGGATGTCTGCCAAATTCCATAAATATAAATGTTCCAGTAGCAATATCTTTCACAGTGCAATTTAGTACATAATGTGACCAGGACATTTATAATGAGATCATGATCATGTCTGCATGACTGTCTATTTGTCACTGGAGTAAGAACCAGGGCATGAACTAAAGTGCAATCTGAAATGAACTAGAAAGTAAACACTAATAAAGAAGAAAGCAAGAAAGAGGAAGAGACAAAGGCAGCAAGAGAGAGAGAAACACATCTGTAGATTTCCTGAATTTTTTTCTTGAGACAAAACGAATGTAATTGGTTAGAGGAGTAACCAGGATATTTATTTCTGGATATTTTTCTTTTTGCAAATGTTACATACAGTATTTAAACAGCATACATATTTACAGGAGTATATAGGATAAGCTAAATTGACAGCAACCATCAGTATGTTTTTTTTTTTCCTTTTTTTTCTGACAAGCATTCATGTATGCCCACAAACATGCCTTTTTCTTCCTTTCACTCTGGACCACAAGAACAGTTTTCAAACCCAGTGGACTTTTTCCCCCATTTACTCATTTATTTGTTAAGTGCCCATAACAAAGTCAAGAACCTGTAACCATGAGCTGATGAGGGTAATTTTATAATATCTCTGCTTCGTCATGCCCTTCCTCTTTCCAAGTCTCATTTTTCTGGAGTTGATTACTTTGTTAATATAGGGCTTTAATCCTTTGAGTTTCTGCAGATCTTGTTAATCATCAATATGTGAGCAGTTCCAGCAAAATGCCAATTAAGTCAGAAAATTTGAAAGAGAATTTAATATGCTTCAAAATATTTTTGCTCTTGACCAATCAGCGCATTCATACTAGCGTCTTCCTATCAACAAAGAAGTTCTGTTTACACCGAGTCATGTCTGTTTTGAGGCTTCTTATTGGTTTACCTCTGTATGATTCGGGGAATCCTTCTGGGATTCCGTAAGAAGAAATAACAGAGTATTCTGGTACCAAATATGGATATGAGGAAATACCCTGAGCAATCACAAAAGCGGTTTGAAAATCGGCAAAATAAGTGGATTTTTCCATTCTTTTACAAGAAGTTGGACATGGAACCCTTCCTTAAACAAGTATTTTAGCACGGATAGATTGTGTTTATGAATATTTGGTGCTTTGAAGGATATATTTTTTGGCAATATCGCATTTTTGTCCAAGTAAGCCATTCAACTTACTTTGGCTCTTACTCAAAACACTACCTTGCGACTTAATCCGTATTATGCTTTACCTGGTCACATATTACAAATATTCGTACCATTACACAGAATATTTTGATGTTAAATCCAAAAGTAATTCTAATTATGAATATTATTTAATATAGAATCTTTCTATTAGCCCTGAAGTTGGATGATCAAAATGATTAATTGCAAAGTTGTATATGGACCTGAGTTTTCCAATCATTTCCAGAGTCATTTCCTAAAATGCTATTTGTCATGCACAAAGCATGCCCCCTGAACGATAGAAACACTGCTGACGTCGCCTCATTTTTCTCTGGTACTGCACAGCTGCAGCAAAGAGTGAACTGAACAGAAGTTGTGGCAGCAAAATCCACAGGGAATAAAAAACTCCTTCGCAGTGTTGCAGAGACAAGAACAGCACTAAGCAGGAAACTCCACTAATCAGTCCCACGAAAGAGGAACATGAGCCTTTACTGCACCGGAATGCAGTACAGGAGTGTCCGTGAGGTCATGGACCAAATGCAAGAGCTGTTAGGTGCAATCAGCCCAAGTGGAGACTTGACAAACACTGAAGTACCTTCAATGAATGTGTCTCATTTTCTAAGCTTGAGGGGACAGTCAAGACATGTATGAATTCAGAAACAACACTATAAACTAAATGTTTCCTCACACAGGCAGTAGCTCTCATTCAGAGCTCTGAACAGGAGCATTTTATAATGCATGTGTAAGTGCACTTTGCACTGAAATATTTTAATAACGTGACAAACCTTGCACACACATATACTAAGTACATTTATTTAGCTGAAGGGAATACATATTTGTCCATTTTGTACTGTATTTACATTTTACATGTATCTTTCACATTACTCAAATTTTTATGAGTTATGTTTGAGTTTTCTTCTATAATACTGTATGCTGTTGTATAATAGGACTGCAGGTTTTGCTGATTTTTCACTGTATCACTGTATTTGTGTTGTTTGTATATTTTGTCCATCTGTGTTGCACCGATTCTGTAAACATGAACTCCTATTACATTCAAGTGGAATGAAGAGAGTCTGGCCAGTGAAGTGAGTCTTGCCCCAGTGTAACCCAGGGTTAGACAATTTATTCAGTTGGTCAGTTTGCCCAAATGATGTCTCAGTAAAGTATGGTATCAGACTGTTATAAACCCTCATGGTGACTTGGATATCCAAATACAAAATGTATCCATGGTTCATGGCCTGAGTGGAGGACTACTATGCCACCTGTGTCGCATGGGTTGAGATGAATGGTCAGAGGGTGAGTGTAGACCCCGTGGGTTACTCATGTGGAGTCATGAGCTAACAATTCTGATATTACTTGGCAAGGCAATAAACAAATGGGAAAACTCCACCAGCTCTGACGAAAACTGTCCTGGCAGTTTTCCATTCAGTCATGTAACACAACAGTTCCATATGTATAGAACGCTTCCTTTTTTTGGATGGAAACAAAATATACTTGTGGAAGAAATGTAACTGAGGTCTGTACAAACACAAATGCACACATTTGCATTAGTAATGTCATAACTCAGGGGCAGTGGTGGCCCGGTGGTAGAGTGGTGGATTACGGATCCCAAGGTCGGGGGTTCAAGCCCCACTGTTATAGGGTTGTCAGTGTTGTCCCCCCAGCGCAGCTAACTGGGTTATCAAAGGCCAGCCATGTCTCTCACTGTCTGTGGTGAGAGGAATGTAAAAGAACCATTGCTGTCGTTCGTAAAGAGTAAGCCATTGAGTTGCCATCAGCGTGTTTCTGCCCTGCGATGGCCTGGCGAGCTGACCAGAGTGTACTCTGCCCTCACCCAGAGTCGGCTGAAATGGGCGCCGGCCTCCCGGCATTGCCGTCAACGTGTTTCTGCCCTGCGATGGCATCAATATAAAATTTCTGCCTATACAGGTTTATGGGGATTTTAATGTAAATGCTATTAGCATTCCCCAAAAAAGTTCTAAATTAAAAAGCAAACTTGCTGTGTCAGTGAGATTGAAGGAGGAACATCTTAAAGAGATTTGTCTGATTTGAGAACATAAAAAGAAAATAAAAAAAAAATGTGCATCTTCAAGGTTAAAACACAGAGTTTGTGAAGAAAGCTGCTGCCAGTTAACTGGCAATCCATATCTATTTATGTGCTGAGGTAGTTCATTTTATAAACGTGTGCCTTTAGAGGTTTATTGAATTCAAGGAATCGCTGCAGTAAATTTAAATTTGGCAGCTAGCATGGATTATCACCAGTGTTTTATTTTTTAGTTTGTGATCACAGACGATGAGTATGATAATGACCTATTCTCTATACTTTGACGACTATACTTTTTATGCCATACCCACCCACATACGCACGCACGCACGTACACACACACACACACACACACACACACACACACACACACACACACACAGCACATTGGCACATGCAACTTATATTTTGGGAAATTGTAAGTTTAAATCTGGGCTATACTACAGCCATATATGGGCAGGAGTCCAGAGAGCAAAAATGGACATGCTGTGTGGGTGGAAGAGATGGCATAATCTCGCTTTCCTTTCATGCACAGTGACAACAGTGTGTGTTTCTCTGAGTGTGTTATTCTACCCTGTAACACAGCAGAAGAATCAGGTTGAAAAGATGTTCTCACCCTGATTGGTAGCTGTTGTATGATAGAGAGAGTGCTGCTGGATGGGAATTTACACAAACCAGAAAATAAACAGAAATGTAATTTTTACTTATATGGGCTGTAAATACATTGCATTAATAAAATCCTGTAACACAGGAGTGTTTTCTTTATTATAGGCTATTTTTGTCACCTATTATTGTGGCCACTGAATCCATCATTGTGTGGTTCTTTTGTCTTGTTATGGTGGGTGATAAAAAACATTTAATGTGCATTTTGTCATTAATTTTGTTGCAAGCTAGTTTAAAACATATGGCCAACAATAAATTAATGTTAATATATGCAAATTTCCCATGATGGATTTAAGTTTTGATTTAATGGCCTAAAACACCAACTTTCTTTGGATCCAATTTGAGCCAGTTATTGTTTATTACTCCTTTAGAAAGATATAGTCATGCACATCCTTAAATAAGGTTAGCTGTTCATATTGTAAAATAAGATGACACAAAATAACACATGATTGATCCCAAGGGGAAATTAGAGTGTTCCAGCAGCAGACAAAAGGTCATGACACAAATACATAAGGAATAAAGTAAAAAAAAAAAAAAAAAAAGGTAAAATAAGATAAAAAAGAATAAAATTAAATTTAAAGGTAAACATTTTAAATAGTATGCATAGCATAGATGTAAATAGTAAACCTGTATAGTATATATCATATACATCTAGAGCTAAGTTAAAGGAGGAGTGTTTTAATTGTTTCATATAAGCAGTAAATCTACTCACTCACTCACTCATTTGCTGACCTGCTTAATCCTATTAGGGTTGCGGAGAGGCTGGTACCTATCTCAATCAACTCTGGGCGAAAGGGGGTACACCTTGAACAGCTTGCCTGACAATTGCCGAGCCAACATACACACAACCACTCACACTCACATATAGGGGCAATTTGGAACAGCCAGAACTCATAACCAGAAACTTCTTGCTGTGAGGTCAGACATGCCAACCATTACTCCAGTGTGCTGCCTGCAGTAAATGTGTGTGGCTGGAGGGGTATTTTTAGCCAAATTATTATGCTTTTAATTTGTCTTTCACATGCAAAATTGCTAAATATGCTGTTTTATTTTCTTCTGAAAGTTATCTCAATGTAAAGACAAAACATTTCTATTCGCTCCACTTTATCATTTCAGGCAGCGACTACACAAAGGATGATTTATGATGTATAGGTTTATGCATATTCAAAACCTTCTCACACACTGCTATGAGACTGTGGAGAAAGGACATCATGGGGGAGGGAATCTGGTAGAGCCAGCTGGTGGACATTTTTCCTCCACATACACCATGGATTCCAGGCACACTGCTATAAATATCATTCATTCATTCATTCATTTTCTGAACTGCTTAATTCTAATTAGAGCCGTGGGGAGGATGGCACCCATCTCTGCCAACTCTGGTTGAGGGCGAGGTACACCCTGGACAGCTCGCCAGGCCAGCGCAGACATTGCTATAAATATGGTTTATAATATTTGTGTCCAGTGAGATTGACTCTGCCACCACCCACTTTTGACTGCAGTCCAGTATAGCAGTAAATACACAGAGTGGGAGGAGTTCGGTGAGGGCCTGGAAAGTGACTATTGTTTGGCGTCGAAAACGTTCTTGGCCACCATCTGATGCCTCAGGAGAAGGAAGCAGTACTCCACAAATACTGTTTACAGTGGAAGTGGGGAGCTGCTCAACTCGAATGGGGATGTTGTGGGGATGTGAAAGGAATACTTCGAGGACTTCCTCAATCCCACCAACACGCCCTCCGGGGAGGAGGAAGACCCTGGGGGTTCGGGTGGGGGTCTGCCCATTGCTGGGGCTGAGGTCACCGAGGTAGTCAAAAAGCTCCTCAGTGGCTGGTCTCCGTGGGTGGATGAGATCCGCCCTGAATATCTCAAGTCTCTGGATGTTAGGACTGTCTTTGTTGACACGTCTCTGCAACATCGCGTGGTCATTGGGGGCTGTACCTCTGAATTGGCAAACCGGGGTGGTAGTTCCCCTACCTGAAAGTCTATTCAGGAGTACTGGAGAGGAGAACCTGAACCTCGGACTTTTACTTGCGAGTGAAAAATGAATAATTTGCAAGCAAAACAACAACTTTGCTACCTTCTTGCAACATGTGCGAACTGTTTGAGAAGAGTTTGAGACTATTCCGTGTCAGAGCCTTGTTTTGTGACAAAACATGTTTAACATTTTTTGCGATAAGTTCACAACCTCGGCGACCAAAATGCAGTGCAGCGAATGACGCGTGACAAATTTGAGAATGAAAAGCGACGGCTGCAAATTGCCATTTGCGTCAGTCACTTTTTTAACACATCTCTAGTGTGGTCAGCCCTTAGGTCAAGTGGCTCCTCTAAATTGCTCATAGGTGACTATGTGAGTGTGAAAAGTTGTTTGTCTCTGTGTTAGCCATGAAATACACTTGTAACCTGCTCAGGGTGTACCCTACTTTTGGTTTGTTGTCCACAATGGTGGATAATAAGGTTTACCACATTAATATTATTAAATTACAGAACCAGTGAACAAAACGAGAAAATAAATGCGGAATGTGATACACAAAATATTTTATACGAGCCATTAACATAATCTAATTATTTATTTATATTTGTATTTTTTTCCATCACCACGTTTCTCAGCATTGTAAAATGAAATGGAAAATCCAACCAAGAATTTTGTTGCTGGTTTTATCTTAGCATAAGTTTATAAAGCATATAAAGATAAAAAAGACAATGGAGATGCATAGAGCTATAACAGAGGATATTCATAAAGGGAGGACATCTTAATATATATTGTTTGACTGCAGATAAAAAGAATGTGGTTGATGTAATTAAAAGCAAAAGTCAATAAATAGATGTTTTACAATTATTTCATATAGTAGATGAAAATATAATGCAACTTTATGCCAGTTTTACAGTCATTAAAAATGTGCACTTTGGCTTGAGATATCAGTTGTAGCATTTATTACGATATAGCAATATAGCTGTGACTTAATAAGATGACATGTGAGATGATCAACCCTTAGTACTGCTCCTTCTTCCTAATCTGACAAACTGGCTCATCCTCACTTGCACTCTGTGACAGGCTATATAGTTAATATTAATGCTTCCTTCCACAGTTAAATGTTTGGTAGACCCTGTGACAGTTCCCATCCCTATCTTAGTCCCTCTGGTCATTCATCTTTCATGCTAGATTCAATCGCATTAGACGCAGGTCTAATTTACTCTCAGTGTGCATAATTCTTGCCCACTGAGGCTATGATTGTTCTGCTTTTAGGAACCATCCATCTAGGCACCGTAATACAGTCTTACTCCCACCACCAGAGACACATCTCCCTGCTATTCTGCCAGTACCCACCCAACTGTATTTATCAAACACCTTAAATTCCCCCAAATCTTTGCAGCACATCTTTATCCTGTAAGCTCAGAGGAGGAAATGGACAACCATAGTTGCCATAACAACCCAACACCTGGGAGAGCAAATCCTGCTTTATATTGCCTTTGTGTCTATTTGACTGACATGTTGCTGGGGCTCAATCGTTTGTCCTAGTTATAAATCTGCTTCACATCTTGTCCTCCTATTTATCTCCACTTCAGGTGTTTTTTTCTAATCGATTCCCCCCCTCCTTCAGTTTCTTAAAAAAGTCAGAAGGAACTGATTTTTCTTGCAGTGTCATGCATGTGTCTACAGATCACATACAGATGTGTCATTAGGAGCTTTCTAGTTTCTGTCACACATAATGAGATGATGATGACTGGTTGTTTATCTCTTTGCTGTATTGTTGTAGGTAAAATTGGAGCCTAGAGGAAACCACACAGATACAGGGAGAACTTTGGGAAACTTCTGTGAAACAGTGTGCGCAGGATCAGCCTGGGGATCCTGGTACTCTGAGAAGAAACCACCACATATTCTTACTATTGTTTTATGGAAAAAATGTAAAATCTACAGTTTAGGGCAGAAATCTAAGATCTATCTTGAATCATCTTGTCTTGTCTTATCTAATGCCATCCTTATGGTTGAGGGACGGCAACTCTATTCTCATAAATCTCTCTTAGCAGATTTTCTTTTACAGAGTAGGCTGCCAGGACTTTCCCCTATCCCTCCACAGCACCTGGCAGTCTACCATCCAAGTACTAACCAGGCCCGACCCTGCTTAGCTCCCAAGATCAGAGGGAATCAGCATTCACACGGTGACTGAAGGGCAACCAGAATCATATCATACATTTATTAAATTTAGTTTTCTCCACCTTAATCTATTTTGCATCAAAATTCAAATTTCTGAACTATTGTAGATGCTTTTTTTTCTTAATCCAAAAATTTGCTCTAATACCACTAACATTCACTTTTATATTCACTTTTACATGTGAATTAATTTGAAGCATTAAACCATAACATGCAAAGTCTCATATAGCTGCCTTGTGCAAGTTTTATTTCACCTTTCTTATGTACCACACACACACACACACACACACACAGTTTCAGTTAGTGACATACGAAACAATATCGTATTTGCAAGAAATACCTTCTTCATTTTTTTCTTGCATGTGGACATCACAGACCCTGTAAAAAATAAAATAAAATGCGGCTCATGATCAGAACTATAAGCACCTAAAAAGTTGGGGAAATTCTCTCCTACCCCAATATGTTCTCTGGTATATTTCATATAAATATGGCATTTTAAAAAAAAGAAAGAAAACTATAGAGCTACTATTGAGTTGAGTTGTTTGACTTTTTCACTTACAGCTCTGTTAGCTATGTTGTCTCTCAGGGCTTGCAATGTGTAGCATGATTTCCTATCTGGTAAACAGCACTTACCTTCCATCTCTTATCCACTGGGATGATTAGTCTCCTTTGAATATTCCACATTCACATGCCATCTAGGCCATTAGGGGGCCTGTGGCTAATGTGCTGCTAGCTGAATAGCCACAAATAATGAAACTGCAAGATTCGCAGCTAATTTTAAATTAGCATGTACCCTTCCCTACATGACTATTGGCACTACTTGTAAGGATTAGCAAAATAGTGTTAGAAACAAATATACCGTTTGGTAAAGTAGCTTCATCACACACTGGAAAACTGAGACATTCCCCCCCCCCCCACCACCCCCCCCCCCCACATCCCACACCCCGTTGGTTATCAATTATTATAATATTATTTTAATCAATTTGACATTGTGCTGGGAGTCAGTGAACTATGGTTAAAGTGATGATTACTCACCCACTCACTCATTCACCTAGCTGCTTAATCCTACTATTAGGATTGTGGGGAGGTTTTACCCTATCTCAGCTGGGTGAAGGCGGGGTACACCCTAAACAGCTCGCCAAAACATCACACACAACCATTGACACCAAGGGACAATTTGGAACAGCCAATTAGCCTGATGTGCATGTCTTTGGACTGTAGGAGGAAACTGTAGTATCTGGAGGAAACCCATGCAAGCATTGGGAGAGCATGCAAAGTCCTCAAAGAAACACCCGAGCCAAGCCCGGAACTCGAACACCTCCAAGTGTGTTTTGCTGCCCTGTGAACAGCAGTCCATAAAAGGAAGTCTCAGAGGAAGCATGTGTTAGTGTATCAATCTTCACTCTTTTGAGGTGGTAGCGATCATATATACTGTAAGTATAATGTAAAAAAGTATAAGTGTAATGGTCTTGCAATATACAGGGGCAAGAAAAAAGAGAAAGTTAGCTATTTAAAATTTTTTGCAGTTACATATGTACACCAATCAGCCATAACATTAAAACCAGTATAAACACTGACAGGTGAAGTGAATAACCTGGTACTTTTACATTACTGACTTGAAAAAGTCACGAGCAGTTAGCGGTAGTTTAAAGATAAAGCTTTTTTGTCTTTGTACTAAAGTTGATTTGGTGAAGTAAATTATTCAGTGAGATTGCTGCTATGTGTAATCTTAGTTTTGTTGTAGTGTCTCTTAAGAAACTCTAAAAAATGAAGCATCGAAACGTGGTTCTTGTGCACAGCACCCATGCATTATGTAGGTATTGTGATAAGTGCGGCATCTGGGGCTGCTAGCAAATGCGAGAGCGAGAAGGTAATTTCCTAACATTAAAAGACATTCTTATCATCAGAATGTAATGAGGTGAGAGGCATGTAAAAGAACCATTGCTGATTTTCGTCAAGAGTAGGCTGCATTGCTGTCAGCGTGTTTCTGCCCTGCGATGGCCTGGCGTGCTGTCCAGGGTGTACTCTGCCCTCGTCCAGAGTCGGCTGAGATGGGTGCCAGCCTCCCCACGACCCTAATTAGGATTAAGCGGTTCAGAAAATGATGAATGATGAGAATGTAATGAAACACAGTGGATGCAAGAGCTATCAGCAGTCACTGAGGCACAAACTTGGAAAGCTCACCATCCTGTATCATTATGCAACAATCAAGCTGTTTACAGAGCAATGTCTGTGTACTGACCCAAAATATTGTTAAAATTCAGCTTTTCCTAGTTTATAAAGTTGGGATGGCATTTCATTTTGCACTGGAACACTATATTTTTTTTATTCCGGTCCACGTTTTGACAGATAAACACATACGAAGTCAAAGCTGCAACTTCCATTCACAGGCACAAGTTTACAATTAGACTAAAAGCCATTGTCGGCAATCTCCGGAGTGTACATGTTCACTTGAGTGCATCCCAGAATGTCACTAAAATACAAGCATGAGTAACATCGCCGAGCTGGCGTAATGCAGGTTCACCCAGGGGGCAGTGGTGGGTTTATGTCTGGGCTCTGACTGGGCCATCCTAAAACAAGGTGCATTTCCTTTTTCTTCTTGTTCTTTTTTTTTTTTTTAATCTGTTTTTGATTCACTCCAATGTTTAGGGTCATTGTCATTCTGCATCATCCAACATTATTGCAACTTTAACTGGCTGACAGCCACTTTGACATTATCCTGTAGGATACCTTGTTGTCTTGGGAAATAATTTTCTCTTCAATAATAGCAAGCTGTCCAGGCCCCGAAGGAACAAAGCAGCCCCAAATCATGATGCTCCCTCCACCACATTTCACATTTGGTATGATGTTTTCAAGGGCCGTATGTAGCGGTATGTTTTATTTCTGAATAAGGTGATCTTTTTTATTATTATTAATTCTCAAAACATTTTCACAGTAGTGTTTTGGAGTTTTGCCATGCTCTTTGGTAAACTGCAGCCATGTAGCTTTTTTTTTTTTAATTAAGAGAACAGTGGCTTCCTCTGTGGTACCCTACCACAGACACCTTGCATATCAATGGTTTGCATATAGAAGACTCATGAACAAAGAAATTTGCAAAGTTCAAAGATTGCTTCAAGCCTTTTATTCGATACCCTTCTGTTCTTCTTTACCTCAATAAGGATTCTCCATTCAGCCTTTGGAGTTTTAGATAAATTACCCACAGCAACTTCATCTTGTTTCTTTAATTGGTTTAATGAATATCTACATGATTTGAGATTGCTTTGAAACACTTTCTAGTTTTATGCAAATTAAAAATTCTTGATGTTAAGTTTTCTAAGATCTCTCTTTGTGGGGCATGGTTCACATCCGCTGATGCTTTTTGTGAATAGCAAACTTCGGGTTTGTTTAACTCAGGACTCAATTAGCACTTCTGCCTCACAGCAAGAAGGTCCTGAGTACGAGGCCTGGGCTCGGGCATTTCTGTGAGTAGTTTGCATGTTGTCCCTATACTTGCGTGAGTTTCCTCTGGGTATTCCGATATCTTCCCACAGTCCAAAGATGTGCACATTAGGCTAATTGGCTAATTTAAATTGCCCCTAAGTGTGAATGTGAGGGTGAATGATTGTGTGTATGTTTGCCCTGCGATGGTCTGGTGATTTGTTCAGGATGTACACTGCCTTGGCTCTGTGTTGGCTGAGATAGGTTCCCGCCTTCCCATAACCCTAATAGTAGGATTAAGCGTTTGGCAAATGAGTGAGTGAGTAAGTAATTTATGTGTAATTAGTTAAGACAGACTGTATTCGCTCGTTACTTATTAGTTATTCTTAGTAGCTTAGATGAAGATAAGACCATAGTCTAAGATAAATCTAAACATAAATATATATAACTTTAAACGGTTTACTTACTTTTTCTTGCCATCGAGTCTGTAATCTGCAGGGTTTTGTGAAGTAAGAAAATTAAATGATAAAAAAAAAATATGTCAAATATTTTCCCAGATATTTTTATTTTCCCTGGTTTTTCTTCCCTAATTTATTCAATTATGCCTCCTTATCACTCGATACCCACCAACCACAGAAGTGTGTTTGCAAGCATGTGCCCCCTCCATAACTTGCTGCCATCTGCATCCTTATGAACTGATGCGCATGTGCATTCAGAAGCAACTTAACAAACCCACAGTTATCTGTTATCTGCCCCCATGTATGCATGAGCTCACAGACGCCCATCATTGGCTCTTGATCACTGTAAGTAACAGGCAGGGAACTGAGCATATGCCATCCCTACCTCCTGTAAGAGCTCAGCCCATTAACTCCCATGGACTCCCAGGAGGCTGCGTGCATCAACCTGGATTTGATATCCAGGTCAACAGTTGTGCCACTAAGCCCTAAGATCTATTTGCACTTTTAATGCAATAAAGTTCTTGGAGGGGAAACTTTTACATTTTAATCTTTAATCAAAAAAATATTTTTTATATTTTTTGTCACCTAACAGAAATTAAATCAGTCAAGTCATCCACTTATTATTTGAAACATCATAAGCTACAAATATGGAAGGATTGCATACTAAATGATCTTAACAGTTTTGTGTTGCTAAAACAAAACAAAACACAAAAACCTATTTTGTGCTATATTGTGGGTAACCCTGTTTTAACTGTTTTAGCCAGACACCTGTCAAGCTAAATCATCGTCAACATAAATTAATCCTATTTATCAACTATCAGCAAGAACACAGGCCCTGTGATGGACTGGCAGGCTGTACAGGATGTACCCCGCCTTTGCCCTGAGTCGGCTGAGATAGGCTCCAGCCTCCTTGTGACCCGAGTAGGATTAAGTGGTTCAGCAAAAACAAACAAACAAAAAAAAAACAACTGAATGAATGAATCAACAAGAACACAGAAAGACAAGGCACCAGAGAGGCTACACTTTTAAATCGCTATTAAATAAAGTCTATATCAAATAAAATCTCAAATCTCAAATGAAGTCTACATCAACATCATGCCCAAACTGTATTGGATAATTATTATTGAATTGTGTCCACATTAATCTACATTTAAATATGTTTTCTAATAACTCCTTTTATTGCCAAATGTAAAGATAATTTAGTTGTTTTTACATTCTGCTCAGAGAAGAGGCCGATGAAGAGGAGGATGAAGGCTGGCTTTATGCTGCTTTTCAGTTGGTCAGTTTAACTGAGGCAGGATTTGTGCCATTTTGCAGAAAGATCATCATCCTAGCTGATATTGAAAGCGTGTCTGTCACTTTGACAGTTTACTGTCTGCTGACAGGGCATTTAAACAGAACTTTTGAATCTCAAAGTGGCAACTTTCCAAAAATGTCTTCACAATGTGAATGCCACCTGAATTTCTAAAAGAAAATATTCATGTGGACATCATCAGAATTTGAAACACAAATAACTTCTGGTGCAATTCAAAAAATAACAGACTAAATACCAAATGTGGTCAAAAATATAAACACTGCCAATAATTTTGGCAGGTGGAGGTATGTGGCTTTACCTTATTTACATTCCCATTTGCAATGCCACTAACACAAGAATTAGCAATATTACATATCACATACCCTCCTAAAAAATATTTATCTTTTTATATCTTTAAGTATCTTTAATCATACATAGCTGCCCTGCGATGGCCTGGCGAGCTGTCCAGGGTGTACTTTGCCCTCACCCAGAGTCGGCAAATTAGGAATAAGTGGTTCAGAAAATGAATGAATGAATGAATCATACATTGCCACCATAAAACACTATGTGTGAATGATTTAATTTCATGTGATGAGAATGTACATACCAGTGAGTCACATAATTGCTTGGCATTACTTTACTGCATACAGTCCTTGAAAGTCAGTTCAAATACATTTTTCCTGGTGATCATGACCTCATGGCTAAAATGGACGACTTTAATCATAATTAACAAAGTTCTTTGACCAAAATATCAGTCTCCAGACAAAGCCCTTAAATTGCACTGTAAATCCCAGGACCTGAAACCATCCTAATAAAAGAAAATCACTAGTCCTTAAAGTACGCATTGCCTTAAATGTGTATGTAGCAACATTTTCTTGCATATCCCTCTCTCTCTCTCTCTCTCTCTCTCTCTCTCTCTCTCTCTCTCTCTCTCTCGCTCTCTCTCTCTCTCTCTCTCTCTC
>JBCNYH010000024.1:15865701-15876970 GCA_039654325.1 Tandanus tandanus
TGGAGCAACTGTGTGCACACAATTTCCTCCGGGATCAATAAAGTATTCTGATTCTGATTCTGATTCTGATTCTGATTTTGATTCTGAAACAGGAGGCAGAAAAGAGGAGACAGGACGCCGGCTAGTGCCAACCTACAGGTGTTTATCTGTGTGAAGGTGAAACAGGCCAAGAAAGAAAGAAAGCATTCTCTGATTAAAGGTCTCATTAAAGTGCACACAGACACACATAAATAAACTGCAATACCTAGAGTCAGGTGAGAACCGTGGCATCCACCTCAACCGAACACACACACACACACACACCCCACCCCCTTGCCGAAATCAGACTGAGGTGCTGTACGGTCTGCAGCCGACTCCTCATGCTCACTGCACTCCATCCTCCTCCTCCTGCTAGTTCTACAGAATTTCAGAATGGTGAGTTCTGATTATGAATGAATGAATGAATGAATGAGTTCTGATCATTAAATATCAAATATTTATGAAATATGAAATCGACTCTTCATTCGTGTGATGACGTACATGAGGATTACATCACCCATGCGTGGGGGACACAACAGCATGTCTCATTCAAATGTAACATACTTAATTTAACACAGATACCTGCCAGCAACTTCTCTCTCTCCACACACACACACACACACACACACACACACACACACACACACAAGGTGTTAATTACCTCTGTGCTACGTAGTGCATACTCAGAAATGTGGTTGGGGAAATTTTAGTCATGACACCATTCCTCATTGTGTGTGTGTTGTGTGTGTGTGCATGCGTGAAAATGAAGATGTGAGGATCACCATGACAACAGTAACCAGGATGCTTGGCTGTGAGTGTCCCCTGTAGAGAGCAAATGAGTTTTTAAAGGTTTAACTCATCATTGTGCAGCCCAGTGTGAGTGTGTGTAATATATATATTTGTCTGTGTGTGTGTGTGTGTGTGTGTGTGTGTGTGTGTGTGTGTGTGGGTGTTGGTGTGTGTGTGTGGGTGTTGGTGTGTGAGTGTGTGTGTGGGTGTTGGTGTGTGAGTGTATGTGTGTTGGTGTGTGTGTGGGTGTGTGTGGGTGTTGGTGTGTAAGTGTGTGAGTGAGAGAGATAGAGAGTGTGTGTGTGTGTGTGTGTGTGAGAGAGGGAGAGAGAGTGTGTGTGAGAGGGAGAGAGAGATAGAGTGTGTGTGTGTGAGAGGGAGAGAGAGAGTGTGTGTGTGTGAGAGAGAGGGAGAGAGTGTGTGAGTGAGAGGGAGAGAGAGATAGAGAGTGTGTGTGTGTGTGTGTGTGAGAGAGGGAGAGATAGAGAGAGAGAGAGTGTGTGTGTGTGAGAGAGGGAGAGAGAGAGAGATAGAGAGAGAGTGTGTGTGTGTGAGAGAGAGAGATCGACTGTGTGAGTGAGAGGGAGAGAGAGATAGAGAGTGTGTGTGAGAGAGGGAGAGAGAGATAGAGAGTGTGTGTGTGTGTGTGTGTGTGTGTGTGTGTGAGTGAGTGAGAGAGAGAGAGGAATAAGAAAGAATGAAGATGAACTGAGATGTATATGTATGTCTTTATCCAGGTGTGATAAGCGTCGGAGAGAACAGGAGTGTAAATATATCGAGGAGCTCGCCGAGCTGATCTCAGCTAACCTCAGTGACATCGATAACTTCAACGTCAAACCGGACAAATGCGCCATTCTTAAAGAGACAGTACGCCAGATACGACAGATTAAAGAGCAAGGTAGGGCCACGCTGCTGCACCTTTTCATCGCTCATTGTTTTTAAATTTAATTCCCATTACTGAAAAAAGGCTTTAAAGACAATGTGTGTTTTTGTGAACTGCTGCCACCTGGTGGTGGCAGTGTAATACAACACCAATTCAATGCAACACACACCACTCACCATTCCCAGAATCCATTTCTGTTTTTGTTTTTTTTTAATTTCAGAAAGCATGTGACCTGCACGTGGTACCTGCTGGCACTCTGTTCCACAAATTCACTGTTCGTGGTCCCTTTGAAAGCCAACTTTTTTTTCATCTTGTTATCCTACGTGGAAGCTCCAAACAAAATATTCCTTAATATTTCTTTCATTTGTTGCTTTGTGTGAGACAGCCAGGTCTACTGGGGTCTATTACGACGGAATCTCTATAAGAAAATGACAAAATATAAACAGTTGCATGTTACAATCTGGGGCTTAGGATGTCATTGAATTGTAGCGAATTGTTTTGGGGCATATGCCAGTGGTGGTTAAGGTGCTGGATTACTGATCCGAAGGTCGGGGGTTCAAGCCCCACTATCACTGAGTTGTCGCAGCTGCCCCCCAGTGCAGCTAACTGGGTTATCAAAGGCCAGCCATGTCTCTCACTGTCTGTGGTGAGAGGCATGTAAAATTTCTGCTCTGCGATGGCCTGGCGAGCTGTCCAGGGTGTACCCAGAATCGTCTGAGATAGGCACCAGCCTCCCCGTGACCCTAATTAGGCTTAAGCGGTTTAGAAAATGGATGAATGAATGTTTTGGGGCATAGGAAATGACGAATCACTACTTGGCACAGAGGATTCTGGGAAGGGTGAGTTGACCCCTTTAAAGGGAGTCAGTCACCTTAACCTTATGCGAGCGCTGAACATACCAAACCACGCATGCGTTCACCAGAGCAAAGTAGCTACAATCCCGCAGCACACGAGTGATGCCCCATGTAACTCCACCCATTATCAGTCCACCTTCCATATATGGTAAAGAACTGGGGTGTACATCTAGCGATTTTTTTTAAGTTTCGTGATCGATTTCCTTTAAGTTGAGAGATGTCTTAACAATCAGAGTAAATCAACTATGGATACGTCTTGGATAGTAGTCCATCATTGTGAAGTCAGCAGTGCCGTTTCTTTATTTATTGATTTATTTTTTTTAAGAATGGCTGATTAATCAGTGGAGATTGTCCCCGTGGTCTCTAATTATAGCTCCAACACGTCACTGCTTGACCGTGCTCATCGTTATTTGCAATGATTCTGTGCAGGAAAGGGTTCATGTGGCGATGACGATGTCCAAAAAGCAGATGTGTCCTCTACGGGTCAGGGGGTCATCGACAAGGACCATCTGGGCCCTCTGTTGCTACAGGTGAGCAAGATTACTCAAATCCCAAATCCCAAACTCTCATGTTTGATCCTTTTTGCGTGGATTTACTTTTGCTCACGCTCTCTCTGTCTCATTCAGGCGTTGGACGGCTTCCTGTTTGTGGTGAACCGAGAGGGAAACATCGTGTTTGTGTCCGACAATGTGACTCTGTATCTGCAGTACAAGCAGGAGGAGCTGATTAACACCAGTGTCTATAACATCCTGCATCAGGACGACCGTGAAGAGCTGCAGAAAAACCTGCCCAAACCCACAGGTAAAGCCCCGCCCCTTATTTATCTCCTCCAATCCTTTTACAGCAGCTGTGAAATTTTCTTACTAAAATCTGTTGCTCCTGTGTGTGTGTATTTATAGGAGCGAATGGTGTTTCGTGGACTGGAGATACGTCCCGTCAGAAAAGTCACACCTTTAACTGTCGGATGCTGGTGAAATTCGGTCATGGAGGACCCGGGGCGGAAGATGGAGTAGGAAGGCCACGCTATGAGACCATGCAATGTTTTGCGCTTACCCAACCTAAAGCCATGATGGAGGAGGGCGAAGGTGCAGTTCTTTTCCATGCACACGCCTACCTACCTACACATACACAAACTTATGGCTATACCGCACACACACACTCCCACTCCCACCGAGGGATTAAAAGTTCATGTTGTGTGTGTTGTGTGTGCAGATTTGCAGTCTTGTATGATCTGTGTGGTGCGGAGAGTCACCACAGTGGAGTGCACAGAGAGATTCAGCACCAGGCACGAGCTCTCAGGTGAGCATGTCTCATGGTATACAGCCATTCATTTATAATTGACGATCCTGCGGTGTCCTCGTGGAGTCGTATGAATCATTGAGGATCAGGTTATGGCTTTGCCTGTGAATCTATAGGTGGATGTGTGTGTGTGTGTGTGTGTGTGTGTGTGTGTGTGTGTGTGTGTGTGTGTGTGTGTGTGTGTGTGTGGATCTCCCACAATTTCGTTGTACTTTGTACAATGACAGTAAAGCCTATTCTAATGCAGGCTAAATATGGTATATGACCGCCTTTGTTAAATGTAGAACCCTTAAGGGTTTTTCGATTGTCCTTAAAGGATCTCTGAACTACTCTACAGCAGAGTGCCTTATTATAAGAAGAAATTCCAAGTTAAAGCTTTTATTATTTTTATTTATTTTTAAACTTTTTTTTTAACCTGCTTAGGGTGTCAGTGGAGCTAAAGCCTGAGAACATTGTGAGCAGGACACTTTCAGAATAAGATCCCAGTCCATCACAGAACAGAACCACATTTTCACAGACAAATAATCAGCAATTTACTACTGACTGACATGTTGAGTTTATAATTAAATGATCCTGCAGAAAATGGTAGCCTGATTCTTACTTACATTAGTTCCACACTTCTTCATGTTGGACTCTTCTCCACAGTCAAGTAAGACAGAGCAAGAGCTTCATATCTCATAACCTACTTCTCAGTTTGTCCTCAATCAATTCTAAAAGCTCCGGTCATTATCTATTGTTATTAGTTTGCATATGCAGCCTGTTTAACATCATCATTAGCATGGTAATTGGCTAAGCATACATAAAACTATCCCATTAGTAATGGTTCATGGAGTCAGGACTGATTCAAGAGATAAAAAATGAAATAAAATAGACATAAAATATCATAAAATGCAGGTTACCATACTTGAGGCTGAGTCAGATTATTGTGTGATGGCCGAAGCACTTTCAATACCACCTCTTTTACGTTAGGGACAATAAGTTTCTTCTCCAGGAGAGAAAATATCCACTTGATCCATGACAATACTTCACTATATGGGCTTAATTCAGAGTGCAGTGGATCAGTGGATAGTGATCTACATTACAATATCATCTACATTACAATAATAAGCTAGCCATTGATTAATTTGTCTTAATTATTGAATTAATTATGTCTCCTGTAATGTGTCAGTGGGAAAAAGTTTACAATACCCCTCCCCCCAATTTATTATTGAAGAGATGATTTGTGTCATTTAATGTTGCCCATTTACAGGTCATTAGCCTAGTTTTATCTTCTATTATCAGTTAATTTTTGCATCATATCTTGGCCGTTCAACACTGATTTGTAGAAAAGTCCAATATCAAATGTCAAGTGTTAAGAATGGAAGAAGACATTCGATTCCAAGAGAGATAAATCTAGCACTCATTTTTACACACACACACACACACACACACACACACACACACACACACACACACACACACACACACACACACACACACACTCATCATCACCACACCTGGTGCAGGGGTCATTCACTTACAAGAGTAAAAAAAGGTTTTAGAGAGACATCATTTTTGATTCCATTTTATTATCAAGCAATAACTCTGTATTTTGTGTGTTTTTTTTATGCCTGATAAGTGGATGGACCCCTTTAAGAATGCAACAGAACACTTTTTTCAGATAAAAACATTGTAGGAGATGTCATTTGCAGAATAAGAAGAAAAATATAGCTGCAATTGATAATTAAATGGCCAGTTCTTGGGAAGTTACATAGAACATTCATTTTCTAAGCCGATTAATCCTAATTAGGGTCATGGGGTAGCTGGCGCCCATCTCAGCCAACTCTGAGCGAAGGCAGGGTACACCCTGAACAGCTCACCTGACCATTGCAGGGCTACATAGAATAATAAATATTAATATTATAATAATATTAAACAATGGTGGTGTTCCCTCCTCCTCTTCAGGTACTCTGGTTTCCTCCCACAGTCCAAAAGACATGCACACTGGGCTAACTGGCTGTTCCAAATTGCCTATGTGTGAATGTGAGTGCAAATGGTTGTGTCTGTTTCCCTGCAATGGTCTGGCGAGCTGTTCAGGGTGTACTCCGACTTTGCCCAGTGTTGGCCTAATAGGATCAAGCAGTTTGGCAAATGAATGAATGAAGGAATATTAAACAATATTATGTACATCCTTGGGGTATCAAAGGCCAGCCATGTCTCTCACTGTGGTGAGAGGCATGTAAAAGAACCATTGCTGTCGATCGTAAAGAGTAGGCTGGATGTCGTCATCGTGTTTCTGCCCTGCGATGGCCTGGCAAGCTGTCCAGGGTGTACTCTGCCCTTGCACAGAGTCAGCTGAGATGGGTGCCAGCCTCCCCATGACCCTAATTAAGATTAAGCGATTTAAAAAATGAATGAATGAATAATTGTACATCCTCAGAAATTTGAATGGATGTGGCCTAAAAGTGTCTAAAAGAAAAAATTGTAGGTGTTCATTCAAAAACAAAAAAATAAATTTTACTATTAACCTTTTTCAGCTATATATTTATGTTGTGAAAAAGAAAAAATAAAGAAAACTGATAGAATGATAGCAGCTGTGTTTTTTTTTAACAATCAGATCATCTGAAAGACCCACCTACAGTTCAGCTTGGATATCCACTCTACTAAATTCCACTTCAATAGGTAATTGGTTTTAGGATTAATGTAAACTTGTCCCCCACACCAAAACTATGACTTCAGAATAGTTTCCTGTATATACCTTTGAAGTGTTAAGCAAATCCATACAACCAGTCTGTTAAAGCTGTTTGAATAAACTGGGCTCCAGCTCATATACAGAGTATATGTATGTATGTATGTGTGTATATATATATATATATATATATATATATATATATAGATAGATAGATAGATAGATAGATAGATAGATAGATGTATAGAGACATTATTATTTTTATAATAATAATTTTAAGTTTATAATTTAAATAATACTCTCTCCCTGCTCAATTTCAGTCAACCATTTGTGGGTCCCTGCCCAAACTTACAATTGAGATTTCAGAATAGTAGCTCAGTGCTCCCTGTCAAATGCTTGCTTAAATATGATTGGCCTTTTGCAATAATTAGGCCATCATAAAAAATCCACAGACAGATTAGCACATTGAATGACAATACTACATTCAGGCTGATTTCATGAGAACACTCTGACTGCATCCTATATAGTAAATTCCACAATATTTTTGTGCTCTTCCATCCATGTAAATATAACATCAATTTATGATTACAACAAATATCAGTAGAATAAAGTAGCGATGGGCAAAAGACTGAGTGCAAATATGTGTATAATTCATCCAGGATTGTATCACTAGACCGAAGAAAATGGCAAAAAAGAGAAGGACAGGAGAGAGAGAGAGAGAGAGAGAGAGAGAGAGAGAGGAGCAATGTTATACTTTTGTTTATCATTGATAGCAAGTATAACATAGATATTATTGTAAATTATAATAGTAAAAAAGGAAATAATAAAAATAAATTGACCGAGACATCAACAGAGCTTTAGCAAATATAAACATGCAGTGTATGCATGTTTCATCCAGACCCCGTACTCTAATTTCTGACTCAGCACCAGGAACTCTCCAGGGAACTTCTAACAAAGACAGATAAGCTACTTACGATATACAAAACAATCCAATTACTTGTGCCTTATGGGTACATTTGTGTTTAATACCTCGAATTTGAGGTGGAATTTTGCAAATGGTTGACATTCTCTCTGGTAACATCTTTAGAATATGTTAACAATTACTTCATTATTTTATATTGCATTTTTACACGTTTCAGTGTCTGTGAAAGAACAAAAAACAATAAAGCATAACCATTTTAAAAACTCATATCACCTGAATACCATGAGGGAATTCAAGAAAAAAGCCTGAAATTGTTTGGTTTACTGCAGACCATTTGGTGTATAGTTTTACCTCTGGGCAAAGTTTGGATTCAATTTGCAGACTGCTGACATTTCGCATTAGTGCTAAGTATCTCTCATTCCCAGGATATTCAAATCTCTGTGTGTTTCACCAAACCTTTAGCAACCTGAAAACAGCTCTAACTAAAAACCTTATCAGCAGTTATCCACAATAAAATAGGGTCAATGAACAAGTGGCCTGGAGGAAGGAAAACTCTTTTGTATTTCATCTCTTTGATGTTTCTTTATGTCAACTTAAACTTTACAAAATCTGCTTATAAGAATAAATATTTTCTGTGAAGCAACTGCAGCAAGCAGAACAGCAACACTAGTTGTGCTTTCCCGCCTGACTCGATTTATGCGTTAGCACATGCGCGGCACAATTATAGGTTGAGCTGTTGACAGTTTGGTTGGGCTCGGTGGCCCTCCCAGAATTCCACGGACGACTCAATTTATGTGGTGGCGCATGCACAGCAGATTTATGTGGTGGCACATGCGCGGCAGTTTCTAGAGTTTTCGCAATCGTCGCCACCCCCTTCCATGTAGGAATAAACGGGCCTGGAGAGATAAACAAAACGCGTACAAGCAGACTATATAGACTTGGATTAACTGCCCCTCACAGCACCCCACTTCTCAATGAGAACTTCTATTTAAAGGGAATTAATTCAAGCATTCTATCATGTAAAATGGATCATACTGCAATCAGTGGTTTCAAGAATCAGTGGTTCTAAGGCTAATTGTAAAACATGTTAATATTAAGCAGGCAAAGTGTAATTGCTTACACAGAATGGTGTTTTAGGTTGCACTATGCAAAGGCACATTGTACAGTTCACCATAATAATGGTACAAAAAATGCTTTCTTAGGGGTGATTACACTAGTGGTGCGATAGAAAAACTGATTTTGTTTTTTCTTTCATATTATACCTTACATTTACCAGTGTTTTCTGGAAGTGTTCCGGAGCCCATGCAGTGGTTTCCATGACTAAATAATGGCTGTTCTTAATGTGGTGCCACCTAAGGACTCAAAGATTACTGTTGGGCTTTTTCCGCCTGAGCCTAGTGGCTCATCACAGAAGGAGTTTATCCTGGAATCTGTAGCATGAAACAACCAGGAGTTTAACCCCTCGAAGATCACAGGCTTCCAATATTTATTTTTGGCTTTATCCTTAGCTCACAGAGATTTCCCCAGATTCTCAATAGATAATATATACTGTAGATGATGGAATATTCGAAGTCATCGCAGTTATACATTGAGGAACATTATTCTGAAATTATTCCACAATTTGTAGTTTTTTGCAGAACTTCGTTTTCTAGTCCAACTTTTAAAAAGATTTGTTGTTGCCAATAAAGTCATTCATTCATTCATTCATTTGCCGAACCGCTTAATCCTAATAGAGTTGCGGGGAGAGTGGTGCCTATCTCAACTGATTCTGGGTGAAGACAGGGTACACCCTGAACAGCTCGGCCAGCACTCACAGCCATTCACACCTAGGGGCAATCTGTAACAGCCAAATAGCCTAATGTGCATGTCTTTGGACTGTGGGAGAAAAACAGAGAACTTGAAGGAAACCCATGCAAGCACAGGGAGAATATGCAAACCCCACACGGAAACGCTTGATCTGAGCCCAGGAGTCAAACCCAGGACCTTCTTACCATGAGACAGACGTGCTGACCAGTATGCCACGGTGACCCATTAAATTAAAAATGAGCAAATGTTTTTTTAATGAAATATTTGATATGCTTTCTATGTTCTACTGAATCCATATAAAATATGGATTTATGAGATTTGCAAATAATTGAATTCATTTTTTATTAACATTTTACATAACTTTTTTGGAATAAAGGTTGTAGGTTATTTGGATTGATACAAGTGTTATTTATTGAAATAGGAAAATGTAGTTTTTTGTGGTAACTCAATTACTATCTTGTCTATTATTGGAAGCCTCATACTATTTCTATGGCTTATTAGGTTTTGCTGTTCACATCATTTTTCTCTTCATACAAAGTACTCTTGCAAATGCTTGAATGTTCATTTACAGAATAATCTTTATAATTGATTACCCATTTAATAGCGAATGACATGTTAAATCAAGTGATTAATTAAATAATTTGGTAGCCTATTCTAGTCTACAAGCAATGATAAAGCTGACCTCCCAAATGATTCCCACTTAGACTTACACAAGTTCTGCACTACTTCCCTCTTACCTTTATCCTTATAATGTAAGACCCATTTCATCCTTCTTTTTGCCTCCACAAAAAAAGTTACATTAACCTTTAGCAAGTGTCATACCTCATAACAGGAACACTGTCTCTTCATTGTATTTTAAAGGCATCAGTCATTATCTCTTGCTGTTAGCTTGCACGTACATCTTATATAACTTGTAGCATGAAAAAAGGCTAAGTCTCTAAACACCTGACTCCATTTTTATTACAGCTGTAGCCTCCCACTCATGTTTTTCATGTTGAGGGCTGAATTGAACAACATGTTCTATTGTGCTGGTGAACGCTGGAGTGTCCAATGCGTTGGCCCCCTGTGTAATTATGAACCGGTGCCTATCCGTTTGAGTTTAATTTGTTATTCTAAAAAGAGGTACTTCATCTTCACAGCCATAAACAATAACCTGATTCTTCATTCTGTCACAGGGAACTCATGAAAGCCCAGAAAGACCATCTGCTCTCACAACCAGCTACTGTGATTAATTTTTTCAACCATATGAAGCAGCATAGATCTAAAAATTAAACTGTTTTTGTACCAATATAAAGTATGTGCTTTGGGGGAAATGACACTATATAATAGTTAGCATAAACATACAGTATGTGTGGCATTGACATTGAGTGGAAGTGTAGGGTCAGAGATATAAAAATATTTATTCATTCATTCATTCATTAAGCTGCTTATTCCTAATAAGAGGGCTAGTGCCCATCTCAGCCGACTCTGGACGAGGGTGGGGCACATCCTGTACAGCTTGCCAGGCTATCACAGGGCCAACACACATACAAGCATTCACACTCTCACTCACACCTAGGGATGATTTGGATACTGTACATGTTTTTGGACTGTGAGAGGAAACCGGAGTACCAGAACAAACTCCACACAGAAATGCCCAAGCCTGGGAATCGAACCCAGGCCTTCTAGCTGTGAGGCAGACATGCTAACCGCTGCGCCACTGAAACATACTGCCAGCAATTTTCCTGTGACTTGTCAGTTACAGTGAACTTATTGCACTTACTAAGGTAGTTTACAGATTAACATAATTAGTCTTTGAATGTTACTGAAGTATTTATACTAAACTTGTTATTTTTTGGTATATTACAGTAAATGTTTATCACGGTCCGTGTGTCTATCACTGGGGCTATCACTGGGGCTGAGGGGGTGGATGAGATCCGCCCTGAATACCTCAAGGCTCTGGATGTGGTAGGACTCTCTTGGTTGACACGTCTCTACAACATCGCGTGGTCATCGGGGGCCGTACCTCTGGATTGGCAAACCGGGGTGGT
>JBCNYH010000024.1:15881021-15892811 GCA_039654325.1 Tandanus tandanus
GGAGAGGGATGTCTGGACCTCACTGCTTAGGCTGCTGCCCCCGCGACCCGACCCCGGAAGAAGATGAATGAATGAATGGTCCATGTGTAATTCCATTGACAGATTCACAAAAAGAAGCCAACTGCAACTGAATTAAAATCAGATCATGTTAAAATTACATTTTCCATTTCATTTTCTGAGCAGTGTTTATTAGGGTCCTTTATTAAGATCACAGGGAGGTTGGAACCCATTCCAGCCAACTCCGGGTAAAGTTGAAGTACACCTTGAACAGCTTGCAAGACCATTCATACTCACATTTACATCTAGGGGCAATCGAGAATATCCAATTAGCCTCCACACAGAAAAGCCCTCACAGGTCACAGGGCTCAAACCCAGAACCGTCTTGCTGTGAGACAAAAGTACTAACCCCTATGCCACTGTGCCACCCATTTGTTTAAGTTACATGCTGAGAGGGTACATGCTATGGGTAAACAAAATGTATAAAATAAATTTGTAACTAATTTAATATGTTCTAGTTTAACACAGGTTTGATTTAATTCAGTTATGGTCAAAAAACATTCAATTTATCTAGCCATGTCTATACCGCCGATCCCTTAGGGCTGTGTGGGAAGCTTGAGCCAATCCCTGCTGGCTGGCTTCGGGCAAGAAGTGGGGTACACCCTGAATAGGTCGCCAATCAATTGCAGGGTTAACACAGACACAAACAACCATTCACTCTCACTTTCACACCTATGGCTAATTTAGAGACACCAGTTGATCATGTGAATGGTTTTTGTACTATGTGTGTACCAGCGCACCTCACTGATTAAAGGCCATATTCACTGATGTATCCTAGATGTATATATTGAACTTGTAGGTGATTCGTGCATGAAATTGTGTTAAAAAAAATCCAGAATTTTCAAAAAATGGCTAGTGTTTAATATGGAGCAAAATTTTCCAGTAGGGGGAAACATCTCATAATACCTATGCCAAGTTATAATAATCAATTTGTGCCTGGTAGAAGTACCTTGCACTCTATGCTCTATGGGTTTCTTTTATCGTACAGCATGTAGGAATGTGTTAAGTTCTTCCAAAGTGTAGATGTAGTTCTCTCTCTCTCTCTCTCTCTCTCTCTCTCTCTCTCTCTCTCTCTCTCTAATTCGTTAGATAAATATATCCATTAAAAAATATCTATGTTTATTTATTTGTTAGAAGTTAAACTGATGATCACATCACTCTTACTATTACTAAGGACTGAGGCAGTGGCAGTGATTCAAATTGTAATTAATTTTAGCATATAATTCATCTTAATATTTCTTAATTATTAAAAAATCAATAATTAGCCAGGCTCTCAACCCTCATTAAGTGGGGCTTATTTAACATATGTATTTACAATGTCTACACTTTACTTCGGCAAAGAATAATACCTCCAGAGTGGGATTTTACCACAATTAACCAAAAATATTGATAATGGCAACTAAATGTTAAAAAATTTCACTTTGGGAGCACAGAAAAAAAGTTACATTAGAAATAGAAATACAAAATAACAACCATTAATTACATCAATTAATCTATTTAAGGATAATTTCTCTGCAACTGGCAAACAGCACTGACTATCTATATGGAATGATAAAGTGTACCAGTGCTTTGTGACATGCAGTGGAGCATATGAATTAGCCAAAGGTAGGTAGCCAAAGGTATGTCTGGTGGTTGAGCTCCCTTAATCTCCTGTGTGGAGACAGCCTTTGGCATTATAAAGATCTGCTGATATTCAGTGCATGTTCTTCTGTTTAGTGATTTTCTCGACCTTCCTATGGAAAGTCAATTCATTGTGGTTGGCAAAGTATAAGATGTCTCATTTGCTTGCAATGATTTCTTTTTAGCATAGGGAATCTTTTTTCTAGGTGAGCCTCATTAACAAATAGATAGAGTGAAACAGGAGAGAACTCCATTCAGAGCTTCATCCTCGAGTGAGCTGTCAAGCTGGCCTCTGGGGAGGAACTCACACAGATGTGCTCTTTGTTCTGTCCTGTTGTTTCACACAGAGCAATTATTTATATGTTATAGGATATGACAGGCAAAACAAATCATTCAGATACTCCAGGTACATAGAGTAGCCTGAAAACACAGCCATGGATAAACAACGTGTGTAGAAAAACATGCTCAGGGAAAATACTAAGTGTCATTATTTTGTTATCCTTCATAAAGAATATGATGCTTTTACACTTAGAATGCTCACTGATTAACGCTATCCTCTATGCTGTTGCATGCTGGGGGAGCAGGCTGAGGGTTGCAGACGCAAAAAGACTGAACAAACTGATCCGCAAGGCAAGTAGCGTTGTGGGGATGAAGCTGGACTCTCTGACTGTAGTGTCAGAAAAGTGAATGTTGTCCAAAGTAAAGACGATACTGAACAGTACCTCCCACCCGCTTCTCAACCTGCCGATCAGTCACAGGAGCACGTTCAGTGAGAGACTAATACCACCTAAATGCTCCACTGAACGACACAGGAAATCATTCCTACCTGTGGCCATTAAACTGTACAACTCCTCCATATAGCAACAACATCCACTGTTATACACTTGCATTTTGCACTACATTTACATTCTACTGTTTATCATATTGATAATACTGTACATATTACTCACTGACAGGATTCATTCTGTATCTGTTTAAATAGATATTAGTAACTTCTAATTTTAGACTATATATAGATATTTGTTTTTTATTTGTTTATTAATTTTTCTTTATTGAGACTTTTATCTTTATTTTTATCTCATTCTTACTTGGTATGGAGCAACTGTGTGCACACAATTTCCTCCGGGATCAATATAGTATTCTGATTCTGATTAACAGTTTTATTAAAAGAAATTGCTTATAGAAGCATATATGATTATTATGTTTTGTAGTCATTATAGACATAAGATGGCATTGTGGCGCAGTGTTTAGCCTCTCAGCAAGAACGTCCTGGGTTAGATTCCTGGGCTCAGGAGTTTCTGCTTGGAGTTTGCATGTTCTCTCCATGCTTGCGTGGTTTTCTTCCAGGTCCTCCAGTTTCCTCCCACGGACCAAAGACATGCACATTAGTCTAATTGGCTGTTACAAATTGCCCGTAGGTGTGAGTGTGAATGTGAATGGTTGCGTGTGTGTTGTCCTGTGATGGTCTGACAAGCTGTTTGGGATGTAATCTGCATCTGAAAGTGCCGGCTGAGATATAGTGTACCCCAGCCTCCCTGTGACCCTAGCAGGTCTAAGTCATTCAGCAAATGAGTGAGTGAGTGAGTGAGTGAATATAGTCATAATAGTCAATGAGGTTAGCAGTGATGTTATAGACACTTATGGGTTTACACCTACGTTTTCTTCAGGCATTGATTACTGTGATACTACAGTTCTTAATTATGGGCACCCAGAAAATCTAAACACGAGACAGATGATACAACATAATATACCTAAGAACATAATGCTCCATAGATATTGTTGTGGCAGGATGACATCAGTAACAACTTGGCATCAAAAATATATAAGTTGAGTGGCTATCAGACTTGCCTTATGTTACAGGCATATACCTTGAGCATTTTTAGGCCCACTCTATAATAGACAGTTGAGAATCTACAACACTGTGATCTCCCATCAGCCTAGCAGGAAACAGGTAATTAATCTCTTAGGCTTACTAGTGACATCAGGATGTTGATTGATTTGATAAGACAACCATGGACTAACCATACCAACTGTTGGCTTGTAAAGTATCCTGGCACTATTCTCTTACAATGGTTACCTCATGAATGGCATTTCATGTCTCATCTGATTCTCTTCTCATGTCTACTTAAATCATCTGACTGCATCAGACAGAATCTGATAAGACTTTACCCAGCCTGCTCTACTGCGTCCCAATGTTTTTGACCTCTATTATGATGTCTAATTATAGCCTATGAGTAAAAGCATCACTGCACATAGTGGAAAGATTCTTTTATGTTCTTTTACAATGGCAACAGATTGTATTTCAAGAACTTTTACTTAAGATTTTGACCTTTCAATTGTAACCTTAGAAAAAAACAAAAGGGAAGAGGGGAAATTAATTTTGTTATACCACTGTGCTATTAAATTCTTAAATCTGAAGGTGTGAAGAATTTTTAATAAAGCTCATTAATTAAATTTCTATAGTCACAGCTCATTTACAAGGACATAATGTAGGCTAAATTCTAAGCAGAATTATAAACATAATTTCAGAAAGAAAAATGTACTGTATATCTTTTTTATGAAGGCCAATCTCGCCATACAATTATCTGTCATGGGAAAGTGACAGGATATAACGGTAACATGACCATATGCATTTTCTCAGAGAGAGAGAGAGAGAGAGAGAGAGAGAGGCTGGTAAGAGAAGAAAATCTTGACTCAGGAAAGTAAGGTGTTCTTTTTGCACTAATTTTCTTTAATAATCAGAAATTGTAATAACCACTAAGACTTATGAGGAATAAAATACTTGGGAATCACTGGGATTTGCTATTAATGAACAACAATCTATATCAAGGAGCTGACATTTAAGGTGCCCATTCACTTGCCAGGCATATTAAATAAACATGAAATACAGTGTTATCTCTCAATTTGTTGTTATTACAATGTCTTTCTGAAACCATTTGCTTACTTCTGTATCTGAATGTTTGACCCCTGCAATGGGCATGATAATATTAGCAAACATTGCTGTCATTTTTATTTCTCTTAAACTCGTATGCCTTCTGTTTCTTAACACTTTCTACTATGTGTGACCCGATCTGGCAAAATGAGTCGGAAGTCGCAAGTACCACTTTGGAGATACAGGCCAAAATACACTGTAATGCATTGAAATATTGATCTTTCGATTTTTCCCCTGATTTGATAGATGAACTATTACTCTATCATTTCCTAAAGTTTTATAGCCAAGAAACTTATATAAAGTAACAAAACTGGCAATTTAGCAGAGGGTCCTACCTCTAAACTTGGCAGAAAAGACCAGGAAATGTCCGTAAGGCCAGCGAAATTAGATTTTTAGTTTCACGTTATCGTCCGTTGGTCACTCATCGCTGATGAAAAACCCGTGTCAACAACTTCATTGGTCCTGCTGACAATCTTTTTTTTTTGTTTAATCAGCGTGCCAAACTGAACAATCTGGAATTAAAAGAATATTGACGGGGTCATTGTCAATTGACTTCCCTTCCACTTTAAAGTTTGGCACCTCCGCATGCTTTAAATAGCGCTATCAAGGTTGCTTCGTGGATTCAGAACAAGGCTGTGTTTCCACACTTTTACAAGTGCATGGCTGCTTTTTAATCGGTAATGGTACGTAGTATGAAATCAACATGTACATCTTGATAGGCTGTTTAGTCTTGAGCCTGAACTTGGTAGTGAGATAGATTCAATACTATATGTACTGATAAAATTTATGCTATCCTGTTCTTAGGATGCATGGGGATTCAGGGAGGGTAGCACCTCTGACAGGCAAACACCTCACTTCCTTTAGGATGGTTCATCTTCTTTGGTCCTCAACTGGCATTCAGCTCTCACCAGTCGCTCCAAGTAGCTGTTTGCATGCAGCAGCAGCCACACCCTGGGCAATGGCTTTGACTGGCCAGCGAAACCTGGTGAGGGTAGCCAAAGGGTCTCAAACCCTCAGGGAGTTATGGCTTGCCTACGTATGTATGTGAAGACTGAAACCAGAGGACTCTGCGGAGGAAACCTATCAGAGGTTCAACAGAGAGAAAAAGCGGGGACAGCAATGCACTGTGGAATGCAGAGAGCAAGATGAGGCATGAAAGAACGGGCGGATGTCGAGAGATATCCTGTTCTTAGATGTTGTTGTATTCTGTTCAGATTTTACCTGTTACCAAAAAAGGTATGATACAATGTCAGGACAGTTCCCATATAAAAAACTTTGATCAGATTCTATTTTCATTTTATAAAATTAATTTAAATGTTTGACAAATCTCTTTGTAAGTGATCCCTGTCTAAAGTACCATTACCTCATGTTGTACTTTCTGTCCCTGTGAGCTAGTACAGATAATTAAAGTTTAATAAATTGAATTTCAATTTGAATTGTGACATCTCCTTTGCCTCCTTTTCTCCTGAAATTATGGGAAATGTTGTAATCAAATGACCTGCCAAATTTTATGTCAGTAGAAGGAAGATAACCCATTGGTTGCTAATGACATTTGAAGGATACTTTATTAGAACAGTCCCAAAACTTTAAATGCATTTTTCTCTGTTTTTCTTCAGAATGATTGACGTAATCCAACAAACCATTCTTTTAACCCTGCCACTGACTCATTTTTACATTTTTGGTCATTCAGGCTAATTTTGCCAAATCTAGTTGCATTTGGGCCCTGTGATGGCCTGGTGAGCTGTCCAGGGTGTACTCTGCCCTCGCCCAGAGTCGGCTGAGATGGGTGCCAGCCTCCCCGCGACCCTAATTAGGATTAAGCGGTTCAGAAAATTAACGAATGAATGATAGTCGCATTTGGTGTTGAACTGCCAAGTTATTACACATGCACAAGATTGCTTCTCCACAGCCACACAGTCTTGTTATTGTTATTGCTATCATTGTTATTGTAAACATGACGTAAAACAGGTGAATAAGAAATACTATGCCCATGAGCTGGGGTGGTTTCACCAGGAAACATTTGTAATTCCGCCAAAATGAACTGATAATGGAAGATAAAGCACATAGGCTATTTAGAATGGGCACCTTTAACTCTGCTTTGTTCACACCATCAGTGTGGATTATCTTTCTATGATATGCCTTATCTTGTTTAATTCCAAAATAAATTTTTTGGTTAATAAAAATTAAAATAATAATAATCCCAGCTTGGAGATTACAACAACAACAAAAAACATTCTGCTATAAAAACAGTCAATGTGACAGTAACATGACTGTTGTAAAATAATCACATAGTTGCAGACAGTTGTTAATGAGAAAGTAGATTACTTTGGAATATGTTTGGCCTTTATTACTGCGTTTGTGTATGTACACCACAGACACATCTCATTTTGTCCTCTGAAAATACTACATACTGTATGTCCAACACCTGTAGGAGAAAAAACCCCCAGCAATGATGAAAATGGTAAAGAATATGAAAAATGGTAAAGAACAGTCTATTTGACCTCCCTATTCAAAGAATATATTTAAAGCAGATACAAGTGTCCACTCTAGGCAATACATCCAGCAATATAAACAAATGCATATTAATATCAGTCATCAGAGAGAAATATTTATTTATTCATTCATTCATTTTCTAAGCCGCTTAATCCTAATTAGGGTAGTGGGAGGCTGGGACCTATCTCAGCCGACTCTGGACGAAGGCTGGGTATACCCTGAACAGTTCAGCAGGCCAATGCAGGGCAGAAAGAAATATGTGACACAGAACATAACATAGCTTTTAGAGCCATTTTGGTGACACAACACAAGGGCACAATACACAATACACAACGTACACAATAAAAGGGCAAATGGTTTTAATGTTATGGCTGATCTGTGTATATATGCAAAACAACAACAACCCCCCCAAACTATTAACTCCAAAAAAAACTTTTGTATTAGGTGTAGGAACAAATTAATGTAGTGCGGTCTGTTGCTGGTAGCTCTGCTGGTGCCCTTACCTACAACCTCTTCACACCTTCATTAACCTCCATTACTGTTGGCGTCTGTGATGATTGCTGCCCTGTTGCCCTATACACTCATGAGAACTCTTGATTGGCGTGTTCTGCAGCAGAAGATATTATATCTTATACTTGTGATGATGATGATAAAGATGTTAATCTTAGCAATGAGAGACACTAGTAAACTGAAAGACAGTTTTTAAATGAGAAAGTGACCAAGCACTCTGTCAAATAAAAATAGAGCCAGGTCAGATTAAAATCCATTTCTGAGAAGCATTCAGGTGCACTAGCTTGCAGATTTCTAATAAGCAGCGGTTATAGATACAGCAAGTTGTTTCAGTTTTGTCTGTTGTAAGAGTTCCATACTTGTTTGATTGTAATTAACCAATATCACATGACAGGGACTGCTGTTATACTCACTTTGGTCACAGGCACAAGACTGGAGGTCCAGTTTGAATCTTATGCCGATCAGGTGTGAAGTTTGCATGTTTTCCTCATGCTTGTGTTGGTTTCCTCCGAGTGCTTCAGTATCCCTCAAAGTCCAAACCCATGCATATTAGGTAAACTGGCTACTCTAAATTTCCAATAGGTGTGAATGTAAGTATGAATGGTTGTTTATCCTCTAGAACAAAGTCAGCTGGGATTGGCTCCAGCTTCGCAATGGCATATAGTGTATATAGATATATAGTCTTAAATATGAAGAGAAATGATCTACCAACTTCTGGAGGTCCTGAAAAGCTTTTTATTCCAAAACGTTTCTCTGTTCGGCCTTCATCAGTTAATGAAAAGGACAACAAATTTTAACTGATGAAGGCTAAACAGCCGAGATGTTTTAAAAGAAAAACATTTTAAGGACCTCCCAAGGTTGTCAGTTGATCTCTCTTCAAACTCTAGACTACATATTTATAAACAGACTAGAGAATCCAGTTACTGGGTTCCTCTATTGGTGGTGGTACAATTCAGGGTTTTATGCACCCTAATCATGCCCACCTGACCACTGGCCAACTTCTTACTCTTATCCGAGTTAATAAGTTATGATCGGCTTGGTGTGTTTAGATTTTGTTTGCTAATAAAATCTTTAGCAAGGTAGGTCTACAGGAACAGAGTCAGTGAACATGGACATATAGTAAGTGATATTTTGGTCAGAATATGGTCTATGAACTAAATCCTGAAGAAGTCACTCACTTTATAGCACATCTTTGAGCTGGCTAACTACCAAGCTCACATTGATTTGTTCATTCTTGTTAAAATAATAATAACTAATACATCTCTTTTAGCTGATCAAGAACTTCTTAAGTAAATAGTCAAATGATCAGCTGTGCATGATTATGGTTGGAGTCAAAGTCTTCAGGAAGGTAGTGCTCCAGAGAACCCTGCTCTAGATCCACCAAACCACTAAACATTTGATTCACTTTTCATTCATTCAGCCGCTTTATCGTGCAGGGAGGCTGAAGCCTATCTCAGCTGATCTCTGGGCATAGGATACACCTTGAACAGCTCGCCAGTCCATCACAGGGCCAAGATACACCAGCCAATTAGCCTAATGAGCATGTCTTGAAACTGGAGTACCCACAGGAAACCCACACAAGCACAGGAAGAACAAACTTCACTGCTGTGGTCACCACTATTCCACCCCAAAATTTGTTGAATGAATAAGCAGATGTTTTGCAAGTTTACTTCCAGTAAATTCATGCTATTAAACACAAAATCTATTTGTTTTAAGGCACCTTTAAAGGGTACCTGAAGTGAAATAGTCATACTCACTATTTAAAATGACCACGCATAACATCAGCGACTAATTCCGGCAACATCAGTCCATGCCCGTTTTCAAAGTGCGCGCGAGTGTGTTGACTCTACGCATGCTCAGAGACATGTAGCCTTTCTGATCGGCTGTTCCAGCCTGGTAACGATGTGAACTCGTTTTATTGCCTGGGCTGCGTCACTGACCTGTATAGCATAACACATCCTTGGCCAGTGCTGAGCTGCACAAACCACAAGCCCAGAAAACGCAAAAAGCATTTCTTTTTGTTCCTATACCAACTGATGACTGGGAAGCCGAGTTGGCAAAACGAAGGATGACCAATAACGGTACCCTTTAAATGGGATGTGATTTTAAAATAGGCCTACAACACAAATATTCAGGTTTACTTAATTGAAAACAAAATCCTAGAAACACTTACCCATTTGCAGAGCCGCTTACTCTTACTAGGGTCATGGGGAGGCTGAAGCCTATCTCAGCCACTACTGGGCGAAGGCGGCGTACACCTTGAACAGCTCGCCAGACCATCACAGTGCCAACACACATACACCATTCACACCTAGGGTCGATGTGGAACAGCCAATTAGCCGATTCTTATGCATGCCTTTGGACTGTGGGAGGAAACACAAGTACCCAGAGGAAACCCATGCAAGTGCTCGGAGCACATGAAAACTCCACACGGAGACGTCCGGGCCGAGAACGGGCCTCGGAACCCATGCTGTGATGCGGACATGCTAACGACTCCTCCATTGTGCTGGCCACATGCTAGAAACAGAACTTGTACTCTTCTGTAGGTTGTCGTGTTGGGAAGGAGTGTGTACTGAAGAATTTTACTGACTGCAGTCCGATCCGTACGGCCACGTCCTACCGGGTTTTCCCGAGTGCGCAGTGGCGCGGTGAGGATTGGATCCTCCAGGCTTTACATTAGCGGGAGGATGCTGGGAGGATGAAGGCGCTGTTGTGTTCAGCCAGACAGCACATGCAGCCGGCGATTTCTGCCAGTTACATCCAGACACTGGTGATGATCTGTGAATAAGGGAACATTCTGTCGGGCAGAAATAGCGCAGTCTTACTCATTGTTGGCGCTGTTGGCGAATCGGAGTTGGACGGCAGTCTTGAACACACGCGCTTTCTGTGTTGGACTGTGTGTGTGTGTGTGTGTGTGTGTGAGTGTGTGTGTGTGTGTGTGTGAATGACAAGCGGAACGAGAGCGGAATTTCAATGATCGTAGTTCTTGCTTTAATGCGGAATGTGTGCAACTTTGCCGGAGATGTGTGTTGATCTGTCGGCGTGTATCTAACAGGGATGATCGCAGTGTGAAGAGCTGCATGCTGCGGGTGAGCTTTATTCTGGAAACAGCGTCCTGGTGTTTTAATATATACATCTACAAGAATAAATGGTTAGGAGGAGGTTTATTTATCTCGACTAATCGAGATCGGCATTAGGATAAACACGTCAGGGAAGTCCACGAGTCTCTGACAGGTTCGATGACAGCAGGGAAGTTAGGAGAACTCTGCCATGCCTGTATTATTGTTATTATTCTCTCATCAGGATGGCGGATGTCGCTGATGTCAAATAAGACAACGCGTCTTCTGAACTCGCTCGGATTTCGCCTCCTGTCGACAGTATTTTAAAGCTGGAAATCGCTCTGGACAGCTTTCTGGGTGGGACGTGAGATGATGTGGTAGTTTGATCCCTTTTTTAAGGGTCGACACTAAGTCCGATTCCTTCACAAACAGGTTTAATTGTGACGACTGGACCATTTCGGGGCAATCTCCCGGGTCATATGGGCATCGCCTGAGTGTAAACACAGCCACGTTGTTGCTTAGACCAAATGCCATAGAAATCTCAACAACAAAACATTTAGCGACTCTGATGCCTGTTTTATTTTGCGATTGAAGACAGAACTCATATCTACAGGCAACGCGCACAGGACCTGGAACACAACCCGCACTCATGATCAGCTTACTTTAACACGGTGTGGAGAAGAACAAAGGTTCTCCTACGAGCCTGGACTTGGACCCTGGGACTTGAAAACCAGGCTACAGGATTGTGGTTTGTGTTCCGCCCTATCAGAGAGTTTTCTCCCCCCTACAGAGCTGCACGGAACCCAACGGAAACCCCGACGCGTAGCCTGTTCACGCGCTGAACCGGAGCGGAACTGTCCACTACCGGGGTCCTGACGCAGAGCTCCAAACCACACACACACACACACACACACACACACACACACACACACACACACACACACACCGTCCAGTCCAACGATTTGCCTAATCTGCCTGGCAAATGGAGTGTCTTCTCACCAGGTAAAATACATTTCTAACAGATTATAACTCTCTCTCTCTCTCTCACTCTCACTCACACACACACACACACACACACACACACACACACACACACACACACACACACACACACACACA
>JBCNYH010000024.1:15929431-15942389 GCA_039654325.1 Tandanus tandanus
TGTGTGTGTGTGTGTGTGTGTGTGTGTGTGTGTGTGTGTGTGTGTGTGTGTGTGTGTGTGTGTGTGTGTGCACATTTTGCATGAGTTAGATACAGAGCCAAATTTCCCTTGCCGGATTAATATAGTACTGTAGTTAAAAAAAAAGGAAAAAAATAATAATCAAAGTCAGGGATGCATAGTTCAAGTTGAAAGTTTAAATGTCAGGGGCATTCACAAACAATCCACGAACATAGTCAGATAACCAGCACGGTTCAAAGTTTGGAAAACAGAGAAATACAGGCAAGACCAAGGTCAAGGTAAACAGGCACATTGCGCCTATCTATTATCCATAGGCAGACAGGTACAACATGGGCAAAATCCAAGGTCAAGCTCAAGACACAGTCCATACACAGCATTAAGCACTAACAAGAAAAAAGGCAGAGTCAAAACATGGAAACGGGTTCTGCTTCTAATCTGTACAAGTGGTACTAATGCACAAGGCTTGGTTATCAAGTTAGCCTTATTTATATCAAGATATATAAATAGCAGTGCAGGGCATGATGGCTCAGATTTTAGCACTGTCACCTCACAGCAACAGGGTTCAGTATTTGAGAACCCTGTACCCTAGAACACACATTATGGTGTAAACAACACACACTTTTATTTTAAATCTGAACGCAAAAACATTTTTTCCACTACTCTGATACAAGTGCAAATAATGGCATTGTATTAGACCCATAATGAGTGTGTATGAGGGCACACTTCACTGTGACCGGACATAAGCTAGAGACTCAATCTTTCAGCAAATTGACTAGAGCCTCTAAAAGTGATAAAGGACACGGTAGCAAGGATAATTTAGCCAACGCATTACTTCATAGCAATTTACTGCAGCATCCATTTCACCTCTCACAACATGGACCCAGTTAGAATTTTCTTTCTTGTTGTGATGTGAAATTAATAGTGTGTATCAAAAAACAAACCAACAGTAATCTGTTTTTAATTGAAAGTGGGTGTCCGAGGCCAAGTGGGTAAAAGCTGTTCACAATGAATCGTCCACTCTGTTGATTCAATAGTATTATTAGAGCTACTCAAAAACCCTTAACTGCCTTGAGTACAAGCTGAAGCACAAAAGAAGGAGAGACAAAAGTCAGCCACGTGTCACTTATCAGCATGCATTCACGCACTGATAGGACTTAATTTGCACAGTTATGGATTGACTTTCAGGTATCTGCCGTTTTCTTTAAAGGCTCTTCCCTATCTACATGATCTCAGGTGTCAGATTTGTAAATTAATCTAATTTAGACCTTTTATTACAGTTAAAGCAGCATCTTGATATCCTGTTATGCTGCTTATATACAGTATCTATTAAGACTTTCCACCAGGGAAGCCTGGAAAACAGAGATTTTTTTTTTACACCCCTCAGGTTAAAGAATGGTAGATGAGGAGTTTATTGAAAATGTTCTTAGTGATATAAATGGCTTTGGCCACAGTGTCCATTTTTTTTCTATTTTCTGTACTCTCTGTTCAATCCCTGAGGAAGGCTACACATGGGAGTTAGTGTTAAGATGAGTGATCATGCCATACAGTAAAGTTATCTGTCTTCTGACCATGATCAATAGGAGCAATAACAGCTTACACCCCCATTTACTTTGCTGTGTAAGTGTAGGTGTGTTTTGGAGTGAAAGTGGAAGATAAAAACTTGGGCCCTTTGGCCTCTATTTACCATTGCAATATGAGTGAATTATCTGGTATCAATCACTGTAGCAATGTTTGCATGTTTTCCCTGTGCTTGCATGGGTTTTCTTCATTTTCCTTCCACAATCCAAAGACATGCACATTAGGATAGCTAACTGTTCCAAATTGCCATAGGTGTGAGTGTGAATGGTAGTGTGTGTGTGTGTGTGTGTGTGTGTGTGTGTGTGTGTGTGTGTGTGTGTGGGTGGGTGGGTGGGTGTGTGTCCTGTGATGGTCTGGTGAGCTGTGCAGAGTGTACCCTACTTTCGCCCAGAGTCATCTAAGATAGCCTCAACCTCCCTGTGACACTAGGAGGATTAAGCAGTTGGATGAATGAATGAATGAATGAATGAGTTTGCTGTATCATGAAGACTATCCTTTGATTTTTAAATGCTTTGTTTAGTTTAAGATTGGTCAGGATGTTCTGTTTGAATATGTCATTTATACTTTTTTTATTTATATCATTTTAAATATTTTATGTAGAAACATCAACAAGGATTTCCTTTCACATAACCAACTGCACTTATTTAGTCAGATGTAACTACATATATCTTGGGATTTCCATTAAAAAAATAGACCACAGGGGTTCAGATGCTCCCGCCGAAAGGACCCTTTCATAATATGCCAATGTAGAACAAGCATACCAAGTTTAAAAGCCTCAGCTTCATCGCGTGGCAAGTAAATGTCCGGAAAACTAATATACAGTTTTATACCTCTGTGACCTTGAAAAGTAGGTCAAGGTCACTCGCTCACTCCTGATGAGCGGGAGTCGAGTTGAGCTGGATAAATGTGGAGCTAATTTTCTCTAAACAGGAGCCTGAAACTACAGAGATTTAGACATTTAATGACAATATTGTTCTTTGAATAATTTATGAAAGATTTTTTGAAATTTTATAACAGTTTATAAAAGACATTAATTAAATACAGAATGCACACTTAATAGCGGTTCCTTCTTGTCTTCAGTGAAGCCGCTGCCTCTTTCTCCACTTGAGCCTCAGTCCTCTACGTTGGCCCTGGAACTACGGGTACGGGAGGTGGAAGAGGAAAACCGAGCTCTCAGGAAAGAGCTGAGTCAGCCACCCAGGAACCCCACCCGTGGCAACCAGTATGGCAGTGGACGCCATGGCAACCAGTCCCATGTTGGCAGAGAGGGTTTGAGGCAGGCAGAGACTCAGAGAGGCATCACATTAGGAAACAGTTCTGACTGTGTATCTCAGCCTGTGGTGGACAAATGTGAGGTAAAGCATGATTAAGACCTTCTGGATTGAACTCTTCAGCCATGTGTTCTGTTTACAAAGTGTGAAGGGAAAGAGAATGTGACTATTACTAAAATCTACTTTTTGTTTCATTTTACAAACACCAGTATATTAATTCGTTTCTTTACCTTTACACATTGTTCTTCACAAATAAAGCATGTTAATCTTTCATGACAATACATATACATATAGCACTGACATACCATCCAGCTTTTTTTCCCCCACACCATAATCAATTTGTATATATTTTAATCTTTCATATTTATTGTGTATGAAGTCATTTGTCTATGATTATATCATACACTGCCCGGCCAAAAAAATGTTGCACATTTTGCATATTTTGTGCATTTAGCCTGCTTTCAGCATGTAATCGTCATGCCATTGTTTCAACAAATTTAAGCAACATAACATTTATTTCCATCCAGTGTTGGGTTCATTTTTCTCAGATGTCTTGAATGAGGAACAAATATTCTTCTCCAGCACATACCGAAAACTTTCAATTGGGTTAAGGTCAGGACTCTGGGGTGCCAACACATATGTGAAAATGATTCCTCATGCTCCCTGGACCATTCTCATTATTTGAGTCCCCATTTTATATCTGTCCCATCAGCAAAGAAAAAGTCTATTGATGTGATAATCTGCTCATTCAGGACATTCCGGTCATCAGCTGACTTCATTTTATTGCCACATTAATGTTGCTGAGCCTTGTCCTGACCAATTGAAGCAATAATGCCATGGAGATTACACGCTGTGATTAAGAGTTTTTTAGACTACACTTTTTGTTTTCAGATATAGGGCCAACTGAAACTAATAACATCTTGGTTGGAATCCAAGATGGCAGACAAGATGGCAGCCGAAAAGAAAAAGATCAATATCTATGGTTTTATTATACTTAGAAACTAATATAAGTGCTCTATTTTGGGGTTTCCTGGGTCAAGAAATTCAATTCTAAGGGTATTTTGTCTCTATGATTACTCAGTGACAGACTTTTTCAAAATGACAGCAGTATGCTAACCAGCTCCACATCAGTAATTCTTGTGTTCAATCCGGTTTTCTATATTTTCCTTTCAGATAGTCCATGAACCTTTTTGAGTACAATAAAACACATAATAAGATGAAAATATATTTTATTGGGGAACAGACTTACTGGGTGGCTTATTTCATAATAACGCATGTTGTCTTTTTGGTATAATACCGTCTTCATGTTTGCCAGCATTCACAGAAGAGTTTCTTCCCACTGTACTGGCATGTATACTTACAGGCATATTTAAAATAAATAGAACAGTACAGACTAATAACAGATTAATTGCTTTGTAGGCATGGTGTTCACAAGATACATAGAATCTGATCTGACATTTTAATAACAGCTAGAAATCTGGAAAGAATTTGAGTAAGACTCATTGAAAAAAATATATTACAAACCAGTTTATTTTACTAGTTAACTCTTTAAGGTCTCTGGAGAAAGTTACAAAATTAAATGATCATAAATTGCTTAACTATTTAAATGCATATAATTATGATGTTGAAACCATGTCTACTTTTGCCTTGTCAAAACCTTTTTCATGTCTGCGCCTGCCTTATCAAAGTCTTTCTTTTGATGTGGTGATCCAAACCAGCATGAACTAACATAAACTTTGCTTGTGGTGTTGGTTTTCCCCTAATATTTTTCGGCCTTGTAGGCTGCACATTTGTAGATTTGTATAGTACTTTTAGTGAGCACTATCACCATGTTTAAAAGATGTAAGATTGTAGACACTGCTGAGCCTAGCACATCCAAACAGGGTGAACAAACTGTAATAGATTGGACATTGTGCATGCTTTGTCAGAAAAACACAGGAGAGAAGCTTGAGTGTCCAGCAAACTCTAAAAGAAAAGATCCAGGCATAGGCTATAAAACAATTGCTGACAATATTGAACATTTTAATAAGATGCAGTGTATGCCTATTCCAATTGATCTAGATTCCCTTGACGAAGGTGGAAAAAGATGCAAATGTTCGAAAGCCACCCTAATGTTCACAGCCCTTTGCACCTGCTCTTTGGAATGTAACAATCATGACTGATGATCTTCAAACTTAGCGTACTTGGTTGATAACATTTTTTGTCATTTTGTGCAATCGGCGTATTAAATTCACTGTATAAAGGTTTGATTTATTGTTTACATAATATCCATCTGACTGTGTTTTTTTCTTCATCGCAAAAATTGTTTTGTCAGGGCTCTGTCACATGTAAGTCATTAGCATGCATATGGGAAACAATAGTTATTGCCGACAATATTTATGAAAGTTTTTCCAACTAATGTAACTGAACTGTAGAACATTCATTCTAGAGGGACTGGAGATGTTTATATGTAATCTTTCAGAAATGGAAGTGTGTCAAAATGTTGTTATTATTGTTTTCGTACATTGATAAGTTTATCAGTCAAGGATATGCTAAGTGATCACATTTTGTTGAATGTTATAATGGTTTTGCTTCACTATTTTCTTAAGTCAGGCCATACTGGGCACTGTTTTGCATTTTGTGGCATAATCCTTGCATTAAAATACTTGATATAGCAAAATTAGAATTTCTTGACCAAGAAAACCTATAAATGAAGTATAAATTTGCTCTTAAATCTAAAACAGTGACATAATTAAGGGGATTTTCAATTTCGGCAGCCATCTTGGACACCATCTTGGATATAAGCCATCATAAGAACTTTTCTGGATGGCCCTATATCTGGAATTGATTAACATGTTCTAAAGTACATTGCTGCCAATTTTTATGCTTTTTTTCGCTTTTTGCACAATTCTTTTTTGTATTTTGTATTCTATCATACTTGTTCACATACCATTATTTTAACCATAGGATAGCACCATGCTTTTGTAGTACACATTTATGTTTACAGCCCTATTGGGGCCACAGTGAATTTCTGTAACCTTCAGTCTCACAGAAAATGTTCACATTCACCCTAAGTGTAGCACCTTCCATATTATGAATACCAGCATTTTCGTTGAAGCACATAATCTGTGAAATATCTGCAGACTACATTAAAACTTTCACTTTGTGGCTCTGTGCTGCACATTTCCTGCTCAGTTCACAACAAGATGTTTTTGCAAATGTGAAAAATGCACACTGGCATGGACTCCACAAGATTGTGCAAAACCTTATGATCCATTTTAAATCAAATTCATCAGAGTGTCATCTAAACCCATGCTTTAATAGAAGAGATTTTTCATGAGGCAAATGCAAATTTGACCTTTTGTACAAAGCACTTATCTTAGACATTTAAAAGTTTCAGACTTCTTCAGTTTATTTATTTTTAAGTAAAAGTAAATAAATAAATCCCAAATTTCTCTCTGATCAGCGACTTTTCTGCAAGCAAACAGATGACCAATTAACAGATTGCCAATGATTATACACAATTGAGATTCTTCACATTACCTGCTGGCTCTATCTGACTCCTCTCCACCCACAGCAGATGCTCGACTATGCCCCTGCTGCCCAATGGTCAGAATGATCAGGAACAGGAATTTGGCACCCTTAATTAGTAGATAAGTAAATCTAATTGGTAGTTGGCGGCACAGTGGTGTAGTTTACCATGTGTGCCTCACAGCAAAAAGGTCCTGGGTTCGAGTTGCATGTTTTCCCCATGTTTGCATGGGTCTCCTCCAGGTACTCTGGCTTCCTCCATAAGTCCGAACACATGCACATTAGGCTAATTGTCTTTTCCAAAGTAAGTGTAAATAGAGTTGCTTTTTTAAAGGAAGTGATCAATAAATTCAAATGCAAATTTCAATGAATGCTTGCCAAATTTGACCAAATACAAGCATTTTGTCTCGGTGATGGTTTGGTAGGAGATTTTAGTTCCAGCTCTGGTTTTGCTGCTAGTATCAAGACCCAGGGGCTGTAGGGAGCAAATGTAGGAAGTAAGAAATTATATTTATGAACTCAGGGCATTTCACTGAACCCACTCCACTGTTCCTGCCAGTAGTTGGACGAAAAATTGCTTCAGCACCACTGCATTGGTGATTCCCTTAGTGCCCTGTTCGTCTGCCATCAGTAACCCTGGAGCGGCTGTCGAAATCCAAATGTGAAATGCCAAACTGACCTCCTCCATGGTTAATAAAATGAACCACTGCCAGTTTTGATCATGGGTTTGCCCAACCCACAGAATGGCCAATTTCAGGTCTGGGTACTTCAGCCTCTTGGAGCTATGCAGCTTCTGCATCATGAGCTGGGCTTCCCCCAACAAGAACAGTAAGATCTGAATTGCTATTTGACCTTCCGGTCATCCTCACGCTTCCTTGTTGGTGTTTTCTTGGTTCTGCTTCTGATGGATCCTGGCAGTTGCATGGGTGAGCTGAGCCAGGAACGAGGACTCCGCACAGCGCTTCCCTTTACTTGTGTTCATTCACACTTTCACTCCTCAACTTGTGCTTTTCAGCATCTTTATTGCTTAGCAGTCTGACACACATGGCAGTTTAAAAAAACACAAACTCAGCTTTCTCTCTCTCTGCTAAGCAGCTTCTCTGCAAGCACACAAGCATCTAACTTTTTAAGATTGGACATAGGAGAGATTCATTACTTGTTGCTTGCTGGTTCCACCTGACTTCTTTCCACTCACAGCTGATGCTTGATCATGCCTCAGTTACCACACAAGCATAATACTCACATGTAATACTCTGCGCTTGGCATGTTGTACAATCCTGCATCTTGGTGTATATGTACATTGAATTATCAATATCCATTTGTTTTCAGGTAAGTATGGAATACTTTATAATGTCTTGATGTATGCTCAATAATCCAAGTAAGGAAATTCCAGAAAGTTTAATTCAATTCATCTGTATGTAGGGCAGTGGTGGCTTAATGGTTAAGGTGATGGGTTACTGATCCGAAGGTCAGCGGTTCAATTCTACTATCACCACTGTATCACAAAGGTGCAGAAAAGTAGATTGAGATTTTGGAACAACATCTTTTTAAGGGATACCCACAATATTTTAAAAAGGCAATGGAAAACCACATTCTGCACATGTTACAAATGGCATGGCTGTGGAAGAAGAGGGTGCGAGTGCTGGCCTGGCCTGACTGCAGTCTTGACTTGTCCCCAATAGAGAATGTGTGGCGAATTTTGGAATGAAAAGTACGACAAGCCTATACCGTTTCAAAACTTAAGACCTGTTGGCAGAAAGCATGGGATGGAATAACACCTGAAATGTTTCATCAGTTGGTGCAGACAGTTCTTAAACCCTTAAAAGTGTTGTGTTAAGAATGCAACATTGCAAAGTGGTAAATGTGTTACCATCCCAACTTTTTTGAAACATGTTCCAAGAATCAAAGTGTTTATCAAAAAATAAATACAGTGAATAATTTAATAAAAATTTATGAGGTAAAACATGAAATTTGGCATTTGGCAGACACTCTTACCCAGAGGAACTTAGATTGTATCTCTTTGGTACAACTAAGTAGATGAGGGTTAAGGGCCTTGCTTAAGAGCCCAATAGTGGCAGATTTGTTGGGACAAAGGCTTGAAGCCCGAACATTCTGATAAGTAACCACAGAGCCTTAACCACTGAGCCACCACTGCTCATAATAATGTGCTGTTGTATTGCTTTGAGCTGACAACAGGTCAAGGATTATTCACAAATTGTTGTTTTCTTTTCAGTTTTAATTTCAATTTCAACATGCCACCATCCCTTTTTCTGTTTTATGGTTGTGATAAAATTCCTAGACATGTTTACTCTTGGCTAATAGGGATAATGTGAGTCTAATGTATGCGATGAGCGTCTAAGAGTTCAAGAGGAGGATTTAAACAAAAAATAATCTCATAGAGATTTAGATAAAGAGTCATCAGTGTTCGTTAATGGAGTTTTGCAGACACAAATTGGTGCTTAGTGTTGTGAGACCTCTTTGCTGCTTTAGAAAAAAAGAATGTACTTACTTTCACTTTTTTATATAACTATCCTTCTCTCTTTTTAATTTTTATAATCACCCTTATTTTTTTCCCTCACCAGACAATTCATATGGCCATTGTGTGTGCTGGGTATAATGCCAGTAGAGACGTGGTGACACTGGTGAAGTCTGTGTTGTTCCACAGGTAAGGATTTAATCATGTTTTGGGACACACTGTACCTTCCAGGACTTTTATAGATGTCTCCTTTGGATTATTTTTAACTCCTGGCACCAAATCTGAAAGGTGGTGTCATGCAGTAAGCTGTGGACCACTCCAGTGTCTCAGCTTTTTCTGTAAGTCAGCAAGTTTTTGTTTCCAACATTACACAGCCACCCACAGACACACACATACACAAACATATGCAGAAATGCACACACACACACACACACACACACACACACACACACACACACACACACACACACACACACACACACACACACAGTCTCCATCTTCCGCTTTTTCTCTCATTTTCTGTCTCTCTGTGCCGGCCTTGTTGATGTCCTTTGCTTACAAATCTGAATATGCTTCTCTCACGACGGCAGACTGTTGCCTGGCAACGTAACCTCCATGAACTTCAGCTCTCATCCAATTTCTCCTCCTCTTCTCCCAAACAAAGTCCCACAGTGTAAAGAGAAACATAGAGAAAGAAAAATATCTAGAAATACAAAAAAGGCATGTGGCTGTAGGAACAAAACAGGCAATTGTACTAGGGTGTGTAACTGTTGTACGGCCTACTAGCAAGAATGCAGAACACTGGCCATTATCATTTCAAACAATACTGTGATTAAGTACTAAGGTTTTATAATGCGCCATAGCAGATGCCAAGCTTACAAAGAGACTTGAAATATCTGCACATTATGACTACAGATAGAACAGCTATCTATTATCAGCACCGCCTGGTCACAGCAAAAGCTGGAGCCAATCCCAGCTGACCTCAGGCAAGAGGCAGGGTGCACTTTGAACAGTTTTCATATCCTGCAGATAGATTGTTTACTTTAAAACAGAAACAAAACAGCTTTCCATTTCCCTTAATGATCTTGAAGGGGTTTCAATTTGTTTTAATAAACTAGTAGTTATGGAATCACCTTTTCTTGTACACGTTTTTTTGTCTGTTTCATTTAAATTCTTTTCATTTCTGCATTAAATGTGTGAAATTGTGGTGGAAAAGTTGTCCGTCTGTATGCTGTCTGCCTGTCTTGCAGCCCTTTCTTATAGTACTCTGTGCAACTAAGAGTTTCTGTCACTTTTCTATTCACAGATGATTAAACATAATTGTTATGTTTGTGCTCTGTGTGGAGGGAGAGAGAGCTAATGCTAATATTAATCTGCCAACCAGCATCACCCATTCAGATTCAGATACTAATTAGTATGCACTGTATATAATGACACAACCACTTACACTGTTTTTACAGTGTTTAAAATCATTCTTTTTTTCTTTTCTTTTTTTTTAAATAATCTGTTCAGGTTTGCATTAAATGTAGAGCCTATTCCAAGAACACTGGGCACAACGCAGGTGTTAGGTCTGGATACAGCAGTACATGGACGCCCACCATGCCCTACCCTTTCACACACTTCTTTATTTACAGCATTTGGCAGACATCCAAGATGTATTTATACATTTGAGCAGTTGAGGGTTAAGGGCCCAACAGTTTGGTGGTACTGGGGCTTAAACCACCAAATTTCTGACTAGCAATCCAGAGCCTTAACCACTGAGCCACCACTGCCTAACCCAAGGGCAATCTTTATACCGAAGGGCAATTCAGAGTAGCGAGTCCATAAACCCATAGATAACTCCATACAGACAGTAAAAACAATCTATAGAATTATACTGGGGACTATAGACCTGTGGAGTTGCCAGTAGAATGCTATAAATTTGCAGTAATAAATAGTGCAGTGATATAGTAGTAATAAACAGTAGTTTAACCATAACATTACTATAACTGCTGTCCAGTAGCATCTACTGTCATCTTCCACAAATGGTAAAATATACAGTTGTGTTACATTTTAATACAATTATTTACTTTAATTTACTGTCAAGTTATCAGTTTAATGGGAAATGTAAAATTTTTCAATTTCATATACATTGATATTGAATACCACAGAATTATCTACATAGTCCTATGCTTTTGTATGACAAAACTTTCACTTGTTATTTTCACTTGTTATTAAATCACATTTTATTTAAAACATTATAATGACCATTTCACCATAAGTTATAATAATTATACTTTTAACTTCTCACCAAAACCTGAAAGAATTTGCCCCTTAAAGAAGAACCTAAAACTGAGAGTGGTCCTCACATTTGCCATTAACTCACAAGACCTTAAACACTCAGACTGCATAACACTGACTTTTAGCTCACTAACTCGCTAACTGAATTAGTGTTTAACTGCTTATGGTCAGCAATTACCTTACTGACAGAACCCTTACAGTATAAAAGGGTCTTGAGGTCTCTGCACTTCTGAATTAATCAAATGTTAAGCAATTCAGCATCACAGGATGCCTTTCAAATTATAGTAATGCTAATGCATTGCTAACACTCTGAAATCTACAGTACATAACAGTATTTCCACACAATAAATTACTGTGCATGTGTAAAATGCTGTAAGGACATAAAGCATTATTTAACAATTTAATAATATGTGTAAAATTATAGCATATTTTATGGCGTATGTTTCATGCTTTAATATAGAATAAGTAGTTTTGTTCCCAGTACAATAATACTTCATGCATTCTAAGACCCACAAAATATGACTTAACAAATTAAATATATTCATTTGTGATTTTGAGAAATAAATTGCAGATAACTTGACCTCTTTTTTCCACGTCCTTAAGTCATTCTACTCATGACTAGTGCATGATATGACAATAATGAGATTAGCCTCCAATATTTTCTGTGTCAGAAATTAATGCACTGAAGGCATATTTCAGTATGTGTAAGTATTTTATGATTGAAAATTCTAAAGTTCACTCTTAATAGCATTTTAATTTGCCTTAGGTATTTTTCACTAGAGCCCAAAAGCATTGGCATTTAATTTGCCCATGCTGGGTATGTGCTATATTCATGTGGATTCTTATCAAGAGAGTACTAAAGGGATTTTTTTTGGGGGAAAGGGTAATTTAGTTCACTAGATTACAGCACATTAAGATGTTATGTGTAACAGCTCAGGATCTTACTTTAAGTAGATCATGCTCTCCTGAGCTGTAATGTTACCTCTAACCCGCAATTTACTGTTACTGTCCTTATTATACGAGTACTTTATAACAGCATGGTTTCCAGTATCATTGCAAAATCTTGCCAGCTCTTAAGCATACATTCTGAGCCTTTATCCGGAAGCCATAAATGTGCCTAGATCCTTTATCTATTCATTAAGTATTCTCTGGATTAGCCACAGCCTGTATGTGCCTGATGCCTGAATTCTGCTTAACTCGTGCCTGTTCTACCATTTTGGAGTGCCTTTAGCATTTCTACTGCCGGTAAGGCCTTCCTGCATCAAAAATCTTTTCCTGAGTCTAGTGCATTTGGCTGCTATTCCATCCTATCTGAAGTGCTTTTCTTACAGGTTAGCATGCTCTGTGGTGAAAAACCTGCCATGGTGAAGTTAATGACCTTCTCTTTCCTACTGTATAAATGAGACAGCATGAATCATGATCTTTTGCCTGGAGCTGCAATATAATGACAGTAGCATAACACTTCAGTCCAAATCATGACCTTCCACTCTTCACAGCATCAGGGCAGTCTAATTATGTGTCCGTCTCACAACATAGCTTTATATGAATGGACAGCTGATGGAGATGGGCATTATATTAAAAATGTTGCACTGAAAGATTGTAGATGACCAACAACTGCAGTGCCTTTTTCCAGTCTGAACAGCCATCCTGGTTTCCATTCAAATTTTAGTGTTATTAAACAACAACCCAAGTGTCTCTTGTTTACAATCCATGTTGGGATAAGCAGTCTTTGCTCTATCTCCGAATGTGATTAACGTGTGTGTGTGTGTGTGTGTGTGTGTGTGTGTGTGTGTGTGTGTGTGTGTGTGTGTGTGTGTGTGTGTGT
>JBCNYH010000024.1:15950110-15969611 GCA_039654325.1 Tandanus tandanus
ATATAAATTTTTTGCATGTATGAAAATTAGCAGCTCAGATGTGTTAGCGGTCAAATCAGATCGCTTTTGTGATGAAAGCTTGTTTTGTCTGTTCACTTGTTTCTCACTAACAGCTTCAGGAACAGAAAATCTTGCATTGAGTCACGCCCATATATTCAAGAGTGTCACATGCAGGTCATTTGTACACCTCTGTTCACATTAGTGACTTATCACTTACAAATGCAAATGTGAACTGTTGTGCAAGACAGAGAATGCAGAATGACCAAACACAAAAGAGTTATATGGACAACAATGGTTAGTTGCCAAATGACCAAGTTGCCAAATAATAGCATTTGCCACTATATTTTAAAAAAAGATCAAGAGCACATGAGGCATGCAAACCTCTGCCAAGCTCAAAAAAAACAAAAAACTAAACAAAAAAATCCACCAAAGTACACAGCACCCCCTGCTGGGCCTGCTGTAATACCGCAATATCTCACACTGCTAAAATCTAATTAAGTCTCCCTTGTCTAAAGCCCTGCCTCATGTAGAAATTTCATGAAAAGCCACACATACCTTTGGCATAATCCTGCTAAGAAACACACAGAACTAGAAGAGCACTCACAGAGTGCAAACCTCTTCCAAACAATGAAAGAATATATAACAATAGGTAAACACTTCCAGTGTTAGAAATCTTTTAAAAAATTCTGGAACGTGTAGTGTAGTGTTTAGGGTGTTGGGCTCATGTTCGAGAGTTCGTGGGTTCGAATCTCTGTTAGACCCCCACCATACTAAGACCCCTGTGCTCTGTCCATACAGCAGTATAAATGGGTACCAGTAAAAAAAAAATGTGAGATGGACTAGCATCCCATCCAGGAGGGGTTGAAGTCCTAGTCGCTTCACGCTACAGAACTTGTGGATAAGCTCTAACCCTGATGAGTCAGTACGCTCGGGTGTAAAAACCCAACAGACTTTAACTTTACTTGTATAAACATTCAAGTGACAATAATAAATAAATTGACCACAAAGGATAAGATGGACAAATCCAACTATTTTCATAAGATATGTATGAAGAACAGTAAGAACAATATGCATTTTTTAATACCAGGTTTTTAAGGGTTAAACTTCAGAGTCTGAATTCGGACTCTTTGCTACTCAGTGGAAAAAACATATATGGTGGTGAAGGGCAGGTGTCCACATACTTTTGGTCATATTGTGTATTCCAATATGTTCCATTATGTAACCCAAAAGCTCATATGAATAAAGTTTTAGATCTTCAAAAAAACAAAAAACAAAAAACAAACAAACAAAAAAACAACCAAGTAGTGAACCAATCAGATTGTTCCCGTATAGTCTATACTAATAATGTATACACTCCCCCTACACCTGAATGTGTCAGCTCAGGGCATGTCTTACTGCTGAATTCACTTTGCACTTTGGTACAGTCCATTGAAATATATGCAATTTTTTAAATGAAAAACTGTAACAGAGCTCACTTTCTATAGTAATTTCAATTTTTAATAATTTCATGATAAAATACCAACTGAGTACTGCTTTTATACATTTATACTGGAGTTATAATGGATGCAGCAAACTGTAGATTGAAACTGTGGCTGCGTGCAATAAACAGGATGCTCATAAATCTGATATCCAACAAAAACATGTCCTGTGTGCTTTTAGACTATTATTCAAAATTATATACCTGCATGCAGATGCCTTGATGATGTCAATAAATATTGCTACTACGGTATATAAACTATCATGCAGTTAAAAATGCATCCCAGGCTTGTTAGTGTTAGAGAGAGAGAGAGTGTCTGTGTGTGTGTGTGTGTGTGTGTGTGTGTGTGTGTGTGTGTGTGTGTGTGTGTGTGTGTGTATATATACTGGTCTCAGGTCAGTCAAAAACCTTTTCCTTTGAAATAAAGTTCAATTAAGCACTGAAACAGTCAACCTGCTTTGCATAGGTTGTATTATCACATTTCACACTTTCAGAATCAAATGTGGCTGGGAATCAATAAATTGTTGCAGTTGCTTAAAAGCCAAAATGAATTCTTTCTAACTGTATACTCCAGCAAGTCCCGGAGCAAATTAAATTTGGTATTAGCACATAAAAAATGACAGTGGCTCAGTATCAGTTATTATTATTCATGTGTATATAAGGAACTGTACATTTTATTATAACATTCCATAATGTGACATTTTATTCCCATTTAGAATTCATGATAAGGTTTTTTGTTTATGTGTGGTACAGGTGTGATTCTCCTGCTGTTAGATCGTTTAAGGAAACTCAGATGGGAGCAGATGTGGAGACTGACAGCAGAGAGAGAGCTGATGAGCATGTTGTCTACATCATTAGCAGATCAGGTACACATGCATACACAGATACTTATACACAATAATCAATAACACTAAACATGTTATTTACATCATGAATTCAACTGGTACTTAGTGTCTCTTTCTTGCTGTCACCTTATATTGTTCTAAGGCATGTTTGTAATGCCAAAACACATCTATTAAGTGCATGCTAAAAAGAAGAATTAAAATACATCCATTCACAGGATAAAAGGAAGTAATGTGTTACGGTTTAAAACTATAAAGATGTTAAAAGCCTATATTCTATTCTGTCAGTCTTCTGTTGTGTTCCTTCTGTCTACCAAGTCTCATTGGATTGCCATTCACTAGCCCATTCATCACTCTTTTATCACTTTCTACATTATCTGGATTATAGCCTTTAATGTAGCCAATTGAATGTGTGAGTCTAAGTGATATGGTGTCTGGGAGGCCTTTTGTAAAGCGACTTTTCATATTAAAAGAGACGAGTCCAATTCACTAGTGTCCACCGATGTCTGGGGCTGTTTGTAGCTCATGGAATGTTAAGTGTAGGTTTGTGCTTTACAGGATATCTTCAATGCTGTGATCAAACAAAACCCTTTCCTTGTGCACCAACTGCCCTGCTTCTGGAATGTTCAGCTGTCCGATCACACACGCTCTGAGAAGTGCTACAGAGATGTGTCTGATCTTAAGGTAAGGGTTAAGTAAAATTAAAAATGTGTTTCAAAACAAAATGTGCAGGACATGCCGACATGCACAATGTAACACACCCATTTCCACTGGTTAATTTTTTTACACTTAATTTCACTATTATTTGTTTATTGCTTTTATAAATACTGTAAACATGACAGTGCACTCACTCACTGCTTGCTCACTCATTTACTGAACTGCTTAATCCTATTAGGGTCACTGGGAGGCTGGAGCCTATGTCAGCTGACACTGGCGAAGCTGGGGTACACCCTCAACAGCTCTCCAGACCATCATAGGGCAACACACACACAACCATTCATGTTCACATGAATGCACTGCACTGTGTGTTCTGAAACCTTTCTATCATAGCTAGCATCAACAGTTTCTGCAGCTTGTACTACAGTAGTAATATTTAGGCACAAGCAATTTTTGGGAAGTGCAAATCTTTAGGCTACTACAGACAGAGCGGTACAAGTACAGAAATTCTCATCAGTAGTAATATCCAGATGAATCAGGCAGGTTTGGAGGATGAGATGATCCACAGGAGTATAGATGTGTCAGGATTGAGCACTGTCATCACTTCAGATTAAACTCTATGCCTAAACATGTTAACTAATGAATAATACATGTAGTCAATTTCTGAATGTCCAGGTGATTCATTGGAATTCTCCTAAGAAGTTGCGGGTGAAGAACAAGCATGTGGAGTTTTTCCGGAACCTTTATCTGACCTTCCTAGAGTACGATGGCAACCTACTGAGGAGGGAGCTCTTTGGCTGTCCAAGTGAAACTGATCATAATAGTGAGAATGTAGGTAAATGTAGAATTAACCAAAAGAGTAAGAATTAGACATGAATCACAGCAGTTAAAATAGCTTATCAATTTTATTAGTCCACTTGTCACAATTGAGAGAAATGTAAATTGTTTTTGACTATGTATTCATATATATCTATCACAAATATTGTCTACATGATGCATTTGAACAAGAAATAGCAATCTGGAGGATTGGACTGTATAAGATATCAAATTTAAATCCGCTTGAACAAATGTGGGAATTAAGTGATTTATAAATTGATCGCATGAAGGTTTTATTCAAAGATAGTCTTTTTTAATTCCTTGTTTGGTGGTTTTCTATTATGTAAACCCAAGTCAGAAGAAGGGGAAAAATCATTTTAAGAACAAGTATTTTAATTTTTTTCTTTGACAACACAACAGAACAAGAATTCAAGAAAGGGAATAATTAAAAATATTGTTATTTTTCCCTTTCTTGTATTCTTACAGAAGTCCAAACTAGTGCTTTGATTTAAGCATTTAACAATTTTAATACAGTAGTCTGTCCTGAGCTGATGGCATACTGAAACTACTGCTTTAAACCAAACAGTGACACATACTGTCAATGTTTTCCATGCCATTCAAAAAGGAGGTTGCCCTAAAAATACTTTCATAGACCTCCCTCTGAGGGAGGGATTAAAATTGACTAGACCCTCAGGTATCTTTTTATGCTGCTGCCATCTGCTCAGGATGGAGAATATCAGCTTCCTTTTTTTTTTTATTTTTTTTTTTTTTTAGAAATCGTCAATATTAACATCGGCGGCTCCACAAAACAAGGAATAAAAAAAAAAACCAGGCCTAAGTTATTTGTTCCATTTTTTTTTTTTTTAATAAGAAACAAAAATAAAATGTTTTGCAATAAACTTTTCAAAAATACTTTTCAGCTCCAGAAGACTCTACTGGAGCTTGATGAGGATGACCCATGTTACGAGTTCCGGAGAGAGCGTTTCACTGTGCATCGCACACACCTCTACTTTCTACACTATGAATATGAGCCCAGTGCAGACCAGACAGATGTTACACTCGTGGCTCAGCTTTCCATGGACAGGTATGAGCAAGCTATTCTTATTTTTGGACATCTGCAATGTTTTTATTCGACTACCTTCTGATCTAGTAGTCACCTTAATAATTTTTTATCTGTGCCAAATATAATTCAAGCTTTAAAAATGGTCAGCATGGGACCTGAAACTATAATAAAAAGTGTGGATTGCTCAAGTGTACCAATGACCTGAGTAACCCTAACCACATTATAACTCACCTGAAAGGCACAAGATGAAAACATATAAGACACCTGCCAAAGCATGCTGTTCTCCTACATTTCTTACTGATGTCTTAGTAAAACATCCATGTGGCACAGCAGATACTGCTGTGGAAGGAAACAGCAGGGTGTACCACCCACTAGTGAAAGTCACGGTGGGAACAAAGGTCTTGCTGGCCATCAAAGAACACCAAGTGTGAGGGAGATCTTGCATTAACACCAAGTTATTGCCTGTGCCCTTTCACAGAAACAAGGATTCTCTGCCTATTGTATAATATTTGGGATCCAGCTGCAGGCAGAAAACAGACCTTTGATAGTCTTTAAGTTTCAGCAAGCCTAAGGGAATTACCACTGTGGTTGCCATCAAAGCCCTAGAATCTGCAGCCACAGGTGGTATCACATTCACTGGCTGGGTTGAATCAGACTTGTAAGTGAAATAATGTCCGGTGCATGTTGGAGTGAGCGAGAAGCTAACATTCAAATTCTTTTACCATGAAACAGAGAGCAGTAACATGGGCTACGAAGGTGGACATGACCTGAATTGCTAGCTCCTTAGTGGGGGTGCATAAGAGTCAGATATGGCAGTATTCTGAAACTGCTGTACATAACAGTAGACAAGGTCACATTGTCTATTGCAGTAGAGAGAGTCTGATGGGTATAGATTTGTGTTGGATTGCCTGCCTTTGGTACATCACAAAATGTAATAGGAAATGATGAAATACTGTAATCATGATAAAAAAAATCATATTACAAATAATTATTAAGTAAATAAAAGTCACACAAATACATATACATGAAGCATACATGAAGTTGCATGAATTATGTTCTATTAGGTCCTCTCTGTCAAAGAGGGAACAAACATGGGACATAGCATCTATCTTATTGGGGTCTGATATTGAGTCATTAGCCCCCAAAATGTTTAGGACTGATAGCAGAAATTCAGCTTTTACCTCGGTAAAATTAATAACCTGTACTTATCCGATGTGCATAGGGGAGACAGTGGCGTACGGGCTAGCACTGTCAACTCACAGCAAGATGGTTCTTGGTTTGAACCTCACAGCCAAAGAGAGGGTTTTCAGAATTGAGTTTGCATGGTCCTCCTGTGCTTGTGTGTGCTCGGGGTACTCCAGTTTCCTCCTACAGACATGCAAATTAAGTCAGCAAGATACTCCGGCATGAATGATTGTTTGTTACTCTCTTGGCCCTCCAGCCCCGCCTCTCATCCAAAATCAGCTAAGATTGGCTCCTGACAGATAAGTGAAATAGATAATGAATCAATGGATAATCTGTTTTAGTATATACTACAGAGGAACAGCGCAATCTGATTGGTTCTTTATCTTGGCATAATTAATAATTATGCACGGAAGGCGAGGAGGATGCCACTAAATAATCCCTGAGAGGGGTCTTTTTCACAGAAAAGGAAAAGTATGGCAGCTACAATGTAGCCATACTGCTATACTGAGGATTTGTAGATTTTGGCCGAATGTATGTACTTGTGCAACTCTGACCATACTTAGTTGTGAAGGGGGGAAAAACAACACTAATGGCTGATAGTCTGAGCTGCTGATGCATGTACATGCGAAATTCAAGGACCCCAGAAAACAAACATATGCACTCTTACATTTTAGAGTTAAATATCCTAATAATATGAAGATCATTCCTTTATGGACAAAGTAGCTTCATTACTTTCATTCTTATTTCATTTTACGATCCACTGTATCCTATATTAAGGGCGCTGGAGTCTAATCCCAGCTGATTTTGGGTGAAGGTGGTGTACACCCTAAACAGCTCACCGATCCATCACTGGGCTAAAACACACAATCATTCACACTCACATTCACACCTAAGAGCAATTGAGAATATCCATTTAGCCAAATGTGAATGTCTTTTGGGCTGTGGGAGGAAACTGGTGTACCCAGAGGAAACCAACAGAATTACAGAGAGAACATGTAAACTCCACAGCACAACAACCTCGCTGGGTATGGTGTTTTAACCCAGAACCTTCTTGATGTGAAGCGGGACTGCTAACTTTGCTGTCTTCACTGCATTTTAAAATGTAAAAATGTAAATATAAAAATTGCCCTTGTTGTTCATACTTTTTGCCTATTTTTTATTTAAACAAGTGTGTTACCTTGGGAAATAAGTTTCTACAAAGGGCTATGTATATGTGATGCAATACTGTTTAAATGTTGGAGGTTTAAGAAACCCTTCAGTGGGTACCGTAAGTGAAGTGTTTTTGTTTGTTTGCTTGTTTGTTTTGCTAAATATATAGGCTGCAGATGCTCGAGGCCATCTGTAAACACTGGGAAGGGCCAATCAGTCTGGCTCTCTACCTGTCTGATGCTGAGGCACAGCAGTTCCTACGCTATGCTCAGGGTTCTGAGGTGCTCATGAGTAGAAGCAATGTGGGATACCATATCGTCTACAAAGAAGGCCAGTTCTACCCTGTCAACCTGCTGCGCAATGTTGCCATGAAACAGGTCAACACACCCTACATGTTCCTGTCTGACATCGACTTCCTGCCCATGTATGGACTCTACGAATACCTCAGGTAAGATGCACCTTGCAACAAGAGTTTTCAATACAGAACCCTAGAAGCTCCACCAATGAACATGTCCCTTAGGTTCCATTGTCCCAGCCCCCTTTATCTAAGTATCTGTGTGATATGACATAGAACAAAAGTAAACATGGACTAATTAGTGATTCAGGATAAAAGCTAAAACCTACCAAGGGAAAATATGAGGTGGATAAAAGGGTTAGAATAACTAAAAATACTGGATCTTCTTTATGTTTTATATATTTTTAGCTTTCAGGCATTTTCCAGAAAAGCAATATTATAGGAATAGTTATATGATCTTTCTATGATCCAGTTATATGGCGTTTTATAGAATCTGAGCCAAATATGATGATTGTCTTGCAGGAAATCTGTAATACAGCTGGACATGGCGCACACTAAAAAAGCTCTGGTGGTGCCTGCATTTGAAACACTGCGTTACCGACTGTCCTTTCCCAAATCCAAGGCTGAGCTTCTGTCCCAGCTTGACATGGGGACTCTCTTCACCTTCAGGTAAAAAAAAAACAAAACAAAAAAAAAAAACTTTACTTTCATTAATTTAAAAAGAATGTGAGATATGTTTGAGTATTTGGGTTGTTAATCAGAGTTGATAAATTGAGTTCAAAAGGTACATGAATACTAACACAATTAAAGTTTTATTACTCAGAGTTACCTTATGCAGACTTTTATTGCCCAGGTGTGGCCAGAGTTTTTCAGTAGGATTTAGACACTGCCCTTAAAGACAAGCATTAGCCTGAATCAACTGAGGAAAAATACATTCTGAGCTGGTTGCTTTTTCTTTGCTTTCAAGAGTAATATGATATAAAAGCAGAAGAAATTTACATATAATCAAATGAAAAGAAAGTCTGTTACACTATACTCTAAATGGGCTAGTGTGGACACCAACACACCCAAACATGTGCTTTCAGTCCCCCTTTGTTTTTATAATAACTTCCACTCTCCTGGTGACCCTTTACTAGATTTTCAACTATGGCTGCATAGATTTGCAAATTTCGCCTAAAGGGCATTAATGAGCACAGTGTTATACAGTGATGTTGGGCAAAACCGTGTGGGGTACAATCAGCTTTCCAGTTCATTCCAGGTGTTCAGTGACAATGAAGTCTGAGCTCAGGCCTTGCCAAATAAATGTCTTCATTTTCTGCACAGGGGCGTTGTCATGCTAAAACAATTTTGCACCACTTTACTCTAGTCAAGGGAAAAATGTAATGCTATGGCATACAAAGACATCTTATACAATTGCTTGCTTCCAACTTTGTGCCAACAGTTAAGAGAAGAACCACATTTTTTGGCATTACAACCAGTTATTGCCAAGATTTCATTCTTTCATAACGACTGTGCTTTAGTTCACGCCGCATAGATTATTGTGTAACGGTAATTTCTGAGACTTGGTTGGACACTTTTACCCTGCGATTGAGCTAGCGGGCCATGCTGCCTTCTGAGCGGACAGAACCAGCATGTCCGGTAAGAAACGCGGAGGAGGCCTGTGTGTTTACATTAACAACAGCTGGTGCTCCAATGCCATAATCAAAGATATTCACTGCTGTCCGGACATAGAATATCTGATGGTAGAGTGTAGACCTTTCTACCTGCCGAGAGAGCTTACGTCTGTAGTTATAAACGCAGTTTAAGTGCCACCCCAAGCTAATGCTAAGCTAGCCATGGAGCTGCTACAACACTTCATTAACAAACAGCTAGCAGCGCAGCCTGACTCTGTTATAATCGTGGCAGGAGACTTTAATCTTTTTCTCTTTTCTTTTTCTTAATCTTTTTTAATCACAGCAGGAGACTTTTTTCCCTCGTCTCAATTTTTTTTTTTTAAGAATCTAGGCAGGACAGACTTCAGGTTTGCATGATTAGAATCAGAATCAGAATAAATAAATTATTCTGGTTCTGATTCTAATCATGCAAACCTGAAGTCTGTCCTGTCTAGATTCTGCAAAAATGTGAGTTTTCCGACAAGGGAAAAAAACACACTGGACCAGGTCTACACCAACATTCCAGATGCTTATAAGGCCACCACCCTGCCACATCTCAGACTCTCAGATCATCTCTCTTTGTCCTTGATTCCTGCTTATAAACCTAAAATCTGTAGCCAAAGACCAGCAATTAAACCATTTCAGGTGTGGACTGAGGAAGTCTCCGCAGCTCTACAGGATTGTTTTGACTCTACAGACTGGGGAATATTCGCAGAGGAGACAGTCCTGGAGAGTCACACATCAGCTGTGCTCTCATACATAAACTACTGCACTGAGAATGTGACCACAACAAGGACTGTTAAAGTGTTCCCGAACCAGAAACTGTGGTTCAACAGTGAGGTGCACACCCTGCTAAGAGCACAAGATGATGCCTTCAAGTCAGGAGACCAGCAAGCTTACAAAGAGGCATGCTGTGCCCAGCGAAGAGGCATCAAAAAAGCCAAGCGCAAATATACACAACTCATCAAGGAGCACTTTGACGATAACAACACCAGACACATCTGTAAGGGGATCAAGTCACTCACTGGTTATAAGACCTTGCACACATCAGCAGACTCCTTGGATAGCAACCTACCGGACACCCTGAACCAGTTCTTTGCTCACTTCGACCAACACAACAGAGAGGCATACATCTGCTATGCTCTTCCAGAGAGGGGCGATGACCCCATCCAGCTGCAGCAGCACCAGATCAGGGTCACCCTCCGCAGAGTCAACGCAAGGAAAGCTACTGGTCCAGATGGAGTAACAGGAAGGGTACTTAAAACATGCGCAGATCAACTAGTTCCCACCTGCCTTAAGACAGCCACCATCATTCCAGTGCCGAAGAACAGCACAGTGAGCTGCTTGAATGACTATCGCCCAGTTGCCCTAACCCCCATCATCACCAAATGTTTCGAGAGACTTGTCTTGTCTCACATTAGGGCTGCCATCCCTGCTGATCTTGATCTACATCAGTTTGCATACAGAGCAAACAGGTCAACAGAGGATGCCATCAATACAGCCCTCCACACTGCCCTCACACACTTGGACAGCAGTAACCTATGTGAGGATGCTGTTCGTAGACTTCAGTTCCACTTTCAATACAGTTCTACCACATAAACTGGTTCAGAAGTTGGGCAACCTGGGCCTAGGAAGCTCACTGTGCACCTGGATACTTGACTTTCTTAGCAACAGACCTCAGAACATCAGGATAGGAGACCACATCTCCTCCACTCTCATCCTGAACACCAGAACACCACAGGGGTGTGTCCTCAGCCCCCTCTTCTTCTCCCTCTTCATACACGACTGATCCCCCATTCACACCAGCAACACCATCGTCAAATTCGCCGACGACACCACCGTCATAGGTCTGATAACAGATAATGACGAGTCAGCCTACAAAAAGTAGGTCCGGCATCTGCAGCGATGGTGCGACTACAATAGCCTGGACCTTAACACATCCAAGACAAAGTAGATGATAATAGATAGAAAACAGATGATAAAGAAAACTCTGATAAGTCTGCCTACCCCGACCCCTACTGACAAACTTTTACCGCTCCGCATTGAGAGCCTCCTGACCTACTGCTGTGCAGTGTGGTCCAACAGCTGTACTGCAGGAAGGCCCTGCAGTGGGTGATGAGGACGGCAGAGCGGGTAATTGGAACGACACTACATCTACTACAGCAACTACAACTACATACATTTTCATTGTTCATGCAACAGTTGACAATAAAGATCCCCTATCTTATCTTATCTTATCTTAAAAGAACTGGAAATGTAATTTGTTGCCTGTGCACGGCTTTTGACTGAAATTAAGTTTGGTGCAGTATAGAGCAATGATAAAACTTTTTATTTAAATTTTTTTTTTCTATTTAAATGTTTTTTTTTTAACGTGTTTTTTTATTTTTTATTTTTTTCTTGAACAGTGTTTAATTGTCATTTGAACACAGTCAGTGAGTCAGCTGTTTAGAGATTTAGGAGAAGTTCATTCCACCACCTAGGCGGCAAAACAGAAAATAGCATGGATACTTGCCTTCTTTCTATGCCGAGAGATGGTGGGTCTAAACGAGCAGTGCTAAAAGGTCAAAAGGAGCTTGATGCAATATGGGGTGTGATAAGAGCTTTAATGTGGATTAATGCTGTTCTGTTTTTGGTTTAGCAGGCAAGAAAGATTGTTTTGAATCTGATTCAGGCAGAGACAGGAAGCAAGTGGAGGGACTGATGTGGGAAGTAGTGTGGGAGAACTTGGGAAGGTTAAAAACAAGTCATGCAGCTATATACTGGATCAGTTGCAGAAGTTGTGCACGGTCAGAGGCAGTGTTGCTTGAAGTGAGGTGCAGCAGTCTACACTTCAAATGACAAGGGACTGAACAAACACCTGAGTGACATCTGTACATAGAAATTGACAAATCCTTCTGATGTTCTAAAGGAGAATCCACCATGAGTTTGTCACTTTGGAAATGTGAGACGTGAAGAACAGTTGATTGTTCATGTTTACCCTAAGGTTGCCTGCAGTGATAAAAGATGAACTCTGCGAGTTGTCCAAGAAGATCATGTGAAATTGAGATTCTGATGCGGTGATATAGTATATATCCTGGTATGAACTGCACTTTTGTTGGAATTTTTTTTTTTTTCTTTTTTAAAAATCACTGGTATATATTCAGAATGTAAATTTTCTTTCAAGCCGTTCCAACCCAGATGCATCTGAACAGGACCAAACTATGATGTTATCACATTCATGTTTCACATTCATGTTTCACAGGTTCTTCCAGTGCAGCTAACTGGGTTATCAAAGGCCAGCCATTTCTCTCACTGTCTGTGGTGAGAGGCAAGTAAAAGAACCAATGCTGTTGCTCACAAAGAATAAGCCATTAGATTGCCGTCAACATGTTTCTGCCCTGCAATGGCTTGGCGAGCTGTCCAGGGTGTACCCCGCCCTCGGCCAGAGTCGGCTGAGATAGGCGCCAGCCTCCCCACAACCTTAATTAGGTTCAGAAAATGAATAAAGATGATGAATGAATGATGATAGGGTTCTTATGCTGGAATGCAGTGTTTTCCATTCTCCAAGCATACTGCTTGTCATTTAAACCAAGAGAAGTTTAAAAAAAATTTTCCACAATTGTCCACATCATTTTTTCCACTAGCCTTCTGGCTTGTCCATATCTTAACAAACTGTAGACAGTCAGCAGTGTTCTTTTTTGGAGAACAGTAAATTTCTTACACATTCTTGCGGCCATGCCATGCACACCACTGTTGCTGAGTTGTCTCCTTATGGTGGACTCATGAGCATTATCCAATGTGAAAGAGACAGGACCCCAAGACTTTTTTTTAGAAGTTACTCTGGGTTTCTTTATTGGCCGATCACTCCTGAAAAGGGTAACCGTATTGAATTTTCTCCATCTGTCTGATTATAAGCGGTGGAGTCCAGGACTCTGTAGATGGTGTTGTAACCTTCTCAAGCCTGATGAGCACTCTTTTTCTGAAGTCCTCAGAAATCTCCTTGATACACATGATATACTTCTGCAAATATGTGTTTTGAAGATCAAACTTTAATAGATCCCAGTTATTTAAATAAAACCCACACCTTATTGTCATACATTAATTTAAAAAGAAATACTTGACCCCATTTTTCCCTTCAAATTAACTGCTAATCCTAGAGTTTCACATATTTTTGCCACTCACAGATATATAATATTTTCATTTTCCTCATGATAAATGATTGACCAGGTACAATATTTTGTTCCCTCTGGTTAATTGAGTTCTTTGTATCTATCTACTTTAGGACTTAAAAATCTGATTAGGTTTTAAGTACTTTTAGGTATTTAAGCAGAAATACAGAAAATTGTACGGGTTTACAAACTTTCAAGCACTACTCAATGCCATATTTATGTATTTATTATTCCCAATTAATGGGTGCAATAGTATATTCACAGTCCAGCATTTACTGATTACATGTTGTGTTTACAACAATATATCAGACAGTGACACAGAATTTAATACTGCATCCTACTTGAATTAATGAAAAATCTATTAATATTTAAGGTCAGAATGTTAGGTACATTAGACAAAGTACTTCTGTTTTCTGCAAACTCTGCCCTGCACATGCAACTCTCACGAAAATATCCAAGCAGTACATAAGTCCTTGGTTATGTCCAAGTTCGGCAATTTCTACATCCCCAAATCAGAAAAAAGTTATGATGAAATGAAAAAGGCAAAGTAAAAAAGAAAGCAGTAATTTCAAAATTTACTTGTATTAATTACAGACTGTATAAACCCAAGGCATTTCATGTTTTTATCTGGTCAAATGTCATTGTTATAGTTTTTAAAATTAATATTTTTAATATAAATATAAAATAATATTCCTCAGAGAAAGATTTGCATAATTTACCCTTTGTGGTGCAAAATATCATTAAAAGTTTTATTGATTATGGAGGAATTTTAGTCCATAAAGGGCAAGGGCACAAGCCTAAGCTGAGCACCTGCTAAAGGTACTGCATCAGAAACCATCATTCATTTGTAGCTTATATAGTAAGATGGGCTTAGAATTACTTTGGCAAACCATTGTCAAGCACTACAATACAGAGTTTCATCCTAAAAAGGCCAGTTAAAACCTGACTGTCTAAAGGAAGCTTTATATTAACTGTGCCCAAAAGTATTTCCTTGGATACATTTGGGATGGACCATAAGTGTGTATTGTGTGCAGATGAATCAGTGTTCCGGGTTTTTTTTTTTTAATGGAAGAAATAACTCTGTGTGCTTGAGGAACAAGACAAAAATGTCCATCTAGACTGATGTCGGCAACAAGTTCAAAAGCCAGGGTTTGTCATGGTTTGGGGTTGTGTCAATGCCATTGGGGAAGGTAACTTCTGTGGTGGCATCATTAATACAGAAATGTACACTACAAATGCAGGCTGTGTAAGCAGAGGGTGCGGGTCCTGGACTGGACTGCCTGCAGTTCTGAACTGTCTGTTTGAGTTTAAGTTAATTGGTCAGTTGTGGACAAATGCAAATTTATTACTTTTCACTACTTCCAGCTTGACACAAGACTCCAACTAGTCCATATGTGCCCTGCTTCCATACCTAAATATAACATGGATGTATGATGAATTTAGTAGCCATCTATAGTTTCGTATCTAGGGCAAGCCTTTGAGGGCTTGGGCTCAGAACATCATTTCTCATAAGCATACAGTATGATTTATGGTCTTTGCATTCATATGAAAGACAACTGACATAATTTAGCTAGTTTATTTTTTTTATGATTTATTTGGTTTATTTTTAAATGTGATGAACTTTTAAAATATCATTTTATCTAAGTTATGTTTTTGTTAATACCTTAGGTCTGTATTTTTACAACTTCAAGTCTTTCAATTCTTCAGATATCATGTATGGACAAAAGGTCATGCTCCAACCAACTTTGCAAAATGGCGGACAGCTACAACACCGTACAGAGTGCAGTGGGAGGCTGACTTTGAGCCGTATGTGATGGTGAGAAGGGAGAGTCCAGAATATGACCGCAGATTTGTGGGATTTGGCTGGAATAAAGTGGCACATATTATGGAGCTTGACGCACAGGTAAACTGACTAACATGAACCACCTGCTCCCTCTACACACATTGTATATTTACATAAACTGGTCTACACATTAAATGCTCATGATAGTACATTAATACAAACAATATATTATAGAGCACAACAAATATAGATTTTTATCAGTTTTACCTACATCTAATGTTGCACTTGAGAAAGCAATAAAAATCCATAAACCTGTTATATATATATAGCTTCCAAAAACGATTCTTCTCCATTAATGGAATGACACTACTTTATTTTTATACCACGTGTAAGGTAATCAAGTAGGATGAAATGTATATAATTTATTTAAATAGAATAAGGAATAATGTGAGACAGAAATTCTTCTCTTTTTGTGTTTCTTTAGTCAATATTTATTATAATTATTGTTATAAATATTATTATTATTATTAGTAGTAGTAATAGTAGTGGTAGTAGTAGTTCATAGCATTCGTTTTTGGTTTGACCTATATAAAGCACTGTTCACAAATTATGAACATGGCTAAGATAAAAATTAAGATCACTGTATCTAATATGTGTAATTACCAATGCGTATCTGCACCATTTCACATTATTTTTTACTCACTCACTCACTCACTCATTTGCTGAACCACTTAATCCTACTTGGCAGATAGTTGGTGGGAAGGCTGAAGCTTATCACAGCCAATACAGGGCGAGGGCAGGGTACACCCTGAACAGTTCGCCAATCCGTCACAGTGCCAACACACACATAAACATTCACACTCACCGTCACACCTAGGTGCAACTTGAAATAGCTCATAAGCCTAATGTACATGTTTTTGGACTGTGGGAGGAAACCAGAGTACTCGAAGGAAACCCACGCAAGCATGGGGAGAACATGCAAACTCCACACAGAAGTGCCCATGCCTGCGACATCAGCTTTAATTTATATTTATTTATATGCAACCTATCTTTCCTATCTTCCCATGTATCACATGACAGCTACCAATCAGGAAGAGCACAAGTCACCACATGCATCCACTGAGGCACGAGGTGCCAGCTGACTGCATTTTTCCTGAATTGTTGCTAATGCAATGTCAGCAGCGGTGTAACACTTGGAGGGAAGCGCTATCCACCCACCTTCATATACATGAGCTCACAGATGCCCATGATTGGCAAGTGTCAATGTGAATGACAGGGGACCTCCTTCCCAGAGAGCTCAGTCAATTATGCTCTCTTGGGCTCCTGACTATGGATGGCTATGATTTGTCAGGATTCAAGTCTGTGCTCTCCAGATGATAGGGCGACCACTTTTTGTTATGCTACCTTGAATGCCTTTATTTTAAATTCTTGAAAACAATGTGGATGCAAATGCAAGAAATTGAAACATACTGCTTTCAGTACACCAATTTCAGTACAGATTGTATAAAACATTCTTCTTACTTAACACCTATAATGATGTTGTTTGATAGTATACACTAAGGTAATATCTTAGGTTTATAGTTTTTTTTAAACATTTTATTTTGTTTATGTTTTCTTTGCAGGAATATGAGTTTGTGGTCCTACCCAATGCCTATATGATCCACATGCCTCATGCACCGAGTTTTGACATCACCAAGTTTCGCTCAAATGAGCAGTACCGTGTTTGCCTCAAGACGCTTAAAGAAGAGTTTCAGCAAAACATGTCCCGCCGCTATGGATTCGCTGCGCTTAAATACATGACTGCGGAAAATAACAGCTAGCACCTCTGCCATACTGAAATTCTGCATGTGAGATGAACAGAACTGGTTTAATGTAACATAAAATAATGGCAGAAATGGACAGTAGAAAGTGATTGACTTTCTTACACACAGAGCGGCTGGTACGCTCATTAAAAAAGAGACTTTATAAGTACAAGTAAATTAATTTTATGTCCATAACTCCCTACAGACCTCTGAATACATGGATGCTTATTCCAGTACCTAACATCAAACTGCAAATTTAAACTGCTGAAATGTATTTTTTGTCCCCTAGGTATGTTCCTATAATTGCCTCAGCACGTTGCTCAAACATTCTTTTTAAATGTTTAGGTTTGTTTTACTTTTAAAAAGTCATGTTTTAGGTTGTTTTAAAAGGTTTAAATACACTATTGCTTTTAAACTATCACATTATTAAGTAAAAAAATATTTTCCAAGGCATTAAAATGCAAATATCTACAATTAAACTGATAGGCTGGAATAGATAAAAACGTATCAGCTGCGCCTTTATCTGTATTTAAAGATTAGGTAAAATGTAAAGAAAAGGTCTGAAAAGAAATAGAGATTGAGCCTGAAATGCAGAAAGGATTCCTTACTTCATTGAAAAAACTTCACTAAAGACAGTTAACTTCAAAATAAAGCCATTGCACATGCAAGAAATAAGAGAGTAACAGGCAAATATTTATATTCTTTTTAATAGTTAACACTGTTGAGGATAATCAAATCATTTCTCCATATTATCATGCTGTATTGTTGTATACTATGATTGAAAACAATTTTATGGCAACAGTGAAGAGCTGCAAGCGGTTCCTCTAAGCCAATGAAAACCCCAGAAAAATGTTGTTAAAATGAATATGTCTATTTTGATAATAAAATAATCTTAATAATAATAAAACATTCTTAATTTATTCTTGATCTGATAATTATACAATAATGCAAGCTATTCTACATTTACGTACTGACTGTGTGAGTCTGAGTCATACTACTTTTAAAGAAGGTCTGTGGTTTAAGCTGATGATACAAAACTGGAAACCCATTAACTACCTATATTGACTTTCTTTAAAATGACTCATTACAGGGGATCAACTACTTAACAATTATGCACCGAAGACAAGGTGGATATAGCTGAATATTCTTTTTTTTTTTGTGACATTCACCGAGCTTGAGGTGCATACTTGTTAATTTATATACTACACAGGCACCTAAGCAAAACAGCACGTTGAAATTTAAAAAATAATAAAAAATGATAACAAACAGGTGGGCTCCCAGCACAGGCAGGTGCACAGCCTAGGGGCTGCTTAATGGTGTCTCTTTAGAGCCTTTTCAGAGATTTGGTAGTCACTCACTCACTCACTCATTTGCTGAACCACTTAATCGTACTATTAGGGTCACGGGCGAAAGCTGGGTATACCCTAAACAGCTCACCAGACCATCGTAAGGGAACACACACAACCATTCACACTCACCTAGCAATTTGAAACAGCCTAATGTACATGCCTTTGGACTGTGAGAGGAAACCCATGCAAGCACGGGAGCAGATGAAATGCCTGAGCCTGGGATGTGAACCCAGGATCTTCTGGCTGTGAAGTGGACGTGCTAACCACTATTCCACCATGCTTCCCAGATTCCCTAGTACTATATAGAAACATAATGAAGAGCAAATTAAAACCAGATTTCTCTGTTTTATTTATGTATTTATTTTAATTTATTTATATCAGGACTGGCACAGGCAAGCTTCCAGTGCAGGCAGGTGCAGAGTCTAAGAGCTGTGTAATGACGACTCTTTAAACCCTTTTCATTCTCATTTAGAGGTTAGCTTACTACTGGTTGCACGCAAATTAAAAATTTTATTATATAGTACAAGGAGTGCCTGTGACAAACTGTGTTTATTATCTTGATTCAAACATTATCCACTCAGAATAATGATTTATAATCCAAAACTAGAGGGCAAATCAGATCACACTGTTCCCGTGTAGTATATACTAATACTCCTTATCTCAACCTCTGAATTTTAATACGCTTTCACATTACATAACTCTGAAAACTGTAATAAAAAATGTATACTAATGTATGTATAATAGACAGAGTTTTAATGGGATGAATAACTGTACTACTCAACCTCTTCAATTAGACATAAAACTTTATCCAATAGAGCCAGGGGCTGCAGATTTGAGCAGTGGAAACTGAAAGCTAGATGACAGCATTTATTTGATTATAAAGCACAATTCTAAGTATGTGTCATTCATATTTGTTCTTGGGGTGGTACAGTAAGTTGGAAAAGGCATCAGCTTTTTCATTATTTGATCCAGGCCTAGAGGCTGTCAACTTAAAACAGAAAAATAACACCATTTCGCTTGACAAGACAAATGTTCAAAATGTTTCATATGATCAGTGAATACAGACCTATTACTAATGGTGCCTCTCTAGTAAAGACAGCTAGATGGTCAAAGGCACTCCCTATGACCTGAACCTGTGCCAGGGGTAGCTAATTTGCATATGTGACCTTTGACCTTGGCACTGTGACCTTGAGCATATAAAGTCTGTCCGGGCCATTGCTTGGCTCATATATATGATAGCTTTCTGAAATTTTGCACAGACACCTCCTATGACCATATATATA
>JBCNYH010000024.1:16017489-16028968 GCA_039654325.1 Tandanus tandanus
CTGAGATGGGCGCCAGCCTCCCCGCGACCCTAATTAGGAATAAGCGGTTCAGAAAATGAATGAATGAATGAGTTTTGTTTTAGTTTGCGATTCTGTGTTGTGTATACTAGAAATTTAAATAAGTTTAAAAAAGACACAGTGGGGGCGGCACAGTGGTGCTTTGGTTAGCATGTCTGCCTCACAGCAGGAAGGCCCGGGTTCGATTTCTGGGCTCGGGCCCGAGTTCTCCCCGTGCTTGCATGGGTTTCCTCCAGGTACTACGGTTTCCTCCCACAGTCCAAAAACCTGCACAGTAGGCTAATTGGCTGTTCCAAATCGGCCCAAAGTGTGTAAGTGCGAATGGTTGTGTGTGTGTTGGCCCTGTGATGGCCTGGCGAGCTGTCCAGGGTGTACCCCACCCTTGCCCACAGTCGGCTGAGATGGGCGCCAGCCTCCCCGCGACCCTAATTAGGATTAAGAAGCTTAGAAAATGAATGAATGAATGAATGAATGAATGAATGAATGAATGAATGAATGAACAAAGACACAGTACTAAATGCACTGTCTCCCAAAGCTCCACATGGAGCTCACCTGCATCTGTAATGATTTTGAAAAATTGTAAAATGAAGGAATGAATGAATGAATAAACAAACCATATAAATTTCACTTTAATGTGCTTTTTTGCTTATGTTCCCAGTTAGTATGCTTAAACAATTATTCTTCTCAGGCTGTCGCTGAATTAAATAGTCCCCTCAAAGTTTCCCCTTGGGGACTATTCAGAGACATCCACCATGCCTTCAGGACATAATTATTAGTTATCCACCCTGCAACTCAGGATAATGCCTAAATCAAATAAAAATGTAAAAATAAATAATAAAGAGTTCATTTTCGTTTAGGTCTATGTTATGTTCCCATGAAGTATATACTAAAACAATTATTTGGAAGGTTGAGGGCACCTGAATATATGTGGGATAAGAGGATATGGACAACTTAATAATCACATAAATTGTGTGAATCACTGTTGTTTGAAAACAGGCTATCCAAAGTTTCCTCAGGGTCTTCCAATCACTATGGATGTCACTGAAAATCATGACTCCCTTAAGGTTGCTCCTGTTAATTGGTTACGGTTCAGTGCAGTATTCTTTAAATGAACATACGTTCACTTAGATACCATTTACCACTTAGATATTAGAGCAGTGTCATTCAGCCAAAATCTTTTTCATGGACAGATCATTGTAGACATGCCACAATCTCCCATTTCAGACACATGCAATTTCTACTACCCACTTCAAAGAGGTTCATGGGAGCAGGCAAAAGGTCTTTAGGAGCTGCATCAAGAGCAAACAGAGAGAAAGATTAAAGACATACATATTCAGTAAGAAGAAGAAGAAGAAGAAGAGGGGGAGATATCAAAGATAAAAGATTCTCTTTGAACCTATTTCACTCAATTCCTGCAACTCCCAAAGCATCTGTTAGATGTCAATAGATGCAGAACGCAAAACCTTTAACCCAGTGGTGCAGTTTATTAAACTGGTATCTACTTGCACAAATGCAAATAGACGGCTGTGCTTAGGTATGAAACAAAATCATAACACCATAATATTTACAGGCTTCCTTTAAGTTATTTACTTTACTAGATTAGTATGTATACATTAATGTGTCAGGGTGAAGGTCAACTAAGAGATTTGCAAATATTTGAATAGAAAAAGGACTTTGTCTCATGAAATATTGTATAAATTAGATCATGCACGATGTGGTTAGGTTAGACTTTATATAAGGAACAGGCATAAAATCCTTAAGCATTATCTTTTGGGGGGGGGGGGGGGGTTTAGGGTTGAGGTTCATATAACATATAATATATTATACCTTTACACAACCTTAAAAAGCAGTATCCAGGGAAGACCTAGTCTCTGAGGAGCAAGGATTCTCCAATTTGTCAACAAAGCATAAGAAAATTATTTCCCTTGGGTTTTCTCCAGGTACTCGCATAATGTGCATAGGCTAATTGGCTGTTCCATATTGCCCCTAGGTGTGAGTGTGAATGATTGTGTGTTGGCCCTGCGATGGACTGATGCGCTTGTTCTGTGTGTAGCCAGCCTTTTCCCAGTGTTGGCTGAGATAGGCTCTGGCCTCCTCACAACCCTAGTAGAATTAAGCGGTTCGGCAAATGAGTGGGAGTGAGAAAATGAGTCTCTGTTATGAATCAAGACTGCAAAAATTAATAGAATTTTCCAATGCATACATTAGTCATATGTGAAACGAGCTGCATATACAGTTTGTTTCCCTACACAGCCATTATCATGGCCTAGATTAAATGAGAACTGTACACTCACCCAAGCTGAGGATCAAACATAGATTGTCAAGCTGTGAGGCGGTGATGCTAACCGTTATGCTAATAACTAAACCACACTGTGAAGCCCATTTCTCCAATTTCTTCCTGTCAGCTAAATTATACTCCAGGTTAGGAGGATATTAATATTATGTTAATTGGTCAAATGCATTTCAATTAATTAAAAACAGAATTCATTATTTTGTCAAATTAATTTAGTATAGGCAACTAATTAGCATTTTAAATGCAGGTAGCACTAATTATTCATGTAGTCAGCTTAAATATCACTAACATATACATACATCTTTATGCCTGCAATTTCATAGCCTAGACTAATTTGAGGATTTAGGGGTTGTACTGATGACATCATAGGTTCTTGTTAGTGTAGCACATTGTGGTTTAAAACTGACAACCCTGCCACCATGTTTTCCTAGTGAAGCACACTCCAAAAGGATGGAGTCAATTAACATATAAATAACACATTTAAGTTGCAAATTTATATTTAGATATAATATTTATATTTATATTTACAATTTGGGATTTACATGTTTAAGATTTAAATGTTTAACATTTATATTTCATATAATTTAACATTACAACATAAAAAGACATTTTGCAAAGAAAATTTTGGTTGTACTGATCTGAAAGTTCTGCTAGATTATAAAAAATTTACATTAAAAATTGTTATTTTTATTGGATTTTTCTTTTTTCAAATGACTACCCAGTGCACTACAGTGCAAATTTAAATGCTGCTTCATTTTAATTTATATGTTTTAATAGGTGAACTTTAATATAGGACTTCTCTTGTGGTTGCAGAAATGGGCAGCCAGCCCTTTTCCTCTTCTTGCCAAGTGCCCTGCTGGCTCCCCAACTGTCCAGCAAACGTCTTTCTCTGCTTTTAACAACAGCAGTAACAGCACTTAAACAGCCCAGTCACACACTTCATCTAGTCTGCACTTTGCTGATAAGTTTCCTAAATCCATCCATTACTCAAACAAGTGACACCATCCCAGATGACTTGAGAGAAGAGCTATTACTTATTGTTTACCACATGATGAGCTGCAGGGAAGCCATTTTTTTCACTTGCAATAAAGTAAAAGCTGCTAATAGCAGGTTGTTATAACTTTAGCATGAGGAGTTTTTTGTAGATGAACATTGTTATATTAGTTTAAATCTTTTTGTCAAAAGGAGGACAGTTAGCTCCAGTCTATGGATGCATATTTTATAGATGACTAACTACAATAAATACATATTTTTCTCCTGTGAAAAATAAAACCCAGTTGGGGGAAATTTTTGTAATGATGAAAGCGGGGAATAAGGCAACATATTTATGATGAAAATGAAATATGGCAAAATATTAATGGTAGGTATCTCCAGTCTTGTATCATTGGATATCCTTCTGAACTGTAGGATTTTATTTTGTCTCTTTGCCATAACTAATTTATTACTGCACAGATTTAATGTCATGTGTATAGTCTTAAAAACACACTTGTCATGATATACTTATCCTCACTAATTACTGCTGTCAAAGATGGCTACAGGTAGCCCTGGCGGTCTTACACTTTGTAATAGAACAACAGTGAGTTTGCTTGCAGCCATGGTTCTCTGTTCAAGTTTAAGGCCTAGCCTATGAAATAAAATGCCTATCCAAATTCAGAGACTTTAAGAATATCCCTGCTAATATCATGCTAATCCATCTGGCCATTTGTGTCAACTCAACTGACCCAGATGATCATACGTTTTTGTTTAATAACAGGTTTCTTTAAAACTAGTGAAGTGCATTAAAGTTCTAGCAAGTCCGGATGGCACACCTCGCCAAACAATGACATATGCTCAAAAACTGTTCCATAAATATAGTTTCCTACTAAGGACAGATATCACTTGAGATGTTTAACACATTGACATCAAGACTATTTTTTTTCCCCACTCGATTCTCCAACATTGCTGCGAGGCAACTTTTGTTACGATTTCCTGCTTTTCAGAAGAAAAAAGTGTACGGAACCAGTGCTTGAGGGTGCACTTCAGGGTCCAGTTTGTTTTGGAAAGAGAAAAAGGATGCAATATTTTCCACATAGTAGTCTACATTATGCCAAGGCATTATCAAGATGTCATTGTTCCCAATAGTGAATTATTACAACTGGAGGTGCCATGTGGGAGCCATGATTTTTAATGCATAAAATAATTAGGACCATGCTGAAATGGTTACTGCTTGTGACTGTATTATCAATCCACCCACTGTCTATACTGCTTATCCGTCAAGGGTTGTGGGGGAATCAAGCAAGAGTGACTGTATAATATTACTCAATTACTCGTGACTGTTGTTTATTTAATTTTTTTTAAATATTAAATAGAATGTGAATGCACATGTGTTTATTTAGGAGAAATCAATGAAATTATTTTGAGACTTGTAATTCAAATGGAGTGCACCTTCAGTGACATGCTGAGTATACTCTGAACTAGTAGATAAAGAAGGACACATGCTTTTTATGTGAAGAACTCTTATGAAGGCATGGAAACAAGACACGGCAGTACCACTTTTGATGTGTGATGATCATACAGCATGAAGGAAGGAGTGCAATTAGAGAGGATAATAGTTAATCTCTTTTTAAATTGGAAAGTGTTTGTGCAATTAGCCCACTGACCCAAGCAATTTCCTATTTACAATCCCTCTGTAATGCAAATTGTATAGAATTATGTTAACACAGAAAGAGAAGTCAAGTCCTTGAGCACGAAGGAAAAAGAGCATGAGATAATTTATCTTCATTTGGCTATAAGGCTGTTTGTTTGGATCCGGTTAGTCTAGGCTATTATGTTTTTAAATAATGGTTATACTCATGGTGAGATCAATTCAAAATGAAGGTGTATTGCTTGAGCAGTTTGGGAAACTTCTAAGAAAAAATCTAATATAAGCATACAGTGATTTAGGGAAATTTTGTTTGTTGGACTGGTTCGCTACTCCTGCTCTGCTCTTCCTGCTACTTTGTATTAGAGATACGATCTTCAAGCTTTAGGATGTGTTCCTATTTGAGTCTGATTCCTCTTAATGAATAATAAAAACTTCACACAGAAATGACAAAATAGCAAAACCAGAATAGTAAAAGGAAATATACATAAAGAGTGATTAATTTTTACTTTTACTGCAGAACAGACTGCAGAAATCAATCTCTGGTGTGAAAATGTTCATTCATTCATTCATTTTCTGAAGCGCTTAATCCTAATTAGGGTTGCGGGGAGGCTGGAGCCTGTCTCAGCCGACTCTGAGTGAGGAAAGAGTATACCCTGGACAGCTCGCAGGGCAGAAACATGCTGACGGCAAAGCAGCCTACTCTTTTCGAAAGTCAGCAATGGTTCTTTTAGATGCCTCTCTCCATAGACAGTGAGAGACATGGCTGGCCTTTGATAACCCAGTTAGCCCCTTGTCACTGCCCCATGTGAAAGTATGTGCATCAAATTATTTAGTATTCAAAATAAATAAATAAATAAAGGAAGGAAGTCTGAACATCTATGACTAACCAAATAATGCTTAAAATTAATTGTGCCTTCCATCTATTCATGATCTACACCTCTTCACTCATTATGGAAAGCTGTAGCCTATCCCAGCTGACTTGGAGTTAAAGGTGGGGTACACTCTGGGTAGGTTGCCAATCTATTACTTTTAAGAAGCAATGCAGATTAACCAGATGATCAAATTTGCATGTCTTTGGACTGTGGGAGTTAACCCACACAGCCATGGGGAGAACATGCAAACTACATACAGAAAGGCCACAGGTTCAAACCCAGAATGTTCTTGCTATTAGGCAATGGTGTTAACCACTGCTTCCATAATCTTTACCACTCTCCCTTCCCTTTCACTGTTCTAGTGCTTTCTACCTGTCTATGTGTTTCTTTTGTGTCTGTATTTTTCCACAGCAGTATGTGAGGCTGGCGCACTTGTGATTGATTGACGGCATACCTGCAATCTTTGAATCTCTCCATGGACCTGTAGAATGCCAATCAACTAGTTTAGGATAACAGCCCCCTCAAGCATTTCAAATGCATGCTGCGGTCTTTAATGCACTGGTGAATGATGTCCTTTGGGATTTCATCAACTATTGTGCCTTCATGTATATGGATGATATCCTGATTTTTCCTTGCAGTCCCCAGTAATACCCATTATGTCCACCCAAAAAAAAAAAAAAAAACAAGGTGCTCATCAAAGCCAAGATGTTAATTGCATGTTCCCTTCATCAGGTTAATCAGTAATTTAGCTGATTAAACTGATCAAGGGAACATGAAATTAACCTTTCCAATCAACCAACCTTTCCAATCATTGTCATTCAATTCACAATTTATTATATTAGACCACACAACTGGGCGGCATGGTGACACAGTGGTGAGCACATTCGCTTCACAGCAAGAAGGCCTGGGTTAGATTTCCGGCGTTTCTGTGTGGAGTTTGCATGTTCTCCCCGTGCTTGTGTGGGTTCCTCCGAGTACTCCGGTTTCCTCCCACAGTCCAAAAACATGCACAGAAGGCTAAATGGCTGTTCCAAATCACCCCTAGATGTGAGAGTGAGTGTGACTGGTTGTGTGTGTTGGCCCTGCGATGGCCTGGCGAGCTGTCCAGGGTGTACTCTGCCCTCACCTAGAGTTAGCTGAGATGGACGCCAGCCTCCCCTCGACCCTAATTAGGATTAAGCGGTTCAGAAATTGAATGAATGAGACCACACAACTGTTTAAATAATGATTATTGATGGTGAAATTTATATTTCTATTGGAAGTGCATGACAATGTCATTTGTTCCCCGCACAACGCCATGCATTTTGAAATACCGTACAGTTAACTTGTTTTATTTGTTTGTTTTTAGAAATGTCATGCTTGCATGGTTTAAACTTGAGGGTCCATCTGTAGTTCAGTTTTCCCTTACAGACAAGTTTACCACAGAAGTGAATGGAAGTGATATGCCGGCTCTTATCCATGATTGTTTTTATTGAATATCCCACCCAAATCAGATTTATAGGTGTGAGAGCTGGACTAAAGTTCATGCTGGATTCTGAGACAAAGAAATAAACAGCAAACAGATTTGGCCTAAAGTGCATATCAGTGAAGTCATTTATCATGGCCAGTGTTTATTCATTTACTGGTTATAGCCTCAGGTCTCACATCTCTGGTGCCTCCATATTCTAAAATAATTGGAAGAGTCTATTAATCTTTCTTGTCTGATATGAGAAGAGCTAAACATTCCCTTATCTTCTGAGTGTACCTTCCTATCAGACAAACAGAATTAAAGAATTAAAGGAGTAAAATGATGTTTTCACTATTTTTCCAATAAATGATTTATGGAAGTAAAATTACAAAGGACTCAATTTTATCACCAATTACCTTTGGAATCAATGTCAAATCCTTTATCTGTTATTTTAAGCCTTAATTCATTAACAGCAGGAAAAAACACAAGACTTTTTAACATAACAAAGCTAATATTCAATTAAACTCATAAAGTTTGTTTAATTTATCTCAGATGGTGAGATTAGACATTGGGTTTTTAAGAAATCTACACCCTTTAGAGGGAAAAAAAACACCAGACAAACAAAGAAGCAAACAGTACAATAAAATCTGGGGTGCTTTGATGCCTGTATGTGCAACTGACATTCTCAGGCACATGCACACTTCCACAAGTGCTTCCACATGTTTTTTCTTCTTTCTGTCAAAGATAATTAGTTCATTAGCAATGTTTCCTCAATCATATTTGCATGTCTCGTTTCCTCATTTAATCCTTTGTGCACTTGCATATTTTGTCTCCTGACATTTTATTCGTTAAATGGTGACACATTCATTTTTTATTTCATTGCATACAGTTCATTTCATACAGTTGAAACAGGAGCCACTTACACTGATAAGTGCCTATACTCAGTCTTCACAAAACCCTGCACCTACTTAACAGTGAAACTTATAAATCTGTTATCTTTCACCTTTCTTTTACAAACTATGAGGGCGTGCAGCCATTTGACACGTCGTGTTTCCAAAGGTACTGCAATCTGGAACTGCAGAACAAATAGGTTGAACATGCAGTTGTGTAATACATTATTGAAATGAGATTGAAATATCTTTCTCACCCTCCATGTGCAACTAACTGGGTTAGCAAAGGTCAGCCATGTCTCTCACTGTCTGTGGTGAGAGGCATGTAAGAGAACCATTGCTGTCGTTCAAAAAGAGTAGACCAGTGGGTTGCCGTCAGTGTGTTTCTGCCCTGCGATAGCCAGGAACGCTGTTCGGGGTGTACCCTGCCCTCGCCCAGAGTCGGCTGAGATGGGTGCCAGCCCCCCGTGACCCTAATTAGGATTACGCAGCTCAGTAAATGAATGAATTAATATCTTTCTCAAGAGCAATTTCTTTGGTTGAGAAATAAATTACAAAGGCAACAAAATAAATACTGGAAAGTTCTACTGGCAGCACTAGTAACCTGTGGATGTAACGTGAATATCATTTTTGTCTGTAATGTCATTTTTGTCTGTAATGGTTATTTCAATATTTTGGAAGTGGAATGAATTTGAGTTATCTTCTCCTTTTTCTTTCAGCTGCTCCCATTTGGGGTCACCACAGCATATCATCCTTCTCCATCTCACTCTGTCCTCTGCATCCCTCTCTGTTACACCAATCATCTGCATGTCCTCCCTTACCACATCCGTAAGTCTCCTCTTTGACTTTCCTCTTCTTCTCCCAGCAGGCAGTTCCATCCTTAACATTCTTCTACAATATACCCTTCATCCTTCCTCTGTATACTCCTAAACCATCTCAATCTGGCCTCTCTCACTTTATCCCCAAACACTCCCTCTAACATATTCATTTCTAATTCTGTCTATTCTTGTAATTCCTAAAGAAAATTGCAGCAAATTTATCTCTGCCACTTCCACTTCCACCTCCTGTCTGTTTGTCAGTGCTGCCATCTCCAAAACATACAGCATAGTTGGCCTCACTACTGTCTTATAAACCTTTCCCTTCACTCTTGCAGATACTATTTAACCACAAATCACTCCAGCCACTCTTCTCCACCCATTACATAGTGCCTATACTGCCTTCTTCACTTCTCTTCCATACTCTTCATTACCTTGGATAGTTGACCGCAAGTATTTAATTTACCTTCATCACTTCCACTCCTTGTAGCTGCACTTTTCCTTCATCCTCATTCCCATTCATGCACATGTTCTCTGCCTTACTCCTGCTGCCTTTCATTCCTCTTCTCTCCAGTGCGTACTTAGACCTCTTCAAATTCATCTCTACCTGTTCCTCCACCTGCTCCTCCTGTACAAATCACAATGTCATTTGCAAACATCATAATCCATGGGGACTCTTGCCTGATCTTGTCTGTCAACCTGTCCATGACTACTGTAAACAAGAAAGGGCTTAGTGCTGATCTATGATGTAATCCAACCTGCATCTTAAACCAGTCCATCGTTCCTACCCCACAGCTCACTGCTGTAACACTGTCCTCATACATATCCTGTACCACCCCCACATACTTTACTGCCACTCCTAACTTCCTCTTACAGTACCTCAACTCCTCTCTTGGTATCCTGCCATATGCTTCTTCTAGGTTCACAAACACACAGGTGCTCCTTCTGACCTTCTCTGAACTTCTCCATCAACATTCTCAAAGCAAATATACATGTGTGGTTCTCTTCGATGGCATGAAACTATACTGCTGTTCACAGATCTCTCACAGACTCTCCTCTCAGCTTGGATTCCACTACTCTTTCCAATAACTTCATGGCAAGGTATAATTAAAGTTAAATTTACATATTAGTGCATGTATCCCAGTCTGTCTGTTATTATTGTATCTGGATGTATGATGGAGAAATAGCCTCTACAGTAAAAATTGTACCTCAACATTACTTCCACTGGTTTGTATTTTGCTGTTCTCTTCAGTACCTGTATGTTTTATTCTGCCTGTCACATCTAATAATGTCTTAATAATTACCCTGTGTGTGATGCTACACAGAGACAGAAAGCATGCCTGTGTATTTTCATGTCCATGTGAAAGCAGGACTTGGTTTACTCTGACTTGTTTTTTTTTTTTTTTTTAACAAGCCAAGAGACATTTAAATTCAGAAAAATGATCTCTCCTGGAACACAATGAGGGCTTGAAGAGGAAAGATGATATTCGTCATGCTGATCATTCCCTGGTGGTGAAAATGGTGAAGAAATGTGGAAATCCAAGGTAAGTCATGCACAGGCTGGTTTTCCTGCATGAATGTGACACTGGAATAATGTGAAAGCCATAAGAGTAATGAGGTGACGCAGATGCCCAGGCTACCTCATCTATCTTTATTCAGCTACATACTCAACTAACGCTGGAGAATTCTTACACATGCACAACAAACGTTCATGCAAAATTTATATGCGAGATGTTGAAATGTGCTTGAAATTATGTCCAAATTCAAAAATATTTTCTTGGAGTTATTAGAGTATTTTTGTGGAATGTTTATCTCTTTGTAGCCCACACAATTTTGTGTTGGTATACGTAGTGTTACTCATGTTTAGTTAATACTAAGCTGTTTATTACAGATATTAGCATATGGGTAAATATGTTCTAAGCTAGATATTTGCTGTAGATATCAGTTGTCTTTGTTTAAACAAAAATGTGAGTGTAAAAAATTGCAAGCAGTGTGTTAAAAACAAATGACAGCATCAAATAAAATAAATATAAAATATGAATGTGTATTATAGCAAACAAATCAGTCAATACATGTATATCTAGTAACCTAAAACTTTTAAAGGAACGCCTCACACTTACAGATTTTATTTTCACATAAGTTAACTGAGTACACATATTTTCACATATGCAACCTTCTTACTTTCAAAATTCTTATTTGTGTGTTCCTAAAGATGATCCATTAGGAAATGAAGGATAAATAATAGGAAACTGAAAAATAACAGCATTTGTAAAATGTAAATAATAACAGTTACCTACATGCCAAGCATAAGTGATAATAATTATGATTACATATTTTTTTCAACAGGCTGGTCATTTTTAATCTGCACCTTCCCTTCCTCCACCTTCATGGCTGAAGTGCCCTAACCAATGCTCCTAACCCCCAACTGCTCTCCGGGCGCCCCAATGTGTGTGTGTGCTCACTGTTTACGTGTGTGTGTGTGTGTGTGTGTGTGTGTGTGTGTGTGTGTGTGTGTGTGTGT
>JBCNYH010000024.1:16047298-16057455 GCA_039654325.1 Tandanus tandanus
ATAGAGGGAAGAGAGACTCCGATGATCTTTTCAGCTGTCCTCACTATCTGCTGAAGGGTCTTATGATCCGAGACGGTGCAGTTTCCAGACCAGGTAGTGATGCAACTGCTCAGGATGCTCTCGATGATGTCTCTGTGGAACACAGTCAGGATATGGAAAGGGAGATGGGCTTTCCCACCAGGTGAAGTTCTCTGCCAGTTGAACACCAAAGAATTTGGTACTCTTGATGATCTCCACAGAGGATCCGTCGATGAACAGCAGGGGATGGTCACTCTGTGCTCTCCTGAAGTCATAACATTGTTTTAGTTATAACATTTTAAGTAATTGCAGTATTGTACACACATAAAAACACTGTCTTAGCACTGTCATGTGCCTAAGTATAAGTAATGAGTATTATAAAAATGGATTCAGATAAAATTATAGCTTGCCTACCATTTAACTGTACCTGGTGGAGATCATGATTATCTAAGTCACAGTGCAGCCACTTCGTGTTAATTCTCATTCCTTTCACTGTTACAATGTGAGACAGAACTGCTCATTCACACATAAAGGAAGTATACTAAAACAGTGCATTTAAAATGGTATATTTAGATGCTCAAGCTGAGACACAGAGATGCCAAGAGAAGAGGATTAAGGTCCCCTTAGTTGCTGCAGCAGGGGTTAAGGAGAGTTGATATAAGTGGATGAGTAAATCTGATGTGTACTTTGTAGAACCACCTCTACTAAATATAGTTCCACCCAGTTTCAATCCACCAGAAGAAAACGTCAAGAGAGAAAAAATGAAATTAACTTAAAAATAAAACCTATGTTATATCTTTTGCAGTCACTGGTATTTTCATTCTAGAAGCTTTATTCACTGATGATCAAATGTATTTGGACAGCTGACCATCACACCCATATGCAGACAAATAGTTGCTACAACGGTAGAAGCACACAATCATCTCGAAAGTCTTTGTATGTTGAATCATTAAGACATGTCCTTTATTGGAACTAAGGGGTCAAGGACCAAAATTTTGAGCCTGCCAGTGCCGCTGTGCACACAGCAACACCCATAAAACATGGCCATAAAGACCTCAACAGCACTGAACACCTTGAATTGAAACACTGACTGCTTGCCAGGCCTCCCCATCCATCATCAGTGCCTGTCTTCACTAATGCATGTGTCTCTGAGTGAGCCCAAATCCCCACAGCTCCATCCGAAACTCAAATTAAAATCCATCCCACACCGAGCAGAAATTGGGCAAAAATTATGATTTAAGTTTCATTCTTTGCACACCTGCTTATAAAATGGTTTTCCTCATATTTCCATATTGTCACCCTTATAACAAAAGTGCCTAAGTCATTTTTTGTCATTTTGAGAAAAAGACAAAAAACTATTGCATTTTTACATCAAAAGCAGACTTAGGCAGATTGACATAATGTGCATCCCATACTTCAGGAAGTTCACAATGATTGGGCAGTTGTACATTGTTAGAAATTTTTTTTTAAATGCATGAGTTAGGCATAAAATCTCAAAATGGGGAAAAAATGACTTGGGCACTTTTGTTATGAGGGTGTCAATATTTAGAATATTCCATATTCAGAATAATAATGAAGGTATTAAAACAGGAACACATGCAAATATTTAGTGGCAAAATAAAGTTTTAAACAAAAATATTTAGCATTTTAAATTGTTAACAGTATTCTAAATGAAGGAGCTTCACCCAGAAACTGTTTTTTTTTTAAAGATCCCAAACAGGCAGTACTCTTTCTGACTGTTTTAAGGTGTTTTAAGTAAAATTTGCTTGCTAAAAAATAATCTTTAGGATTTTTATATGAATTTTAACAATACAACGATTAAAAGATATATTCAGTCCAGCGTGTCCCGATTTTGATTGGTTTAATACAGAAATTTCCAAACATATTTTTGTATTTTTCCACTCTAGTTAGTTTAAGGCATATGTTGGTCCTTACTTGTTGTGACACCTAGTGAGGCATTTGTTTGTTTGTTTGCTTCTGTTTGAGAGATCCATAAATCACTCTTTCCTGAAAAAACACTTCTACTTGAGGGCCTAAATATTCATTCATTCCCTCATTTGCCAAAAGGCTTAATCCTATAAGGGTGGCATGAAGGTGGGAGCCTATCTCAGCTGACTCTGGGCAAAGGCGAGGTACACCCTGAAAAGTGTGCCCTCCATTTCAGGGCCAACATCCACACAGCCATTTACACTCATATCTATGGGCAATTTGGAACAGACAATTAGTCTTATGTGCATGCCTTTGGACTGTAAGAGAAAACCGGAGTACCTGGAGGAAACCCACACAAGCAGGGGGAGAACATGTAAACTCCACACAGAAACGCGCTAGCCAACCTGGGACACCAACCTAGTACCTTCTTGCTGTGAGGCGGACATGCTAAGCACTATGCCACCGTGCTGCCTCCCTCAATATTATATAGCAAATTTAAAGAGCCTTTTTTTGTTTGCTGAATAATAATTATGATAATACATAAAGAAAAAAATCTTCAGCTCAACTATTCAAAGATATTTCATTAAAGTTCCACATTTAAGGTAATGGAGGCACATGGACTACTGAATCAAATAATTACCTTGCATCCATTTGTCTGAATCTAATGCAACGGAATCATTTGAAACATGACCTCAAGGCCAAACTTGAGCTTTAATCATAATTAACAAAGGAGCTGTTGAAGAATTTCAATCGTCTTAGAGTAGTTAAAAACCCCAATTAAAACTGCTGAACTAAGACATCTTGTGGAAGTAATCAGCCGCTGATAGAACTGTGTACCTAATTAACTTGGTGACATGCAGAGAAGAAAAAAAAAAGGAATTTCAGACATTTTATGAATTTTGTTGGAGATGCTAAATTTACTCTGTCTTTCAATGGGTTCTCTGTTTAAAAAAGTTATCAGTTGTTAAACTATGGGGAAATTAAGGAATGTGCAGTATTCCATTGCAGAACTGATGGATTTATGATCACCAAAGGTGAGATAGATTTACATTTATGGCATTTGGCAGATGCTCTTATCCATAGAACTTACGATTAACATTTTTATACAACTGAGCAATTGAGGGTTAAGGGCCTTGCTCAAGGGCCCAACCGTGGTGGTGCTGGGATTGAAACCCCGACCTTCAGACCTGCAGAGCAGTAACCAACTGTCTTAACCACTGAAACACTGAGAGTCCCAACCAAAACCGTTAGGTCTTCAAGCTACCAGTAGGATGACGGAATAGTAGCATTATACAAAAAAAGTGGACAAAAGCAAGTTAATGAAAAATCTTTAGGACTGATATGTAAACCTATTTTCTTCAGGTGCCATGATTACTCTGACTGTTACTGTAGAACAAGTGCACTAATCAAATAAATTATTCATATTACAGCCAGAGCAACTTTCCAAATTGTGCTGCTATGTGAAAACCATACACACTTTTGACTACTCAAATTGAAATATTTAAACGAGTTGTCACACGAGGTATGACAAATACAAACGCCGTTTGCATTCAACTTTAAATGGTGCTGAAAATTTTGGCTTAGTAATGTACTGAAGTTGTTTTTTTAGTATGATATACATGGTGGCGGTGTTTGGCTCAGTGGTTCAGCTGATGCTTTACTGAACAAAAGGCCATGTGTTCAGATCCCAGTACCACCACTCTTAAAAAGTATTAGCCAAATAAGCAAAGGTACTAGATTACATGTTATTTCATACAATTTAAGAACTTCCGTACTTTAGAACTTTACTGGCAACTGTGTAAATTACACTATACACATTAAATAATGTTAGATCTATTATAATGGACACTTTTTTTTTTCAAATTATGAGATAGAAAGGAACCTTAGAAATATTTTTTCTATAAATATTATAGCATTGAATTTTTATTATTGATGGTACAAAATAAACTTGATTTAACATTCTTTACTTTATGATAAGTTCATAAACTTTTACACCATGAATCTCTTTTCCTCTTTTATTCACTCACTCACTTGCCAAAGCGCATAATCCTAATAGGGTCACAGGGAGGCTGGAATCTATGGCTGCCGACACTGGACGAGGCCGGGGTACACCGTGAACAGAATGCAAGACCATCACAGAGACAACACACAAGCAACCTTTCACACTCATGTCTCTAGCACGGGAAGGACATGCAAACTCCACAAAAAAAAATGCCCAAGCCCAGGACTCAAACCCAGGACCTTCTTGCTGTGAGGCAGAGGTGCTAACCACTACATCACCGTGCCAGCCTTTACCTCAATAAATACATGTTTAAGGGTCATGCACTGATGTTCTTCAAATTTTTCATTAAGTCCACTGAAATCAAACATGTCTCATGTTTGATTTCCCCTATTACCGTGATAGGTCTATTTAGATTAGCCTAATTAGATTGGCTCCTGTTTTATATATGTTTTACAGGTACTTTTACTGAGAAAACATATACGGATTATTGCAGCTGAATATCACTGGCTTGGCCCAAGTTCAATATCTGGGTTAGCCAATAACTGTATCTTCACAGTAGTGTTCAATACTAATATAGTTCACAAGTTAACATATACTGAATAGAGGTTAACCTTCCTATAGATTACAGAAGTCTATTTTTTACTCACTCATTTGCTAAGCCGCTTAATCGTATTTGGGTAGCAGTGAGGCGGTGCCCATCTCAGCTGAGACTGGGTAAAGGCAGGCTACACCCTGAACAGCTTGTCAGACCATTGCATGGCCAACACACAAACACAAAACCATTCACACTCACATCTACACCTAGGGGCAATTTGGAACAGCCATTTAGCCTGATGTGTATGTCTTTGGACTGTGGGAGGAAACCGGAGTACCCACACAAGCACGGGAAGAACATGCAATCTCCACCCTGAAATGGCTGAATCCAGGAATCGAACCCGGACCTTCTTGCTGTGAGGCAAACATGCTAACCATTATGCCACCATGCCGTCTAAGTCTATTTTTGGATATTATTATTCATTTAAAGGTATATATATATATAAATGGTCTGTGACTAGTCAGCCCTGTACACAGCAAGCTGAACACATGCACACTGTGTGTTCTGACATCTTTTTATCAGTATTAACAGTTTCAGTAGTTCGTGCTACAGTAGCTCTTCTGTGGAATCAGACCAGATGTATTAGCCTTCACTCCCCACGTGCATCAATGAACCTTGGGCAGCCATGACGCTCTTGTCAGCTCACTGGTTGTCCTCCTATTCTTCAGTGAAAGATAGGAAAGGATTTGGATATTTCACCCTCTGTGGCGCATAAGATTATTAAATGACTCAAGGACACATAAGACTTTTTGGTACATAAAGCTGCATTAATTTGATTTCTGTCTTAGCAGTGCTTGGAAGCTTCAAGCTCCTTTCTTGGACCACTCTCTGGATCACCATGTGCTGTGGTTAAAAATTATACAACCTCAATGTCACTTCTTGGGGCCGGTGGTGTAGTGGATAGGGTGCTGGGCTCATGATCAGGAGGTCAGGGGTTCCTGTTAGACCCCCACCGTGCTAAGACCCCTGGGCAAGGTCCTAACCACAAGTGTGCCTCTGTCCCCCCAGCAGTATAAATGGGTACCAGTAAAAATACTGGGAAGGTAACCTGTGATGGACTAGTGTCCCATCCAGGAGGAGTTGAACTCCTAGTCGCTTCATGCTACAGAAACCGGAAATAAGCACCGGCCTGATGAGCCACTAGGACCCACAAAAAAGCCCACAGACTTAGCAATGTCACTTCACCCCTCAGAGTCACTATTACCAACAAGATTAGAAAATAAGGATAAAAGTATCTTATTGCTGCTTTCACAGAGACTGGTGCTTATAGAATTATTATCATGCAAGTTAGCCACATTTTTCCAAAGCTCTTGACATGAAAATCTGGCCTGATTTGTAAACTGCAGTAGGAAGGATTTAACTAATGATGCTATATTGATCTCTGTGTGTTTTTGCTCTCTAGTGAATGTAAACCAGCCCAGTTGATGGACGTTTCAGATGTTAATTAGCTAGAAAAGCTATCAGCGCAAAGAAATAAATTATTTACTCTCAATTGATTTCTAAGGTTACTGTTTTTATAAAGTAATGTTGAATTTTTCATAGTCTAATTTTAAACCTTGTAAGATAACACAAAGGTTTTAAATAACGTTACTTGAGATGAAAAGCAGGAGACAAATACCATTTAAGATGCCCTGATAACAACACACTTGTAAAGCTTTAAGACCACCGCTTTAAAAACTCCACTTGTTTTTATATGAGAATTCCATTCAAATTTTATTGAGGTAGATAAGCTTAGCAAACGTAAGATTGCAAATGGACACTTTATATAAGATGCATGATGAATGTGATGTTACAATTCATTCATTCATTCTTTTCCTGAACCGCTTAATACTAATTAGGGTCGCTGGGATGAGGGGGGAGGCTGGCGCCCGTCTCACTAGTGATATGCTCTTGAGACACTAGTTATGTCTTACTAGTTATATCCTCTTGAGACCCCATTGTCAATATATTCCTGTTTAAAGATGTTGATGAAGTTAAGTAGTTATCAGGTGGTAAGGAACAAAAGTGCAGAGAAATGACAACACACAACATTAAAGTTTGGGTCTTAGGAGGTTATTATACTGGATATGGATAAAGTGGACATTTTTATATTTATTCTTTTTAAATTATCAAGCCAAGAAATTTATGTGACCAGTAAATTGGGTTCATGATTAAAATTACAACTGTAACCACTTTGATAGTAGCTGCTAATGATCACCATCAACATACTATAGTATCATTAAAATAGTAATAATAACAATAATAATAAAATTGAGAGTCCCTGGTGTTTTTTTAATATTATTTATGGAGGGACTGCAACATGTGTGCATTGTAGAAACCATGGATCATTGTAGAAATCGTGGAGGGAATTTGAAATTGCACCTAGATGGGAATAAGTGTGTAAATGTGTAAATGGCTGGCAACCCATCTACACTCCTGGGCAAAAAACTGAGGCAACATTGAAATTACATATTTGCAGGTATAGTGGCAAAAGTCTGTAACAGCCAAGAATACATCATTACCAGTTAGTGGTGATGGTTTGTCTGAACACCAGCTAATTTATATCAAATAATTAGTTTTATAACTAATAAACGCCCCGTCCTACACCGCCAAGGCCACTAAATCTTGGTTGGACAAGAACGGCATCAAGCTCCTGTTCAGCGAGTCTAACCAAGAAACTTGAATGTTTGCAAAAATCTAAAGGGAAAGCAATTCCATATTGACTATTTAATAGAATTCGCATACTTATTCATTCATTTTATGAACCGCTTAATCCTAATTAGGGTCACAGGGAGGCTGGCGCCCATCCCAGCCAGCTCGGGGCGAGGGCAAAGTACACCCTAGACAGCTCGCCAGGCCATCGCAGGGCAGAAACATGCTGACGCAGCCTACTCTTTTGTCCTTTTACATGCCTCTCACCACAGACAGTGAGAGACATGGCCAGCCTTTGATAACCCAGTTAGCTGCACTGGGGGGGGACAGAAGTGACAACCCGTTGATAGTGGGGCTTGAACCCCTGACCTTGGGATCAGTAATCCAGTACTCTACCACTGGGCCACCACTGCCCCAGCTATCATCAAATCATTGGAAATTAATGTGATTGGTTACATTAAAATTTTTTGTCAAACCCAGTGTTTGAAACCCAGTTTTTAACAGGATATGTACTGTTCAACAAAAACAAGCATACCCTACTGTTTCCTTAGTTTTTCTGTCTCCCCCTTAAATCATGGATTGTTATGTATAGCACTAGCTGGCTTTCTTCAGACATGAAGTTGTTACTCAGCCTGTCAGTCAACCATTCAGTTCTCTAAATAATATAGGCTAGCAGTGGCATTTGCTCCAGGTTGTTTTGTGTTTATGCCATTAGGTTACTATCTTATATTACTGATGTGAAGTAATATATAATTAACTGTGTATCAACCAGCATTAACTTGTCCTACCCAGCTAACACACAACATTGTGCAACATTATTGCAAAGTTGCATAAAGGTCATAATTTGGTTGGTTGCACAAAACATTATCTGTTTAACATTGTGGCAATGTTAAACTAGAATGTTTATTGAGAACATGTACATGACTTTTATGTACAACATTGTTCTGACATTGCCAAAATGTTGCACACGTCCAGGTCCCCAGTACAGCACCGTCAAGGGATTTTCTTTTCAGTGAATCAGGCAGGTACTGAAAAGGAATCCACAGTACACGTGCGTTCAGTCCTTGCAAAGGAGTGTTACTGTAACATCATCTGACAATGTTTTTGACACATTTGTTGAAAATGTTACCTCAATTCAACGTTGTTAAAACATAAATTGTTAGCTGGGTAGAACTTCTTCCAGACACAGGGTTATGGTTGACTGTTTTTTTATTATTGTGTCAATGGGGAAATATAATAAATTACTTTCTGTTAATATTATTATGAAAGATGAAGTTGGAGGATTATATTTATTATACATTAGGTGAGAGTTCATCAGTAGTTTAAGTCTGCCTTTTAAGAAGGCTCAAGCATTTGATGTTAGATCTTGATTTATCTGGCATGAGAGTTAGAGTGGGTTTATGAATAGACTAGGTTGGAAGAATAAAGATAAGCAAAATGGATTGAACAAATTTGTCTAATATTGTTATTATTCCTTGTATGTTTTGTTTCCCCCTCACTTATGCCTGGTAATCTGTGGCATTAAAGCAAATAAACAGATTTTGCTTTTCCTTCTCACTCTCTCTCTCTCTCATTCTCTTTTTCTTTTTTTGACACATACTGTACACTGCCTGTCCAGATATAAGTTGCCTTTTGGATTTAAATAAGCAAATACTTCAGAGTCTTTGAATGGATGATTACTGGCGTTATTAGAGTCGTGTAAGAAATGAGTGCATTCCATGGAACATGCTTTTCTTTTTTAAGATTTTTGAAGAAACAAACATTTCACTCTCACTTTGTATTCGCAGAACAAGCAGACAGAGAAGTATGTTTTTATATACTTCTCTGTCTATTCACTGTTGAACCGCCTGTTCTCCGAATCAAATTTTTTAAGTAAAAAGAAACATTTTGTCCATTTTACCGGGCTACTGTATTAGCTATAAGATTATTGGCAGGAAGAGTGTGTGTCATCTTCTCTTTGTATATGAGGGGCTGGTGGTGTAGTGGTTAGGGTGCTGGGCTACTGATCAGGAGGTCGTGGGTTTGTATTCCCGTTAGACCCCCACCGTGCTAAGAAACCCTGGGAAAGGTCTTAATCACAAGTGTGCCTCTGTCCACCCAGCAGTATAAATGGGTACCAGTAAAAAATACTGGGAAGGTAACCTGTGGACTGGCATCCCAGTTGGTTGCTTTGCGCTGTGGACACCGTGGATAAGCCCCAGCCTGATGAGGCACTAGGCTTGGGTGTAAAAGCCCAACAGACTTACCTTATGTTTTTATATCTGTCTGCTCGATATCAGTATGAAAATAATATAATGTCAGAAAGCATTTTAAGATAAACCCATGATAACTTTGATAGCACTGTCCGGGCTCTAATGCTCTCTACCAGAAGATTTTGGTCATACTAAATCAAAAACATGCCCTTTTTCTCATTAGATGTGAAATGTTGGTTACTAAATCAGTTAAGTGCATCAAAATTAGTAATTAGGATTCACAGTTAAAGTAATACATCTGTTTGTTGATATTCACACTATCTTTTTCTTCTTATTAGGCTATATTATTTAAAACTGAACCTTCCTGTCTTATTATTCACTTCTTCTTCTTCCTTTTTCCTCGTTTTCTTAGTATTATTATAATTAAAAGCTTTGCTTTTCTGTCTTAATATTCACTTAATTCTCTTATCATTATTATTATTATTATTACTGTTATCATTAATAATAATAATAATAATAATAAAATAATTTTCTTAATAAAATACTATTCACTCATATGTTGCTATAGTTGTATTTAATACCATACTACACTCATGTTGTATTTCTTGGGACAGTTGGGTGAAATTCTAAATGTCTGTGATATGGCTCACCTGGATTAATTACCCAACGTGGTATATGGGGCGCCAAATGTAAAAATTTGACTGAAATGTTTTAGCGCACACATTTTCAACATTTAGCTCATTTTCCCCATATTTAGCACGTTTTTCCTCACATTTAAGTTTGAATCACA
>JBCNYH010000024.1:16072808-16087091 GCA_039654325.1 Tandanus tandanus
GCAAGAGAGTTTATATCACCAGCAGTGAAAAGTCGTCTTCGCAGTCGCTGAGTGCAGATCTAAACCCATATGGATCTGGGGGGAAATATGGGGGGGAGAAAGAGAGGTTGTTAGGTATTCTTATAACAGTGTAATGGTAAAAGAAGAGTTTATTAGTGCTGGGCGCAAGCAGGGACTCCGGCACGACTAACTATGTCAGCACAACCAAAAAGAGAGAAACCAGAAGGAAGACAGACACGAGGGCACCCTGTAACGTTGGGCAACCAGCCACTCCACCGTCAACAGACCCGGGCGAGCATGTAGAGTGAGGGAGCGACAGCATCCCAACGCCACAGCCCACCAGAACTCTCCACGCCCGAGAACCCCCAGATCCGCTCCTCCACCTAGTAGGTTTCACCTAACAAAAGGCCACTAACAGAATGCCCGACCAAACAAGCAGGTTTTCAACCCAGTCCCAAAAACAGAGACCGTGCCTGAGTATCGAACACCAACTGGAAGTCTATTCCACAATCGTGGGGCTCTGCAAGAGAAAGCTCCGCCCCCTGCAGTAGTCCCCAGCACTCGAGGCACCACCAAGCAGCCTGCACCCTTCGATCCAAGTGGGCGAGCTGGATCACAAACAACAAGAAGTTCGCCAAGACAATGTGGTGCAAGACCACCAAGTGCTCCATAGGTTAAAAGTAGCAATCTACATTCGACTCGAAACCCAATTGGGAGCCAGTGCAGTGCAGACAAGACGGGGGTGATACGCTCGTGTCTTCCGGTTCCAGCAAGAACCCCTGCCGCTGAACTCCGGACCAACTGGAGCCCGTCCATGCACCTATCAGAACATCCAGAGAGCAACGCACTACAACAATCCAATCTCGAGGCAACAAAAGCATGAACAAGTTCCTCGGCATCATGCAGCGACATCATACCTCTCACCCTAGCAATATTTCTGAGATGAAAGAAGGCCATCCGAGCAACACTATCCACACGAGCCCCAAATGAAAGACCAGGGCCAACAATCACTCCAAGGTTCCCAACTGCTACACATGACGAAACCGAAACACCATCCAAACCCACCACACAATCAGAAACCCTATCTCTAGCTGCCCGTGATCCGAGTACCAGTACCTCTGTCCCATCAGAGCTCAATAACAGGAAGCCAGCAAGCATCCAGTGTCCAATATCCTCTACACAATTCCCAACCCCATTAAGCTGGTGTCTCTCATCTGGCCCCGCCGAAATACACAACTGTGCACCATCAGCACAACAATGAAAGCCAATGCCATGCTCTCGAACAATACTACCCAAAGGGAGCATGTATAGAGAAAAAAGCAGCGGGCCTAGGACAGAACCTTGAGGAACTCCAAACCTAATAAAAAAGTGTCTGTGTTTAAACAGATGGCCAGTGTTGTTGTGGTTAGGGTGCTGATCGAGATTTTGTGGGTTTCAAATCCCCACTAGACCCCCACCATGCTGATACCCCTGGGCAAGGCCTTAACCACAAATGTGCCTCTGTCCACCCAGCATTATTAATGGGTACCAGTAAAAATACTAGGAAGGTAAACCGGGATAAGTTCCGGCTGTGGTGAGCCATTAGGCTTGGGTGTAAAAAGCCCAACAGACTTACTTACCAGTGTTTAAATATAATAATTATTATAGTTGCTAAGTTTAAAAGGATGCAGTCAGGGCCAATTTTCATAAGACACTAGCACAGAATTGTAGTATTTCCTAACCTTCATAGTTTTTGCCATGTGATGTAAAATAGGAATGTTAGAAGTATACGGATAATTGATCAATTGTTGTGCTGGATCATTTATGTTTGAAAAGCAACTATACCGTTTAACATTAATCTCCAAGTTTGTTGATCATTTGCATCACTAACACTTTATTTGAAGTTTAATTAATCTGAAGTAAAATATCATGTAGACTTGAACTTTCCCGAGCCAATTTATGGTAGCTTCTGGAATCGATTCTAATGTGGTTTTAGAAAAGAAGGCGAAAAACAAAATCTGCTATCTTAATTATATAGAGGCAGTTTATTTTATAAAATTAGGTATTAGCATCAGGCTCTAATAAGGTTATACGAATCTTTGCTTGCTCCAGTAAAATGAAACACTTTACTAAGGTAAAGCCAGGAATGTTTAGAAACACACAGACCGCAATGGTGCTATATAGCTATACGTTTTATAACATAAAAAGCTGACGAGTTAGTGCAAGGCTCAGATTCGGAAAATTAAGCACAATTCCTGGTAGTTTTTTAATATTGATACATATTGTTCAGGGTTTACCCAACCTCTTGCATGAAGTCAGCTAAGATTAGCTCCAGCTTCTCCTGTGACCATGATGGATAAGCAGTATAGATAATGTTTGGAAGGGTGAAAAAAAAAAAAAACAAGTGTGTGTGAGGAGCCCATGATGAGATTTAATTAAGTAAGAGTATAAGTATGTTTTAATAACACTCAAATCAAATATATTTTAAATATGCATGTTTTTTTCGACCTTTGCAAACGGTTTCCATTTGACTAAGATGCAGCTGTTAAAGTAATAAGAGCACCAGAAGACATGCAAGTGGCATTTTTCAGTGGTTGGAGTTGGCTCACAGCGGTGTGACATCCTGTCTGTATTCACATCTGACTATCAATTATTCATGCAGGGAAAGAAAGAGAGCGCATGGGCTGTCTGAACACACAAATACTCCATGCCTGTGATTTTCTCAGACAGTAGGCTGGTAACACGTCTACTTAGAATGGGTTACAAGTGTGTCTGTGTAATTGGGTGTAAATGTATATTTGTTGAATTTAAAACAAAAAGAATATACTAATAATTGCCATTTTATGTGCAGTGTCATGTCCGATCCAAAAGGGAACTGGGTTTCTCTTCACCAGTCACCATCACTCGTCTTACCAGAACAAATGATTTTGTGTTAAGCATTACTAGGGAAAAGGAAAGATTTGAATTGGTCTTTTTTTTTCCTTTTCTTTTTTTTTAATTGAATGGCACATGTGTGGTGTACTCTTCCAGGAAATGCTGGTTTTAGGCATTTTGGCTAATGTGCATAGAAAATGTTTGCTGACATTACATCACTTTTTTGACAGAGATGAATAGAACAGAGTGCTGCAGTCATTTCCGAAGCCAGAAAGCCTCACAAAAGCTTAGGATGAGGAGATGATGATGATGAAGAAGATGATGATAATGTCAGTCTGCTAGTGTATTTTTGTGATCACGCAGCTAAGAACGTCATCTGTAATATACTGCTGAAAATGGACATTTGGATAGTAGGGCAGTAATGTCAGTTTTGTTTTATGTTCTTATTGATGGTTAGCTACTTACAATGCCCTAATTCATTTTACACTAGGACACAAATGGCATAGAAGTGATATAAATATGCACTTAGTTTATATTCTGGAGCTGTGAATCTGCTTAAAGTAGATTTATATTTACATTTATGGCATTTGGCAGACACCTTACAAGATGGCAGTGTCCATATTATATTTTAAAGGATAGCTGACTAACTGCATTCATGCTTAGAATAAAAATGTTTACACTTTGTTAGTCCAAGAACATCATTATTAGTGCCCTGCTATGCCCATGCCCTATAGTGGTTTGTCTGTGTGTGCATCTGTCTGTGTGTGCGTCCATATATCCCCATCCTTGTCCAGGCTGTAACTTCCAAATCATCGGTGGCACCTGCCTTAAACTTGGTGGATAGCACATTGTTCCCTTGTAGCATATACTAAACTTGCATGTCCAGGTATTCTTGTGCTCAGCAAATATAAAGAAACATCTGAATGACTTTATACCATATTATTCCATGTGTTTTATGCCAGTCTGCATCATCATTTTCAGCCACTGGGGTCAATAAAACACTCATTCATGCATTTCTTTCTTCTTCATTTCTTTTTCTAGACTTTCTCAGATATAACTCCACATGTCACTTGTCAAGCTGATATAAGAGGTGCTACCAGTTAAGAACAATATTTTGCCATATGTAAATGAATCATACAAAATTCTGTATATTAATTATACCCTGACTTGCCTTAATATTTTGTGAAGTTTGTTCAGGCATGAACAATTTTCATTGCTGTGCATATACCTCACACTGTTCATTTGCTAAGTAAAAATAAATAAATAAATGAATGAAATTAAATGCAAAGGTCCCTTTAGTGGAACGTACAGAGAACAGCTGGAATGAGGTAGTGCTCTTACAAAGACTGCAGCTCCCAGCATGGGAAACTCTATTAACCTAAGATTTACAGCTACATAAAACTGGATAACTCTGGTATTCACTGGATCCTCATCTATATGTGTAAAAAAAAAAAAAAAAAAAAGAGTGGATATTCAGTTTACAAAAAAAGGGTGATTTTCCCAAAATCAGACCTGTCTGCATCACTCAAATCTAACTATATGTAATATGAAAACTGAAACGAGATTTCTGTAGTTTATAACCATGACACAGAGGCTGGTCAGGTGAACTGTGAGTCAGCTAATAGCTTTGTTTTAGCTAACTGTGTCTGTTCAGCCTTCTCATTTGAAAAGGAAACTGTGCAGTTACAAAGTTATTACCTGGCTTAAAGCACAGCGCTCACCTGAACTGCCTCAGTGTCATGTTTAAAATATGTAAAAATGAACCATAGATATGTCTATCTCATTATATTTAGCTTTTCTTGTGTTTCCTGTAGTATGTACACTAAAACACCTTTATAGAGCAAAGTTTACTTTCGTTTCTCAACAGACTAGACCAGATGCCTTTAGCTACACTAGGTAACAGTGCCTGTTGTGGTCCAGTCAGCCAACTAACAGCGCTCCCTAAAAGGTGTTTTAGTGTACATTAAGGGAAACACAAGAAAATTAAACTAAAATGAGATTTTTCTGGTTTATTTGGCCATTTTTATGTGTGAAGTGATAACAGCATGTGTTCTAAGTGACTGTGATAAACCATGAGTGTTCGCCATTTTGATTCAAGCATACTCAGAATAATGATTTTTAAATCCAAGATAGTGGGCCAATCAAATTGTGCTGTTCCCGTGTAGTACATACTAAAACAATTGTTAACTAATTTAATTAAATAAGTTACTTAAATTAACTAAATATTTTACTCCGGCCCAGTGATTGTCGCTGAATTGAATAGTTCACCCGGCATTCCATCTCAGGCACTCTTCAGCAGGTGATATCCACCTTGCCTTCAGCCAATAATTATTTTATGCACCAATGTTTAATAAAGACAATATAGTAATGATAATATAACTCTGGTATTTACTAGATCCTCATGGACCATTTATGCAAAAAAGATTGATCTTGAGAAGCAACATAGTGCCTTTGTTGTGTTTCTTTTACAATCAGTGAAATCAAGAATACCAAGGTTTTTCTTCAGTCACTTAATTTTGATTGCTTCAGGCAACCAGCCACTCCAAGATGTTTTCACTGAAATCAAACATGAAAATTAGCATGTTAGAACTAATCCTGTTGGGTAAACAAGGACAAGGCTTGAAATTCAGAGTGAGAATTTTTTTTCCTTTTATTTATTTATTATTTTTTTTTGGATGCTGCAGAATTTATTCTTATGCAGCCAAGATTTGTAATGCAACTATTTCTTCCACATTTATTGGCAAGCCATCACCCCAAACAGCCGCAAGCCAATAAATCATTCTGCACTTCTTCACTGTCAAATTGAGTTTTGTACTGCAAGGCACTAATGCAAGTATGGAGCAATCAAAGCACTATTGGCATGAAGCTAAAGCTCCAACTCTGGCAGGAAAGTAACTGCAGTGAACTAATCATCAGTTTTTGGCATGTTCAGTTAGTCTGTCAAGGTTTACCAAGGTTATAAAACCTGAAGTCCAATCACGGTGCTATTAAGAAGGATGGAGGGGAGGAAGAAGGTCTCAACTATAATAGGAAGGACAAGACTTTAACTTTGTGCTGCTGATACAGGGAGAAATAGACTAGCGAATAGAGCATTTGTAGCTATGGCTGTGATTTTACCACTTTATTACAACCTCCTTAGACTACTGAAATCCCAAAACTGCCGAAGGGAAATCATGGCTGTATATAAGGTAAGCTCTGAGAGTTAAGACCAAAGAATGTTAGTAATTGGTGCAGACAGTAGTGAATATCAGCTTCAGTGCTCTAGTATGGAGCTCTGTTCTGGTCTTCGACACTCCTGGTCTAGAGGCACAAGAAGGAGAAGACTGACAAGTGAAATCCCACGAGCTTAAGCTCTCTGACTGCTGCTTGTCACTCAGAGTGAAGGAGGAGGGCTGGGTTGTCGATCTCTCTCTTGCGTTTATATCATAGTCTGAACACTCTCAGTGTAATATCACCATCCGAGTGAGGCAGACAGACGTGTACTCCTACTGTGAAGCCACACTCTCAGTCTGTTCCCTTTGAAACCACCGAGTTTTAGTCATAATTTTTCTTAACGAGCGTATCATCAGTAACGTAACTAATTGCATCATTAATGACTTAAAGAAACAGACCAATGAATTCAAGATTCTTAACTGCAAGCTGTTTGCACACTTTAATAATGCACATTGAGTGGAAAGGAAACTGCATTCTGTTTTTTCCCCACTCTTCTGCTTTATCAGCCAAAGTAACGCCAGCACTGCTATCTGTGCACAGTGAAAGTCTTGTAGATTGCACAGTCAGTAGATCCCTGTGGCTGTGCAGCAGATTGTCATGCTATGCATATCATTACCACCAGCTTCTCCTATAGAAGCACTTGTAGCATATTCGTCTCAGCCTACACACCTGAGTATTTGCACCATTGTGAAGATGTACTGCGGTATAAAGAGACAGGTGTGCTGTTATATAACACCGCACCCTGCTGGCTATTGAGTTTTGTAGTCCGTATCCCCCACCCCAAATAAACCAAAAACAGAAAGCATGAAATGGTGTTTTGTCAAGCAAAGGCTAGGATGTCCAATTAAGATTAAGACTAGTGCAGATGTTTATGTATGCCATCATTCATTCCCATGTAGTATAAACCTGTCGTTTACATTTTATACCACACTGCCCCCTGCTGGACAAGCTGTTGGTGGTCTTGCTTAACTTGTAGATGATTTGCGTTATTTGGACACATTATTAGACACATGGGCATGTTAAAAAAAAGAGTTGATGATTATTGTTGGTTGTTAAAGTAAAATAAACGGTTATTGCTCCTGATCCGTGTGTGTGTGTGTGTGTGTGTGTGTGTGTGTGTGTGTGTGTGTGTGTATGTATATATGTGTGTGGGTGTGTGTGTGTATGTATGTATATATATGTGTGTGTGTATGTATGTATGTATGTATGTATATGTGTGTGTGTGTATGTATATGTGTGTGTGTGTGCATTTCTTTTCCTTTTTCCCAGTGAAAATGGGCTTCATGAAGCAGTAAGTGCTCATGAACAAAGGGATGATGTGCATGTAGAGAGCCGGATCCCAGTCTTTTTCCAGGTTTTAGTGAAAGCAGCCAGGAAGGAGGGAAAGGGGAGAAGAGGATGCGGATTTGGGATCTAGCTATTGGACAGTTCACTTAGCAGGACTGGGTACATCTAGCAGAGCAGCCTTTGTGGAAGTTCACCGCAAAATTTCTGCAATCAGGGATTGTTTTGATTTCATTTGGTGTCCGCGGCTCGTGGATAAAGTGTGGTGCTCTTCCCCATGACTGCTTCTCATGCCATGCTCGAAGATTGTTTACAGTGGTAAGCAAAACCATAATGGTAGATAACATCTCTTATAGTACAAACACATTTCAGAAATTGTCCCAATATTTTTTTCTTTCTCTGTATGTGGATCTCAGGAGTCCTGGATGTTCGAAGCATCACTTATCTACTAGAGTCAATAGGCTTTAATATTCGGTTAGCTTGTTATGCTAGCTGAACAGTGTATAAAAAAACAACATGCTGCCGTGATGTTTAACACTGTGTGTATACTTTACACGTTTATTGGGTCACGTCGCTGTGTTATTACTTGCCCAAAGCGGAAATGGAAGGCTAGAAGTGTCGAAACATACATAACAAAATGGAAAGTAACTGCAAATGAAGCACGGGTTTTAGCAACACTCTGAACGACGTCACTTCCGGCAACGCGTGGGAAAAAGCAGGTGCCCTGATTTACTGGAATCAAATCAGGCCCTGATGAATGTTATGAATCTCACGTGAGCCCCAGCCTTGACCACAAACCTTTTCTCTGTCGTTTTATCATCTATTATGTGTAACAGCAAAAATTAAGGAATATCTTCTGCATTTGCTTATCATTTTAGATGGAGGAATTGCCCCCCCATTAAAAAAAAAAACAAAAAAAATTTTCTTAAAGGTTTAATTTCTTAAATTGTCTTTTTAAAGACAGGATGTATTGACTTTAGGATGTATGGACATTATCCAGGAATATTCCCCTGAGCACTTGAGTATCATCATGTCTGAACACCAGCAGACAATCATATTGAAATGGACTCAAACGGGCGGCACGGTGGCATAGAGGTTAGCACGTCCGCCTCACAGCAAGGAGGTCCTGGGTTCGATTCCCGGGCTCGAGCGTTTCTGTGTAGAGTTTGCATATTCTCCCTGTGCTCGTGTGGATTTCCTCCAGGTACTCCGGTTTCCTCCCATGCATCTCAGGCTAAGCACAAACCTCCCTGTGATCCTAGTAAAATTAAGCGGTTCAGCAAATGAGTGAGAAAAGAAAAGAATAGGTCCAGTCAGGGAGCTGTTAAACAACCTGACTTAATAATACAAGTACTGAAGAAGCAAATAGTGGTTGAAGGTGGAACACACACACAAACACACAGCACCACTGAACACAGTAGTGAAAGTTGTCACAAACTTCAGCAGGGCTGAATGAAAGTTAAATTTACTCACTCACTCATTTGCAGAACATCTTAATCCTATTTGGGTCCTGGCGAGGCTGGAACCCAACATGGGGCGAAGGTGGGATACACCTTAAACAGCTTGCCAGACTATTTCACACTCACACCTATGCGCAATTTGGAACAGCCAATTCGTCTAATGTGCGTGCCGTGTAAACATGTAAACGCCGCACAGAAATGCCCGGGAACTGAACCCAGGACCTTGCTGTGAGGCAGATGTGCTAACCACTACACCACCGTGCCGCCCGAAGTTCAATTTATCTTATGAATTAAAAATTTATGAAAATCAGAAATCTACTATCTACCACCACTATTATTGTGCTAAATATATAGCGTTATTAGTGTTACAATAGACTGACGACCTATTCAGGGTGTAGCCATCCTCTTGCCCAAGTTAGCTAGGATTGGCTCCTGCTGCCCTTATTTTGACCCTGATGGATAAGTAGTACTGATAATGCATGGATAGATATATATAGTGTGAGGCTCTGTAGTTGCTGTAGATCATTATGACAGTCAGTGTAATGTTGCCTCTAATTCTCTGGCTTTAAATACTATGTCGTTATTCTGTGCCTCATTCCTGGGTGCATAGTGGAAACTTTCGTTTCAAGATGATTATTTTGTTGAATGCAGATGAGTTAAAACACTTCTGAAATGCTTTTAGTGAACTTGGCGTATAATTACTAATGTGAGGGTTTTTTTTCCCTCCGAGTAAATTTGTTTCAAAACAACATTTTTGTCCATGTTATTAAAAATTTTTTTTTTTTTACAGCTCTTCTTTTAGTAAAAGCATTACAATCTGGTGTGTTTCATGCAATAGCACCTTCTAGACATGTACCTATAGCATAAATTCCATCCAGAAATTTAAAGACCCTTCAGAAATGTTTGCATTAAGCTGTGGTAATTCTATTTAGTCTTTACACACCAGGTCCAAGATTAAGTACAATGAAAAAATATGCTCAGATCTGTGAAATTTCACATGGAAAGACAAAAACTTGACCAACCACATAAGGCTTTCGCTGGGTTAGGTGTCACTCAATAGGATGAGAACAAACAGAAAAAGATGGCAAAGCAGCTTCCGATATAGCCGCAAGCCTCTACTATGCTCCAGTGTCACTCATCCAGGAGCTGAGCAGCTGTATATCACCCATAAATGCACAACACTGTCAGCGTGTCTCTCTTTATTGTTGCCCAGCATACAGTCTCTCAGCATAAACTCTTAAATGAGATTATGAAACGCACGCTCCCTTCTGTCCTCTCCATTCCAAAATTACCCAAAAACTCTATCTCTATAATGTCTTCATCGCTACTAGTCAACCCCATCACTCACTCACTTAGGACACTGTTGACAGCCGCAGATTGAAACTAGCATGAAATGAACACAAAATAGAACACCCTTTTTTTTTTTTTTGTCATTTTTACATCACAATTTTGTATTCATTATGCAAAGGCTTTAACTCAGGTTTTAGACAGAGAGAGCTGTGTTTTGTGTGCTTTAAGGAACATGTAGGTATTTCTTGAATGTGTTAAAGGAAATCTGTCTAAAAAAATATATAGGCCTGTCACCATAGTCAATTAATCGCCCCATCGTTCAATTAATGCAAATAATTGTCATAATTTTCCTGACCATGATTAATTGCCGTAAAAAATTAATTTATTTAGGCATACAGACTATGCTGAGAGCATTTTCCTGGTTCCGCTGCAGCACACTTTCTCTCTGCACTCCTCTTTTGTTGCTCTGATTGACACGGGAAAGAGGGGAGCAGAAGCATACAACAGATTCCAGTTCAACGGCAATCTAAATACTTACTTTTTTTTCTAAGCAAAATGATTAATCATGATATTTTCTGGGACATTATATTGTCTAACATAAAAGGTTATTTTGACAGGAATATATAGGAATATCTTTGAAATATATACCTCCGTCATGAAATAAAGCAAGAAGTATAAACTGCATTTAGCAGGAATGTAACATTAGAGTTAGCATCTTGGTTTGGCTTTTCTTTCAATTTAAGTCTTTCAATTATCTTACATTTGCAGTATACACGTGTCGTTGTGAATATTTGGTGTGCAGCTTAATCACAAAAGTCATTATGGGAAAGGTAAGGGTGGAGTTAACAAATATTTGAAAACTGAAATGCTGTGGTCAAACATCAAATGAGTGGAATGTCTCAGACCGATCCACTGGTGTGAGTTTTCTTGACTTTAGCCATTTTCTGTGTTTTTCACATTTGGTGGTCAAAAATCAAAGAAACAAAGAGTTGGCTTAGTTTGTTTTGTTTTAAATGCAGTTTGGTAAAAACATTTATAATTTTATGATAGATTTTTGGGATCAGTGTTTGTTGACTTACCAAATGGCAGATCAGGAAAAGAAACATTTACATGCATTAAGGATTTTTTTTTTTCTTACTGTTGCCACTATAACTGGTCCAACTCAACTTGATACTGGATGGAATCTAAAGCTAGAACATTGAATTTCTGAATGCACAGTATACTGATATATGCCTTATACTGTCTATTGACTTATTATGTGTCTGGACCTTTCATCTTTAGTTCTGTCTATGACTTAAGAGTATTATATTGTAGCAGGAAATCTGTTTTCTTCTCATTTTCCCGGACAGCAGACAGGCATAAGACTCGACTCTCCCATGTGCTTAAGCTGAAAAGGCGAGCAACTCCACAGTTTTTATTCTCTGCAGATTCTCCACTTGACTTCGGTCTGTAGCATATATGCCATGGGCACAATTGTAGCGTTTGTGCTAAGCAAAGCTAAAGCTGGTGCATTTCTTATGTAAATATTTCTTAATGTAAATATGAGCTACTTTGATTCTCCCCTTGATTTAAGTGAATTTTTGGCTGCGTGTCTTTGAGGGATGAAGAAAATCAAGCACCACTACATGGCAAAACAACATATTGCATTTTAATTTGGCAGTTGGCCTACATTTAACATAACTATACATGTATAGATAAAGGTCAAAAATACCCTTACTTGTATCATTAGTTTTAACCTACAATAACATTTTTTTTGTAATTACATTATTATACAGAAAAACAGATGTTTTGCATCACATGTTGGTGTGAGCATGCCTCGTAAAAAAAACAAAAATCAATTCCTAAACCAAAATGCCTGCTCTGCATTAGTTTATATAATAAACTATTATATATTACTAGTTATAATGGGGGAAAAATGGAGCAGAGCTCGCCAAGTGCAAAGAAGACAGCCATGAGTATTCCCGAACTTGTCTGGATATACTGAGGCTCGGAGACACGTAGTTCATCTAGTGAGCCACCTGTGAAAACTCCCGGACGAACAGCCACAGTAATCACCTGCATTCCCTATGGCTCCTCATGTAAAATGCATTTTTACTAATCAATCTCCACACATCAGATATCTTTATACATAGACACAGCACATATTTCCTTTGATAGGCTATATTTACTTTACTTCACTTGCTTCGGAAGGCACACAGACGTAGGAATTATGTGACACCAAAGTTTACTGAGTAGCGCTGTTTAATTTCAAAATCATTTGCATGCTTTTAATGAATTCCTCTGATATTAAAATATTAAATGTGAAAATCCTTGTTCCAATTTTTCGTGGCACCCAGAATACATGGAGTGTAACTCTGTCTACTCCTGTTTTAAGTACATTCCACCTTTATTCATGAGGCCTTGTTCATTTTGAACTGTGTGGCTGGAGTGATCATGTAGGGGAGGGGAGAATATTTGTAACTATAATGTGCATAACTAGAAGTGTGCAAAAATAACTTAAGTGCGAAGAGGAGAATCATACTCTTAGTGGAGAATGTTAGGCTTTATACTTGGTGTATTTACAAATCGCAGTGTATACACACACATAGGAAGCAACAACATTTTTATTGTTTCAGCCTGCAGAAGTTATGGATGCCATTATCTTTCTCAGCGCTTGCTTTAAATGATCTGAGCTGCAGTCATAAACAAGCGAACTGATGCATTGATTTCCCTGTAAAAGTGACTTGATGTTATCAGTTTGCAATCATGGAACAATAATCCAGGCATGATGTTTCTACTCCGAATGGATTTTATGGTGAAATGGCCCTTAATTGTATAGTGCTCAATGATGGACTGTAAATATAGACTTAGCTTTGAGGATCAGTTATTATGGTAAAAACCTACGTTAGCTGAAAAGCAGTAAAAATATTCGGATTTCCCTTTGGTCTATTTAAAAAGATCTAAATCTGTTGCACTTTTTTATATTATATACTTATTTACATTACATACTTATGTTATTATATGTAAGCATGTATGTCATTCTGCTGGGCAAACGCATGTCATTTTCGTCCATTGGCCAACAGTTGAAGCCACCAGCCGCTGTTCAATTCAATTCAGTTGTATTTGTATAGCATTTTTTTTTTTTACAGTTGATGTTCTTGCAAAGATGCTTTACATAGTAAAACAAATTTGGTAAAGAATTTAAACTTATGATTTTAAACATAAGATTGTAAGTTAAAAACCTCAGACGACACGTGGAAGAAACCAGCCCCAAAAGGGAAATCCTTCCTCATTTGGGTGAAACTAGATAAAAATACAAACCATGTAGCAGAAACTTCATTATAGTTTAACATGAAGTCTAGTTGGTTATCTTATCTCTGTAATCGTAATTGTAGTCGTAAATCATTTTAGTTAAAGAGTTTATATTGCAAGCAGTGGAAAGTCATCTACACAGTTTCTGAGTATATATTTAGGTCCATGTGGATCATCAACAAAAGGAGTGAGGGGCTTCTAAGATGAGAACTCCAACCAGTAGTAACATATCAGGACGGATCACAGGATTCAGAGGGTATAAGGAGAAGGTTCACTGGAATCTCAGAAGTAGCATGTGTACCTCAACAAAAACACAGAAAGAGAGAGAGAGAAGTTGTTAGGTATGCTCATAACAGTGGAATGGTTAAAGGAGAGAGTTTATTACTGTTGAGTATGATTACAGTGCCTTACAAGTGGCATTTTTCATGTTTTGTTGATTCACAACCTGGAGTTAAAATGGATTGTTTGAAGTTTTGCATCATTTCATTTACAGAACATGCCTACAACATTGAAGATGTGATTTTTTAAAATTTTTTTATTGTGAATCAAATAAATAGGACAAAATAACAGAAAAAAAAAAGCGTGCATAACTATTCACACACACACACACACACACACACACACACACACACACACACACACACACACCCACACCCCTTGCGGCAATTGCAGCTGCAAGTCTCTTTGGATAAGTCTCTATGAGCTTGCCACATCTTGCCACTGGGATTTTTCCCATTCACAGATGCACCAGTCTCTGCTGTGGAACTCTGCAGCTCCTTCAGGGTTACCTTTGGTGTCTGTGGTGCCTCTCTGATTAATGCCCTCCTTGCCCGGTCTGTGAGTTTTGGTGGGCGGCCCTTTCTTGGCAGGTTTGTTGTGGTACCATGTTCTT
>JBCNYH010000024.1:16087490-16097667 GCA_039654325.1 Tandanus tandanus
AGCAGAGAAAAGAAAAAAAAAAAAAAAAAAAAAAAAAAAAAAAAAAAAACACCCCCCCTTTTCTGTGGATGTTCAATACTTTTGCAAGGCCCTGCATATGACTGACTACAGTATAACAGCATAACCAAAAAGAGAGAACCTGAAGGAAGACAGATACAGTATGAGGGCACCATGTTACATAGGGTAATCAGCCACTTCAGTCCACTTTTAATTCCTCCCTTCCTATATTAGGATTAGTGGAGCAGGATTCCTATGAACTTGAACTTTTGTTATTAAAGTGTTCCTTTAAAAAAAACAACAATTGGACAACATTGGAATGCCATTAGCATGATTCTTATGAAAAGCATCCCATGAATAACATGGGACAACACGCATAATATGAGCAGGATTGTTATGAAGTGCTCCTTTGCCAATGTTGGTCCACTGTGTAGCGTCAGTCAACATAAACGCCCATAACAAATGTTGAAATGTTTTTTGAAGATTTGCTTATCATCTGTTCTGCCAAGCTTATCTTAAACTGCTTTATTTTGCCTTTGAACTGGTTCTTGTATGACGTGTGTTTGAATGAACCTTGTCCCAAACCCAGCGCTACTTCTCAAGCGTACATCTTTTATTCGGCACCCATCCCTGCTGAGTCACACAATGAATCCTTGATTTTCATTATCCATAAACCCCCTCTCTGTGCCAGGATGCAGATAGGCTTACGTTTGTCTATGCCGAGGTATAAATCAGATTTAAGCTGTTTGGTAAATATGGGGCAACATGTCTGAATTGGAGATGTGTAGAAGCCAGTCAGTGGCTCAGCATTGATTTGGCTACAGTTTGGGAATGTTTCTACAGCAGCAGTGTGTTTGCTCATAACAGTGATTGTAAGGAACAGTATATAATCCGTTTGGCCCTGTATTTTACTGAGGAAAGCAGCATGGTGAGGGAGGGACAGAGATGGTTACAGTTTCTCACTTCTTCTGACACTCTTTCAGTTTGGCAAGCTGTGAGAATTTTCAGGGAAAATAAGGACTAGTGATGTTGCCATGGCGATAGGGTATCACGCTATCAGACTAAACTGAATGTGATCACTTTGTTCTGTATTTGCAAATCATCATAATTAATTCACTAAATTACAAATTGATACTTATTATTTTGTTAACAAAAAATAACCCTTTTACTTTTGATAAGTAAAACTAAACAGCAAAGTCGTCAGTGTTGAATTAACATTAAGAGTGGGATATATACTACATACACTGTTTATTTGGACTCAAATGAACATTCTGGGTGTTGATATGTAAATTATAGGTGATTTTTTTTTGGGGAAAATTGTTAGAACAATACCCTAATTCTATAATGGGATAGATAATAATATTTTTAATATATAATATTATTAATAATACTATTTTGACACTCACTCACTCATTTGCCAAACTGCTCAATCCTACTAGGATCGCGGGGGGCTGGAGCCTATCCCAGGTGTCACACCCTGAACAGCCCGTTAGACCATCGCAGGGCAAGCACGGGGAGAACATGCAAACTCAACACAGAAACACCCAAGCCCAGAACTCGAACATAGGACCTTCTTGTTGTGAGGCAGACGTGCCAACCACTATGCCACTGTGCCGCCCTTATTTGGACAGCTTTTTGAAATTAAAAAAGAGCAAATCTTCAGGAAGGCTGAAGTCTGTTTTTTATTTATTTATTTATTTTTTTAATACAAATTTTTGTATCAATTTTTTTAAAGTGATTTTTAAATTGCACTTATTGAGTGATGCCAGATTGGTTTGATATTTTTCTTTGTGTAGAGATATAACTTCCATATAAAATAATGAAACACGATGAAAGCACAGTATGGTCAGTTGATTAATTAATTGAATTCCTAGGAAGAAAAAAAATCTATATTGTGATGTATATACCATTACTGTGATATAAAGCTATTTAAACCATAATAAAAGATTTTTGCCATACATACTGCCCATTCCTAAGTCCACCCCATTTCTTTCTTCCTATGTCTGTTTTCTTTTTACTTCAGTATAATTAAATTCAGTTTTAATTTGAATGCAAAGCAGCTTTACATAGTAAAAAAAAAGAAAAAATTGCTTAAATCCCCAATGAGCAAGCCTGAGGCGACGGTGGCAAGGAAAAACTCCCTCAGTCGACACGAGAAAAAACCTTGACAGAGCAAGTTCTCTCTTTTTCCTTCCAAGTAACACATTCATTCTCTTCCACCTTTTCACCCTTTAAATCACCCTTCCAAACAACAACACAAAAAGCAGATTGTATATGTAAGGTCGCTTCACCTGCAGTTAAGCTGGACCAATATATTATACTCTGACAGTAATAACTTATTGGCAAGGATAACTCCTCTCGCAGTCATGTGGAACAGATTGTTCATTTTCAGTCAAATAAAGTTATTCCAAACATGGAGAAGATTGGTGTAAGGTGAAAATGCACTATATACATTATGGAAAAAGACAAGTGCTTGTTGGAGAACTGTTATTCTTAGAGACTGTTTACTGAACATCAAACTTTACTCTTTGAATCAATGAATGGTGATCAGTTATATTAATCATTGCAGTGCAGAAAAATGAAATAATCCACAAAACTATATTTCCGCTGCCTTTGCTTCAACTCTGGTGCAATTAAAGTCTTTTTGCCTTCATAATCATCCGGTCTGCCATTCTACTTTGACACTAAAGCTTTTCTTTTTTGAGTTCTGTCTTCAATAACTCTGTTCCTTTTCAGACAGTGCCATGCACCACCTGGTAAACATCTACTGCCTACACAGAGGTCTGTCAGCCTCCTGAACGCCCCCATCTCTGGCTCCAGAGGATGCTGGGAATGTGTCGTGGGCGCAGAAAGTTCCTGGCTGCATCTGTCGCCTTGCTTTTTATTCCAGCACTCACCTGGCTATATCTGTCTGCAGTAAACGTCACTGGTAGGAATCCATTATTAATACTAATACTTATTCTCTTCAAATGCAAGGCAGGGAAAGGTGAGGGAAGGTCTCGGCATGAAATCAGCAGAGACAATTTTCTTTCACTTTCATTTTTTGCTAATTCTTCTGAAAGAAATTTTACTTGGACATTGATTCATTTGGTCCACAAGGCATTAACAAGGGATATAATGAGGGAATAAAATTAGGGCAATATTGAATTATTTTCAGTGCCATCAGTAAAAGGTGGCAAACAGAAGAAGCTGGCCCACAGTGATAATGAGACAACAGCAGTCATGTTATTTTAGTTTGTCTGAAAAAAGTGTGATCATAGTATATTAATATAAAACATCATAGGGCTGGGCGATATAGTGTGCACGATAAATTTGTTTTAGTATAGATAATTATTGATCATTTTAATTATCTCCTTTTTTAATTACCAAAAATTAACTACTTTAAAAAATTAACTACTTTAGTATAAAACCTTACTTTAATATTAACAGTATCCTCATAGTCATATTCCCTGCACATAGACTATACTTGTGCAGGTGGGACTTCTAGCAACCCATTTCTACAAATAAATATGAAGAGCAAAAATGAGCAATAGATAAAAGTGGTGTCTCAGTGCTTCTCTGGGTGTCTCAGTGCTTCTCTGGGTGTCTCAGTGCTTCTCTGGGTGTCTCAGTGCTCCTCTGGGTGTCTCAGTGCTCCTCTGGGTGTCTCAGTGCTCCTCTGGGTGTCTCAGTGCTTCTCTGGGTGTCTCAGTGCTTCTCTGGGTGTCTCAGTGCTTCTCTGGGTGTCTCTGTGCTTCTCTCGGCGTGGTTACTGCATTAAAGCTGCCACTGTTGGGCCCTTGATCAATTGTTTAGTTGTATAAAAAAATGATAAATGTAAGTCTCTCCTGATAAGAACATCTGCCAAAACCCATACATGTAATATAGATTTAGGCACTCCCTAAAAGCGAAGCTCCCAATAGATGGCTCTGATAGGCGTCCGAGTCTGGGTTTGCTTTTTACTGTTTTCCTGATTTCCAGGTTCATTTGTATCACCTCTTGTTAGTTTAATTATCTGTTTAACAAGTTCATGTCAGTTTTGGGCAAGTTAATGAATAATGTTAGCTTTGTTAACCATTAATTCGTTAGTCAAGTTAATCTGCTAATTCTGTTGTAAATTACCTGAAGTTATTGGTAATTAGTTAATCTGATAATTAGCTACTTAAGGTACGTAATCCATTTTATTTTATAAAAATTTTATTTTTGTTATCAAATGAATTATATCTTTGTGTATGAGTGTTATATTCAGAGTTTGTATTTTATGGGATGTATAAAATTGGAGCTTTACGTTTCCCATGACACATGGAGCGCCGGCATGCTGACTGTCAGTGCTTGCATTATGTGTTGCGCCTTTGTACACCTGTATCAAGCTTTTTACCTGAGTTTCTGTTCACCGCCTTTCACTTGCTGATTAATGCGTTCATTTTTATTACCTGTCCGTCGTGTTAGTTTAATTATCCATTTAACGAATTTATGTTCTGTGTTGCTACAAACGTGTGTGTGTGGGTGGGAGTTAATAAGAGCACAGATGAGCACCTTTTAAAATTTAAGTGTTTATTGGTTAATGTAGAAAAATATGACATCTCCACACTACATAAAGTGTGAATATATGAATTTAGGGCAGTTCTTGTAGTCATCTAAAGGAACTTGGTGTGTGATAACTATGGACAGCAAACTTTGTGATCAACCTCAGTACGCTTAGCAGCTCTGCTGCTGCAACAACAGAAGCAAAATACTGTTACTACCAATAGGCAGTGTGTTGAGGAAAAAGTAGCCTGAGATCAGCGGTGCACTACCCCGACAACACAGTGGACAAGACAGCTGATTGCACAGCGTGATTAGGAAAAAGTCGCCATAACCCTGCAACACTGTGGTCAATGTTTACCAGCCCATGTGGCCGAGGGGGAGCTTATTAAAGAGGCAGTCACCAGTGGAATTATTAACCGACATGGTAATTAACATACTTATTGAGAATTAACATAACGTTAATTTTACAAAGAAACAGCATATTAACACATTAATGAAAATGTTTTACTTTTTCATTAATGTGTTAATATGCAGTTATTAACAGATTAATGATTAGCGATTTAAATCCCAGATAGATTGTGTGTTTTCTATTCAGTGGTCCATGCAGCGTTGCGGCTCAGAGCTCTCGGCTCTGTAAAAGGACGTTGAAACCACAAACTCTGTGACTGTCTTGCACTGCCGCACTTTACTTTACTTGTTTACATTTATACTCTAATTTATATTCACTCTGCTGCTGCTATTTATTTATTTATTCATCTCATAGTGCCTTCAATGTACATACTGCATATCCCAGTCTTCAGTTTTTATTCACAGGTGTTTTGTTTATATTTTCATTTTATATCTCTATTTAAAAGTTTGTGTATATAATTGCTTGTGGTTATAGTCTGCTCTTGACAGTGTTAATTACAGTTTATTGCCTTGCTTGTACCTTTTTAAAGCTGAGAGTCTCATACTCAGACTATACTGCTCTGCTAGGGAGCTCAGCTATAATAATGAACATAATGTACTATATTGCTAAAGGGAACTGTGCTAAAAGAAAACACACAAAGTGACTTAAATGTTTAAAAGCAAGGATTTTTGCCTCTGTCTTAGGCATTAATATGACAAACGCTGCAATATCTTTTGTCAGTTGAATTGGTATAAACAATTGATATAGAACAAATAATCCAGTGAATCAAGTCAGTGGAGTCGCTTGAGCTGTTTTAGGGATTTTTAATGATGCACAAACTCTTCTGCCTTCCTTGAAACGTAAATGTATCCTTCATCTTAATGTATCTCTTTCACCTCATTGGAAAATGACATCAGAGTTCATCATGAACTCATTTTGGCTGTTTATTTTTCCGCTATGATGAATTGAGTCACTGTACCCTGGTTGAAATTGATTACTTCCTCCAAAGGATTTAGTCCAGTAGCTTTTAATGACTTTGTGGCCCAAAGAGAAATTTCTCTGCTGCCACATTATTAGTTATGTGAATTATTTATTAAGCTTCCAATTTTGGTTCAGTGAACTTGAACATCTTAAATAGTGCTCTGTGTAATGGTCACAACGTCAGACTTGTAAACTGACTTTTGCGATGTACTATTTTTGGTCTGGGAATTTGAAACTTTTTTTTCCAAAATTTTATGTTTAAAAATGTAAATTATACAGATGACAATATAATGTGTTCTAGTAAGGTGTTAAAACACTTTTTGTTGCCAGAATGAGTGTTTGCAGAAGTTCTGCAAGTCCCTAGAGCAGTATTAGGGGAATAACTCCAATCTTTCAAAAGATATTTCTTCAGTCGATGAAGTAGAGAGCACTGTCTAGCACATCGATCCAAAATCTCCTATAAAGGTTCAATTCGTTTGAGATTACTGACTGTGAGAGCCATTATACATGATTACATGTACATCATTTTAATACTCATTAAATCATCCAGCAAGCCCCCATGCCCTGTTGATGGGGCAGGTCACCCTGGATGAGATCTTTCCCATCAGCATGGAAATGTTTCATCATTGCCTAAAGCTAATCAGTCAGAATTACATTGTGTTGATTTGACTCTTCCTTCCAAGAAAACCCCAAACCATGATACCAAAATCCTACATAAAGAGCCACCAGTTTTTTCTGTAATTTTTCATATTTTATGTCATTCATTCAAGCCACCATTGGCTGAAACATGTAGCAATGTTATTACCGTATTGAAAGTTTTAGAAAATGCAGTCTCCTTAATTATGAAGTTTATATTTAAAAACACACTAAAGAAAATGAGATTTGGAACATAGTTATAGTTATATATACATAGGTATAGCATTTTTGATGGAAAATTTAAGTGAACAAGTTTAGCGTTCATTTCTAAATACTGTCAGGAAGTTTGTGAACAATGCAAATATAATCCTGCAATTAATTCCATTTTGGGGATCAACTTAGTCTCTTATCTTGATTTATTGAGTACTGTGACAGTGAGGGCATGTCAGCTGTAGAGGGAGAGGAGTCAGATAAAGTCAGCAGGTAATGTCATCAAGCTCACCTGTGTTTATTCAAGGAGGCCAGTAACCAGAGAGAGATTAAATGCCATTTTAATTATCTTTCCTGTCCAGGTTTTTTTAGTCTGAGCCCCTTAAAGGGGAAACAGTGGGAAAGTGGGATGTTGCAGATGTATAAGAAATGGTAAAAGTGGATGTATTGTGCATTAAATCCTCTGAGCTATATACCATGTGTTCATGTAAACGGCAGGGCTGTGAAAAGTCTGCAGATTCGCAGAATTCCACGGATTCAGTCGTGGGAAATACCATTGTCGTAAATCGTGTATTTTTGTAAAAAAAAAAAAAAAAAAAGAAAAGAAGAAGAAAAAATGTCTCCAGGGTTGTACTCTGCCAAGAGTAGCGGATTGTGATCACCAGTGAGTGCATTGCTGACTTCCTGGGGGAAAAAAATCTACCGCCAGGTAAAATCTCATAACTTATTGATTGCTGTTGGGGTGTAAAGATCTTTTCAACCAATATAACAGTTTGTGTATACAGCTAAATACTAACCAACCCCAGCTTTATAGTGTACCTGTGGTGAATTAGTGTTACTAGCTGTTTACAACGATCAAGTATAACATCGGTGGTTCCTTCCGGCAACATCAGTCCTTGCCTGTTTTCAAAGTGCGCGCGAGTGATGGGCTACATCACTGACCCGTGTAGCATAACACATTATCGGCCAGTGCTGAGCTGCACAAACAACAAGTGAGGAAATCACAGAAAGCATTTCTTTTTGTTCCTAAACCAACTGACGACAGGAAAGCCGAGTTGGCAAAACGTTAGCTGCATAAGCTATTTTGGATTTACTGTCTCGCACATCTCTGGCAGCGTTCTCATTCTCAGAGTCACTAGAATGTAACGTCTCACTCTCCACAAGAGACATCAACCCCGCCCAATGTGTTGACGTCACTTCCAGGGGAAAAGTGCTAATCCTCGTAGTTCAGCACATCACTAGTAATCCATGGGATAAAATTACCAGTTTTGTGCTTTTTGTGGTCATTTATGTTAAAACATGCATCTGTATCGCTTAAACGTATTACATACACACAAATTATGCTGTAAGGATGATCAATACCAGTACATTTTAAGTGATTTTTCTGACATTGGCAGGGTTTTTCCAGATTGAGTCACATATTTCAGAAAATATTGTTATCATGCTTTAGGAAATATTTTTAGGCTATGGTCAAAAACTAGCCTCTCTGAAACAGGATGGTGCTGGCCACAACAGACTCATAAAACATCCTGAGCAGTGTTCGGCAGATGTTAAACAACCTTAGCCCCCTCAAAAAATAGAAACGGTTCTGACCCTTCTTGTAAAGTGCGTTAGTTTTCTTAACCCAGTCCAGTTTATTGTCAATATGAATTCCAAGGTATTTGTAATCCTCCACCATTTCCATATTGACTCCCTGGATGGAAACAGGGGCCGCTGGTGTTTTGGATCTCCTGAAATCCACAATCAGTTCCTTGGTCTTTGTCACATTAAGCTGCAGATGATTCAGCTCACACCATGTGACGAAGGAATCCACAGCAGCCCGATATTTTGTCTCATCACCTCCACTGATACATCCAACTACAGTAGTCATTAGAAAACATCTGGAGCTGGCAGGTCACTGTCACAACACATAGTGTTGAATGCATTGGAAAAGTAAAAAACATGACTCTCAAAGTGCTCGCCGCCTGGTCCAGGTGGGTGTAGACACGGTTTAGCAGGTAGATGATGGCGTCCTCTACTCTGAGAAGAGGCTGGTACGCGAACTGAAGGGGGTCTGTATGTGGTCTTACCATGGGTCGGAGTTCATCCAGTATGAGTCTCTCGAGGGTCTTCATGACATGCGAAGTCAGTGCCACGGGTCTGTAATCCTGGGGGTCACTGGGATGTGGGCTCTTTGGTACAGGAACGAGGCATGACGTCTTCCATCGCACAGGGACCCTCCGTAGACTCAGGCTCATCGTGAAGATGTAATGTAAGACTCCACAGAGCTGGGGGGCACAGGCTTTAAGGACACCCCATCTGGTCCTGCTCACCCCATCTGGTCCTGCTGCCTTGCCTGAGTGTAGTCTTCTCAGCTGTTTCTCAACCTGATTATAGGTGAAGTTGACTGGTGGGGGAGGATTGTCAGGTCCATCACAGGAGGCAGAGGTGCAGTAAGGAGAGGGAGGGAGAGAGGTTGGTGTGGCAGGGGGTTTCAGGCTTGCTCCTGATGAGTTAAAAGGGCACTGAGTAGTAGCCGCAGTGTCTAATCTGTTAAAAAACATTATACAGTTCGTTGGCCCTGTCCTCACCGCTCTCAACTCCTCTGCTGTTGGATGGCCTGAAACCAGTGATGGTCTTCATACCACTCCAAACCTCTCTCATGTTGTTATGTTGAAGTTTCCACTCCAGGTTTCTCCTGATTTTTCTCTGAGCCTCTCTGATTTTGACACTCAGTAAACTTTGGATCGTTCTCACCTCCTCTTTGTTTCCAGTCCTGAATGCCCTCTTCTTGTCGTTAAGGAGGGCTTTGATGTCTTTTGTCACCCACTACTTGTTATTTGGGTAACAATAGACTGGCTGTGCTGGGACAATGATATCGGTACAGAAATTTATGTATTGTGAAATACACTGAGTAAGCCCATCAATGTCCTCAACGTGGGGCTCACAGAGTACTTGCCAGTCTGTCACTTCAAAGCCATCCTGTAATTTCTCCAAGGCCTCTTCCAACCATCTCCTAACAGTCCTTATAGTCACAGGCTGCCTCTTCACAACAGGCACATAGCATGGGGAAAGATGAATTAAGTTGTGGTCTGAAGAAGTCACTTGAGATCACAATGAAAGCACTCGGGTGCTGAGTCTGTAACTGGGCTAAGGTAGCATTCTATTTCTATTGATTATTGAGAAGGGTATGAATAATTTTGGACATGCCACTTTTTGTTCAAATGTATATAACAGCTGAGAAAAAAATGTTTTCCACTTGCTAGTTGAATAAAAGTAACTTTAAGTCAAAATTTGCCAGGAGTATGAATAATTTTGGGCTTGACTGTACACACACATCTATGTACGTGTATATATGTGTGTGTTTGTATCTGACTATCTATCTATCTATCTATCTATATATATATATATATATATACACACACACACATATATATATATATATATCTATATATATATATATATATATATATATATATG
>JBCNYH010000024.1:16097767-16114290 GCA_039654325.1 Tandanus tandanus
GTGTGTATGTGTATATATATATATATATATATATATGTATGTGTGTGTGTGTGTGTATATAGGATGACACATGTTTTCTTTGACAGGAAATTTAAACATTTGTTCATTTAAACAAAATATTCATGATGATTTACAGAATATTCTGGAAAATAATATGATTTAAAACTGCCGTTCTCAGACTTTTGCAGCCAGGGTTCCCTTTTGTAAATAAAGTTGATGGATCATTTAGTGCAGATTTGTTTTATGAACAGTTCAGATATTAGGGTCATTATTCATATCCATACAGCAATATTGCGGCGCTTTATTGGAGGCTTTTATTCCTGATCTTTCCGCCTACAGTACAGTTAACATTATTTACAAACTGACTTTCACAATGCTGATGGATTAATCCCATTCTCAATATGAAATGCAACTTTGATAGTGATGGGTTGTGAATTCCAACACTAAAAAATGCTTAAAAATTGCAAATTTCTGTTTACAGACCCCTGGGGTGTGAGGGCACCTCACTTTGAAAACCACAAAAACTGCTCTAGATTATGGTTTGTTAGCTAGTGGCTATGCAAAAAATAATGTACATCGCTATGCTGTTTTCACTTATCACATTATACACATATTACATTACAAAATTTTTACAAGCACAGTTTAGATGTGTGTTTAGACATATTCATATGTTACAATTTTACATTGAATCGTTCTGTACAGATTTCTGCATACAGACCTCCTTACCATATTACAGTACTAGCATAAATTGGAAAATTTGTGCCTATATCTAATTACATGCTTGCCACCACTGTTTTGTTCACATCATAAATATTGAATGCAGTTTTACCTCTTGTGTCAATAGCAAAGTAGTCTCACGACACTTCTACCACAAGCATGGAACAATGGACATATTACAGTTGGATTAAGACAAGAATGTGTTACATTTGCATGTATGTCTTTTAAGAGGTAGCAGCATCACCTTATAGAGCTATTAATTTAACAGCAGCTGACCAGATACATAAATATTTCATCCCTCTCAGTAGCAGCGACAACATTTCCTGGTCTTTCTTCAGCCTTCAGCTGTCTGGTTTGGATGAGCCCATTCCCACTGTAGCATCAGATTGCTTTTCTTGGCTGACAGAAGTGGAACCCAGTCTGTGGTTCCTCTACAGTTGTAGCTCATCGAGGTTTGATGTATTGTTGATTTCTGTTCACTCTGGTTGCTAATTTTACCCAAGTTGTGCAAAATATCTGCAAAGATTTAAATTGAGAAAGTAATCCAGATTAAACAGGTTTTTTTGTGATTATTGTTTAATTAAATATAGAGATTTATTTCTGATGCATTTAAATTTGATTACATTACTCAGGTGTTTATGTACATTTTTTATTTCAAGTTATCGGACATGATATTTATGGATGGGTAAATTGCATATAAATGTGCTTGCTCATCATCTCAAGGGATAAAATGTTGAAGGTTTTGATTTCTCTCTTTATTTTTCAGGGTTAGATATTTTTTTTTACTGTAATATATTTATGCTTGCAGTTTTTAGTGGCAAGATTATTCCAGATTTCCATGAGCACAGACAAGAACTTTTGACCTGTTTTACTCAAATCACACTTATTATAGCTGGCTATGACAACAGAGATCTCTCCTATTTCCTTTGCATTCACTCCCTGAATATATATTCCTCTGCCCAGAGGCAAATCAAGGCTGAATCTCAACTTTTTTCAATTTACATTGCACTTGTTTTGCTGTTTCCATAGTGACGTTCTCTCATTATGTTTTTGGAATCATTGAATAGAGAGAACATGAAGGTGTTGGAGTGATTGATTGGACATTGCAAACTGACGCAGTAGGACCTTGGCTGACTCAGTGGAGCTGACTGTTCAAATGGATTGTAGCACTATTGTATGCTAACAGCTGACTCTTTCCTCCACTGTTGATCTCATTAATGCTGCGCATTCTCTTAGATATTCATTGCTTAGTCTGTCATGCTGCTCCTCGTCTGCCGGGCAACTCACAATCCCATGCCCAAGGGAGGCCTTTCAAAATAACACTGAATAAAAATGACCCTTACTTCAGTGCGAAATACTTGCCTTTTTTTAAAAAAACATTTAAATTTTATTTATTTTGCTCAGCTTCTGAATCCAGGAACGTTTTCATAAATAAAAATGAACCAATAAAAAGAAACTTTTGAGTCAGCTAAGCTTTTTTGGTTAATACGATATTGTAAATGCTAAGTAAGATACATTTAATGTACAATAGTTTACTAAAATTGCAAGAGTGATATGTGAGCATGATGGATTCCTTTGGTTTCTCAATAGCATGCATGTAAGCTCACTTCTGGCGTTGTTTAAAGTCTCGGTACATTTAGAAGGAACAGCTTCATATTTGACTCACTAAATAAATACCCAATAAAACCCCCCCTAATTTCAAAGGTAAACGAAATAAAATTGTTAAAGATAATCAAATTATTATTTGCACACATAAAATGTCATTCAATACAGTTTATTATACATCATGTTTGAAAGATGACATCCTCCAAATGGTGGCTGTCATTGCCTATACACTCTTGGCGAGGATTTGTGCTGGCTCAACAGGTCATGTCGGGTGGAACAGCGGCTGTCTCCTTATGCCTATCAACCTTAAAGGCTTCAAAAGTTTGGGGACGATGAGTATATATTTGTGATTTAAGTTAGCCCCACAGAAAAATATCACAAGGGGCAAGGTCAGGGGAATGGACCAGCTACCCAACATTACCATGCAATGAAATCACCCGATCTGGAAACCTTTCCCTCAGCACTTCCAATGATCTTCGAGCTGTATGTGCCATAGCTCAATCTTACTGAAACCACACATCAAGTTCTTCAAGCTCAAGGTGTTCAACTTGGGGTTAGGCTACCAATAGGCCTTAGCACTACATCTCCTGCCTTACTGACAGTACTTTCAGACGCTTCGGTATGCAGATGTCGTATGACAAAACTGAAACGATGGTGTTTAATGTAGATGGAACGCTGATGGAAAAGGAATGCCTGGTCGCCATTGGTACAAAGAGGCTAAAAAAACGTCAGGAACTTCAAGCACGGAGGGAAGCACGGAAGCATCACGATGGATATACGATAACTAACTTCTTGTACACCCCACAATCTCTCTACGCAAGGATAGGAGCTGTGTTCCAGAAATAGGAAGAACTAAAACACATTCTTACTGCCAGGCATATATGGCTTGCATCCAGAGTTACATTTTTGACTGCATGTATATGATCAAGACTTCTGTACAGTGTCCAAGCCTGGGAGTCATTAGAACAAGAACTTAGAAAAATGGAGGTTGTATGGCATGGCTTCCTCAGGAAGATTGTGTGAGGAGGGTACGAACGCAGAAATGCCCCAGATCGGTCCAAACTTTAAAAGGATGTGGATCCCGAAACAAATACTGGAGTTTTAAGATATTTAATGAACAAATATCAAAATCACCGGTACCTTACCCATCCTTGAATTCTGTTATACGCAACGCCTGAAATACCTGGCTTATTTGTGCAGGTTGGAAAACAACACCCTACAAAAACAGATGATGTTTGAATGTACCCAGGAAAGGCTATGGGGCAAGGTCGAAGGCAAACTTGATATTGATCGGCACCAAGCCTCGAGAATGACGATGGACAAAATTGACCTCTTGTGACTTCTGGAAAGAAATTTCAGAAGAAGCGCCCCAAGGTTGTGAAGCGGCAAAGTGGGAAGCAGTGATGATGAATGATAAATAAAAGTTGTACTGAATAAAGTGTTATGTATGCAAATAAAAAGCTGATTATCTTTAACCCTTTTTTTTTCTTCTCAACATCGCACAACAGGTTTCTGCACAAACATTACGTTGTTTATCAGTGTAAATTACCATTGTATGGATCATTAAAATAAAGCTCTCGGCAGTAAGGGTGAAAGAGTCTGACGTGCTCAGGTTGATGGTCAGGTATTAGTCAGACCTTGCTCAGGGTTTCTGCATTCCAAATGACCAGAACAACATCATTCCTTTAAATTGTATGGGATTTTGACGATGGAAAATGTGAATTTCATAGAGCAAACTGGGGGTTTCTGTATCTTCCTATCCCAAAATATTAAAGCAGACAGACAGAACAATATGTCTGTATGGAGCCTTTATCATATATTTGAGATGAACTGGAGAGCTTATTTTCAAGTCTGCTTCAACACACCAAGCAATTCAGCTCTTTCGAATAAAATACACAACGTGTGAATGTGCTATAAGTGCAGACGTCACTGACAACTTGCCAAAAGTCACATGCTTCACTACCCCTAAAATTCCAGTTTCATGGGTGTAATCAGACACAACAAGGAAATATTTAATGCAGGTTCTGGTCTTACAGCTTTAAAATAAATTGAGTTTTTCATACACCATTGATTACTGAGGCTGTTATCTGCCCTGGAGTGGCACTATCTTCTTGCCTGTTTATATTTGGAAATGCATAAACAGATGAAGCATACAAAATCCTAAAACACTATCATGTGTTGCCACAAGGCTGCCTTTACTCAACATACTCAAAACAATGAAATCATTGGGTTTTTTTTAAATGTATTTACCCTGCAGAGATGTGATTTTGCAGAGGCCACAGCTACTGTCAAAAGGTTTTAACTGAAATATTTTGGGGCTTAAACACTTTAAGCCCACAATCCTTTCAGCAGATAAAGCAAAGCTGCTTTAGAATTTCCTCCATTGTGTTAGGTTGAATGTGGACAACCGACAGTTTTGGAGTTGTTATAGAAATTACTCTTGAATCAAGTGTCCATGAAATCAAAAACTGAGATATTTTCACACCTGCCTATTAGTGTTCTGGACAAAAATTAAAATGTTTCTATAGAAAATGAAGAGATATTGCCTTGTTAGTTTTAGCCATCGCCAGGAAAAAGAACTGACTATTTAACTTTTGTTTTGTCCAGTTGAATGCTGTATAAAACGCCCATGTTCCACCCCATGAAAGGCACAATATTGCACCTTATATTGTACAGGTATTGCTGTACATTAGCAGCTCATCTGCAGGAACGTTTCATCAGGGAAACTTTGGTTTTGTGTATTCCAGCAAGTGATCCCCTTTGCCAGTTATCACTTGGTGGAGAAAAAATAAAAGTTTATTCAATTGGAATAAGTGAAAGTCCATTGCCATGTGACAAAAACTTTTCAGAGGAGTGTTTTACTAATGTGACAATGTCTTGCGCTCTAAGATAAATTGAGAATGTGATTTTGTCTTTATACACCATTGAGGCTTCTCCAACAGTAAAACTTATTATATTATAAATATTATTTGATTAGGCTGAGTAATATTTAAAATTAGGCCCTGAAATGGTCTGGCAAGCTGTTCAGGGCATACCTCGCCTTCACCCGGTTTTGGATAGGATTGGCTCCAGACTCCTTCTTACCCAAATTACGAATAAAGGGCTTTTTTGAAAATATTCAATATAATTACAAGTAATCATGTTTAATGTACATGAGATGCCTCTGTTTGTCCGTCTGACAAGTTATACTTATTATTTAAACTGCTTATTTGTCAGAGTCACTGGGGAAGTTGGAGCCAGTCCCCTGGAGGTGGAGTACACCCTAAAGGAGTCACCAGTGCAGGATTAACCCAGACACAAATAACCATTTCAACCATCTCACATTCACACCTGGGGCAATTGGGAGTAGCCAGTTGGCCTAATGTGCATGTGCATAATGGGCACCCGGAGGAAACCCATGCAAACATGGGGAGAATATGCAAACTCCACTCAGAATGGTATTTGGCCAAGATTCGAACCTTCTCATTGTGATGTAACAATTCTAGCCACTGAAACACTATGCCTCTATCTATCTGTCTGTCTGTCTATCTATCCATGCTGTGGTCAGGTTTATTACGATTTAGGGGTGTGGCATATCATTGAATGCTATTGATTGTTGTGCAAATCACTCAAGCCTAACAACACTTTATTTTATCTGGCCTCAGATTCTCTGATCCAGTCTTGGACAGAAGGGAGATGAGAATGCTGGGCTATTCAGTCTGGCCAGTGAATATATTCACATGTGACCTTTTGATGGGAGCTCTTTTATTTTTTTAGCTCTTTTTCCTAATTAGTGCCCCCAGCATAACGCAGACACCCTATAGCGATCAGTCTGTCCATGTGTTCGTCCGTCCATGCATCCCCATTCTTGTCCAGGCTGTAAATTGTGGATGTGTGTGGGGTGCTAAGGCAGCATGTCGCGTACCAACGTTCAGTCACTGTGACCTTGACCTTTGACCACATAAATGCAAAGTATCGTCTGGGTCAAATTTCCTATACCCTTAGTCTCACATATACCAAACTAAGCATACTTATGCACCTTGGGAAGGCTGAGTGTCGTGTACCAAGAATAGGTCACTGTGACCTTTACCCTTGACCCCACTTAAAACAAAAAGCTTGTTCAGGCCATATTTTTATATGCTCACACATACCAAACTAGGTATACTCGTACAGCTTGGAAAAGGGGAGTGCACATAGCTACATCTTGATCTTGATCTTTGACCTCATTAACAGACAAATGCTTGTCCAGGCCATATTTTGTATATGATTTGCATTACACATACAACACTAGGTAGGACCAGGTCATTCGCTTCAAGGTCAAGGTTACGGCTCACAATCAAATGTCAAATTACTTTCGGTTAGTTGAGACGATATAGAAGATATAGCTAGACAAGGGTAAATTTCGTCTTTCGGCTTTTGCCCCCAGTATTGACCCTGAAGCAAATGAGTTTCTAGTTCATGCAGTGGCTTTAAAATTCTGGTTTACATATTCTGAGTGTTTGTGTCCTTTCAGGCAGTGCAGACCCTCCGGGATGGTTGCCATCATAATGGTATCTAGTTTATTGCACTTTTACACATGAAAACATGGACATGTTAACAGTTTAACGTTCTGGACTTTACAGCTTTTTTTCCATCAGTAAAGAATAGTATTTGTGTTGCTTAAAGAATGTTGTATATCACCACGCTGTCTTGGCTGCTAATTGGAAATCCCACACCAGCCATGATATGCTTGGTTTACTCACTGTTTCACACACATTAGAAGGTGGCATCTTGTTAATGTTGCCCCCAGCAGGCCACCTTTGTCACTTATTGGTATAAATTTTCCACGCTCCTGAAAAGGGCCAGATTTACTAATGGCTTGTGCCAGCAGAAATCCTGCTTTCGAGTTAAAAAACTGTTGGAATTTACTAAAGACATGCAGTGAAAAGTTAGCAATACAAAGGCATGGACACAGGTATTTTTGTAGCTAACCTCATTGCATATGTATTTGTAGGATTTTTCCCTTTCGGATCTTTGGGGAGGAAATGATTTAAATAAATCACACAGAGGGATTTACTAAGGCCTGCTGTAGTCAGATGACTGCTAATTGCACTATTAATGTAATGCAGAAAAAATGTCTTAACTTTGCGGAGATGGTAATGGGCAGGGTGTGAGTTGCTGGTGTAGGTCAGCACAGACTGAGCACGTGGTATTCTCACAATAGATTTTTGTTTGCTTCTGCTCTGATTAATATTCTCTCCTCAAATATATAATTGATGTGCTTGTGATTGTCCCAAAGTGTGCTCCGAAATGAGGCACAAAATGAGTGTGTGGGATGGGGGGAATTTTCTCTACCCGCATTAATTTATTTGAATGTCAGAAGAAGGCGTTATCAGAACATATCGATTGCCGAGGCAGATTATTTTGTGTCTGATTTTGACCCTGCACTAATTTGCTCTGCTTGTGGTAGATTGTTTTGGTCATTAATAAAAGGAACTGGCTGCATCTGTGTTCATTAATTGCACATTGTTAGAGCATCATCTGAATTGGCTGTTCCCATCAATGCTTTTCTTTGATTGCTGCTTCAACCTCTATTGCCTGGTTTAGTAAGTTGCACCCTTGATCTAGTTTTATTTATTCTTCCTCAAACATAATTCTGTTTTGAAATATCTGTAGTAAACATGAGCACTGCTACATGTGTGAAATAACCCACTGTACACTTACGTTTGTTCACTTCACTACCTCACGAACTCCAGTTCACACTCAATGTCAATGACAATTTCTGCACTATACTGTAAATGTTATAATATATTGTAACTTTTTGCATTTTTGCACATATTCCCTTACAGTCAATTTCTCACTTATATTTATCCTTATTTGTCTAATCTCTTTTTTAAGCCTACTTAAATGTTTTTTCTGCACATTGAACAAAGCTAAACCAGAGTCAAATTCCTTGTTTTTGTTCACAATCATGAACAAAGACCAATCATGCTGATTCTGAGTCTACTAAACACTACATCTACTAAGCTTTCATTTCTAGTTCATTAATATTATATTTATAGAGAAAATGTAACACTACTGTATATATTTTTTTGGTATACTGAACTTGCCCTAATCTCTCTTGGCTCTGACTGTGCTTTATCTGTGCTGAGACAGCAGTCTTTAATTTGTTCTTACACACTAAGCAGGGCTTAGACTAGTCTACAGGAATTAACCCCAGCTAGACTGTGTTAACTTCTGAAATTAGAAACTGGGGGGGTGTCACATGTCACACTGTGCAACATTTGCACTATTGGACCACACTTTTATTGAGCTGTGAATGGGAGGCATCACTTCCTGTTTCCTGCCAATCAAAGTGATGCTGACCGATCATGGGACTCTGAATTCATGTATATGGAAGAAGGTAGTTAGCACATTCTTCTGAGAGTGTTCCGCTGCACTTTATCTAAACATAAGCAGTCACTGGCTTCATGTCAAAACTGTTGTGTGATAGGAGAAAGTTAGACACATAATTTTCTTAAGTTGACCAAGTTATTAATATACACACATGTGCACTGACTAAAAGCAGAGCTCCCCATTGCACTTTTGTATTTCTTTTAACAAGTTAATTATTCTGTTGATGGTTTTTCTGTTGTAATTAATTATTGTTTCTAAGTGTGGGACATCTGCCAAAAATACTCAATTAAAGAATTTCATTTTGTTATCTTTTGGGTGTTGTTTTGGTAAAAAACAAACAAAAACAAAAAAAACACACACAAAACAAACCAAAAAAACATTTAAAATTTGCAAAAATTGTCTTAGCATGCATTTATGGATGTTGGGACACGTCAAGTTCCTCCCAAAGAGCAAACAGCCAATCAGCATTGCTGTGTATAAGAGCCAATCAGCACTGTGATGCATACAGACTCTAGATGGATGGACAGAAAATTAAGTCAATGGTTTCTTGAGTATGGTGCTTTGCTCCAAGGAGCTCCACTAAAATCTAGATGAAAATGAACAATAAGTAGACCAAGTAGACTTGCACATTAAAAATATAGGCCGGAATTTATCATTAGGTAAAAAATGTAAGCAAGATGACTAAGTTATGGACAAAAAACAGCCTATTTTATGTATCAACAGAGTGGCTAGACAAAACACACACCTGTCAAAAATGCTGACACCATTGCCATTCACACTATAAATGTAATGCATCCCAGTAGGTCTAAGTAATTGGATCACAAGATACCTTCAACACTGTTCACACTCGAATCCACATGTGATCTGAACACCTGAAACAGGTGTTAATACCAAGTCTAAACAGGGCTTCAAACGTTCAAGTTGCTGATTATATTCAGCATGTTTGGCTCACATATCTTGAAAAAGCATGGCTTATTGCCTCCATTGAGAAGTTCCTGTGTACTCCAGCACAAAACCTCAGTGTAGTGTTGCATGACGAGTTATCATTCTTCACACGTTTCAAACCTACTCGTCCATGCAGGCTTCTCCTGTACAGCAGCAGGACAATCGGCCTGGTCATATCTCGAATACTGTTGTCTAGACAGCAAATTCTAGATCATTTTGTTTGGCTATGCCCCTGAGCCTGCTCGTGACTGCTGGGAGAGAATTAACTGATAGAAATGATTTAGTATTAATTATTGTTTGCCAACACATCTAACTACCAATTAATTGATATTTTCCCTTCCGGCTCTCATTACACTTTTCACTTTTTATTACATTTCTGCAATACTAAACAGACTTCAGCAAAAATACCAGAAAACAACAACAGGAGATTGTTGCCTCCTTGGAGTACTTGAATGCTCTTTGAATGTTTATTAAGAATGTTAATCGCTACTCTTTGTCACCAGATTAGCATATGCATTGAAGGTGTGTGCAGCATAACTGATTACAACATGCCCTGTTGTGAGATTCTTGCAACATGTTTCCACCAAAGAGATGTCTAAGTCCCCAAAGTTGCATGCTGTTTCTTTAAGGTCATTTCTGTTTCCTTGTCCTCACTGGAGTCACTGCCTGTGTCTCTACTGGAGATTTGGTCCCCCACGCTGGCTCTGGAACTCACAGCAGCCAGCATTCATTTTAGTATGCACTCTGTTTGCCTGTTTCCATGGTGATGCCCTATCACCAAGCCAAGTCTTTGTTTGCTCCTTGTATCATTGAGTAGAGAGAACAGGAAGGTGTTGGAGTGATTGATTGGATATTGCATACTGACACAGTAGGACCTTGGCTGGTTCAATGGATCTGACTGTTCAAATGCATTGCAGCAGTATCGTATACTAATAGCTTACTCTTGGCTCCGTTACTGATCTCATTAATGTTGTGTTTTCTTACACGTCCACTGTTTTTTGATGCTGTTCACACCAAATTACACCAAAGGAGGGCCTTCAAAATATCATACAGGTGTGAATTTGGTATATATATATATTTTTAAATCCAGGAAGCTGGTCTAAAGGCATTAAAAAGCAAATAATTTCTGTTGCACAAGCTAAACCGGACAGAGCAGATTGCCGGTCCCTTTTGTTTACCTTGGCTTCTACCAGAAGGATTATATCGTGTTTGTTTTTGATTTATTTGGTTTATTTAACTCTGATGTCAACTCAGTAAGCTTTGTCATAGCACATGATAGCACACAGGAATTGATTGTAGCATTTCATGTCAAAACTTACCATTGTAACATGGCTTGCAGTATTGTCCGCCATATTTTCTGGTTCTTGTCTGGAAATATAAATAATGGCCAAAATGTTATATGCTTATAAGGATATCCTTATAAATCTAATAATATCATCATATTATATCATATTGTACATCATATAATAAGGGTCAAGCTTAAATTTGTGCAAAGAAAACAGTAAATAAGTAAATAATCAAAAATTGTACTTAATATTCAGAATTTGTCAGACATAAAGCAAATACATTTACGGCATTTGACAGACACCCTTATCCGGAGTGACTTACATTTATCATTTTTATACAACTGAGCAATTGAGGGCTAAGGGCCTTGCTCAAGAACCCAACCTTGGTGGTACTGGGGCTTGTGCCCCTGACCTTTGGATCAGTAATCCAGAGCTGTAAACACTGAGCCACCACTGCCTAATACCCACATTTAGTCAGACAGTGACATGATGTTATAATTAGTCAGGTTTTCTGCATACTAATTAATTTCCATTGAATATTGTACCTGTTGAGAACACTGTTTGCACACACAGGAAGCGATGAGTGACAAGCCACCATGTAAAGTCAGTGAAAGCCAGAGAAATGAGAGATAAAATGAGAAGTGGGTGGATACGGAGTTAAACTGAGCTGTACTTTCACGTGACTCGATTTGACCGATTATGAGAGCTTAAAGAGACCAATTAGTGACAGATGCCGCCACAAAACATTTTCTGTAGGGGAACAGCGAACAAAAGTTTAATGATTCCGCCTACATCAACATGAAAGAGCAGCTCATTATTGCCGTGTGTTTTACGACTGCACCCAAATAGTTGGAAGCTGGAAACATTCAAGAGGGTTACCTAGGCAACCAGAACTGGCCATGAGGGCTTCGCTAAGCAATTTGCTTGTGTCGTAAGCCTATTCACTCAGCAAGACAATTTACTTGTCGCTCATTGCTTCCTGTGTATGCAGCAGTTTCAGATGTCCAAAACTTGTTGAGAGTGGTTTAAAAAATCAAGTGTCTGAAATATTGACTTGCTCATGGGGATGGATTTGATGTGTTTTTGAAATTGATATGCTGACTGATGTGATAAAGACACACACCTGGGTTCTTTTTTTAATCATTTTAAAATGAAAAATGCAGACGGCTCAATTTTGATGCACCAAAAATTGGTATTGTTAATGTTTGTCTGTTAATAGCTTCTACATGTTTCACCACAAAAATCTCCATATCAGATCTTCATTTCATGGTGAACGACCTAAAAGCAGACATCACATACTGAAGAGTATATTTTTTGGTTAAGGTATTTTCTTTCTTAATATATTTTTTAGGAAAAATACGATAAAACTAAGATATTTACAGGAATTTAACAGAACATAAATATATGAGTTTTGCGTGATTTTTAAATCCCTTGTGCCACCATGTTGCGCTCCTTTACCATAATCCTCTTGCTAAATGAAAAAAAATGCATAGAGAAACCGAAATGCTTTGCATCTCTAATGTTTGGAAAACTTGGTAGCGGAAGCTGGCAGAAAACCATCGCATTTAAAAAATATGATTACAGGATCAGTATCGGATGATGGTTGGCTTTGTGTTTCCTGATTTTGTACACCTGTCTTCCATCACTGGAACATTACATATGACAGACACTGTAATAGAGCTGTCAGCAGCCTTTGTTGTAACTTTATGATAAGATGATCTGGAGTGCTTTGTTTTAACTGGAGGATGTTCGTACTGAGATTGTTCCGATTCATGAGAGTTTGGGGTTTAAAGAGAGCGATCACATGTGACATTAGTATTAATAAACACCATAAAATATACAAAAATATAAATCAAATATTGCATATGATTGTACGCTAGAAGTGCGAACATCACTGCCACTAATCCAAAAATGAAATGGTTCATATTTCATGCTGTTTCTGGTCTAAAAGCCTTGAAATATATTTTGAATTTGCCATGTTCAAGCCAGTACGTGTTGCCATGCAGTACCATTCCGGTTTAGACTTGATCACTTTTAGTTAGGCTGTGGCAGTGTTGCTCGTAGACCTGCCGTGATAGTCAATTAATCTCCCCATCGTAAAATTAATGTAAACAGTTGTAATCATTTTCCTGACCTCGATTAATAGCCGTAAATAATATCTTCTTTTTTTTACATAAGAAAAAGCTAAGATGAGAGCATTTTCCTGGTTCCGGTGTAGCTCTTTTTCCGCTGTCCTGTCCTGTGTCTCTGACTGATTTGGGGAAGAGGGTCAGAGGGGGATGGCGAGGGTTGGAGAAGCAAAGTTTCTTTTCTCAAATATGTGACCAACACACAAGCAGAGGGATGCAGACAGCGGCAACAATGAAAGAGTATAAGTTAACGGTAGCATGCTACTTTCTATCTAGGACCACAAAGATGAACTGTTTTCGACTAGGATAAAGTTTTCACTCATGAGCAGTTAGTAGTAGGGGCAAGATAAAACTTTTTTCTTGATGCTAAAGTTGATTTTGTGAGCGGAGTACTTCAATAGATGAACACTACATATACCTTTCATGTGCGCTGTAGTATCTCTCGAGAAAGTATAAAAAATTAAGCCTCGAAATGTGGGTATTTTGAGCACAGAGGTCGAGAGCACCAGCTTTGAGATCTGTTCCTTTTATTTCTGTTTACAGTGTTAACGCCCGTGAAACTTTAATGAGAAGAGAGGTGTTGATTTCCAGTGTAGTTTGTAATAATGAATATTTATGGTGTTCTGGAGATAATAAAGTAAAGCTTAGTTTAGCCGAGCTAGCATGGGACTAAAAATGAAAAATGCCCATGCTTCCCACTGCCGACCATTTCTAGCATTATGCGTTCACCCGTGCGTCCAGTAAACATGTACCATGAGCTAAACCGAGACAAACATTGTTGGCTAGGAACAATGCAATTACTAGTCCCTCTATATATACTGGTCCCAGTTTGTGCTTTAAGGTGTTGCCTTACACAGCCAACCATTAACCATTTTGGTTGTATACTTTTTTTGTTGTTGTTGGACTGGCTCTAAATATTTGGCATGTATATATTATCCATTCAAATATTTTTGTTTTATGTTAATATTTTAAAGGAATAAATGTTCAGTGATGTTTGAAAGCATGTACTTGCATTATTATGTTTATCATTATTGCTGTGTCCGAAAGAAATCTTAACCCCTTGTATCCCCTGTGAAGTGTAGGGGATACTATGTTTTCAGGGGCTGTCCACATCCACCATCGCAGACACTTCTTGGTAACACACTAGCAGTGACTGTTTTTTATGGATTTATTTTATATTTACGTTAAATGGTCCCTTCGGCACGCCCTACCAGCCTATCGAAACTGGGTCACCTTGACCTATTTTTCAAGGCCACAGAGGTCAATTAATCAAAAATGCCTGTTAACACTCTGTTGGATGCAGTTGACCACACGGGGGATACACCAAGTGCTCTGTGACAAGAACGCATTTCTTTTTAATTATTATTATTTTTAAATGATTCTCGGACACTATATTGTCTAACAAAAAAGTTGGGCTGGTTAGATTTGGACCTAGTTATACCTAATTGCTCGGTTGTATTGATAATTGCTGTGAAATAAACTGAAACCCTGGTACTTTGTGCCTTGTACAGTACATAAATGTTTTATATGGCACATTGAGGGGTTTTTTTTTGTTGTTGATGTTGTTGTTTTTACAAACAAAGATTTTTGGGAGAGTGGGTCTTACAGTGATAAAGCAAATAAACAGACAATATTGAGATTACACATAAAACACCATGCAAAAATAAAAATGTCAATTTCATTACTTCTATTGCATTTGCTTAATAGATATTGCAATGGATGGAAAATTTAGCTTGTATGTTAAATACACGTTATCCCAAAGTGTTTTTACAGTTCTATTCAGCTAAATAGCTTTGACTCAGGTGCAGATGTTGTCCAGCAGATGCCACAGCTACTGAGCAAATGCTTTTACTGAACACAGCTCCTGCCAGTTTAGTAGAATTGAAACCGCAATCGCTTCAGCAAATAAAGGTCAGCCTGGGGTATAACAGAGGAGCTACGACATCCACACATTGCTTTATATGAGTGTTTTTCAAATTGAGTGCTGGAGTACCTCTTTACGGTACATTTTGGTGGGTTCCCTTTATTAACAACCTTTTCCAGTTTTTTCCCTAACGTGGCAAAATCGCAAACCTGAAACACTGCAGATTGAACAGGCTGAGCTCATGCAGGAGAAACACTAATGTGTACAAGGCAAATGCAAACCAAGACCAAGAAAACAGCACAACTGACAAACTTAAGGAATAGAGACCAAACAAATACCACTAGCTTCTTTTATTCAACCTGTGCTAACTTATAAAACTTAAATTCCAGCAGCCTGTATTATTTTACTACTCAGTATTTTAACTATATTTAGCATTTACTGCCGATTCATAGCATAGCAGCTGCCATGTTTTGCATGCACCACGATACAGTGTGCTTAGGCTCACATCTCTCTGTGTCATTGACACCAGGGCTCCTGAGTGACACCCTATTCTCTAGAGATAACAACTTTGAATCATACTGATGCCTCAGCCACTGTTTCCAAGTGAGCCATGCTCTGTGACGGGGTGAGAGAGTATGCCATCCCTCGCACTTAATCACAGCAACTCCAGGCAGATGTGGGTGTCTGAGTCATGTATGTGGAAGAGGTTATACGGCTTTTCGGTTTCCTTTGAATGTGTCCCATTGCCCTCTGACACAGCATGAGCAGTAGCTTGAGCAGATGCTGTTGGCTTATGTAATGCATCACATCCCCAAATGTATCATCACTTGGTATAAAGCGAAAGGGGGGAAAAAGGTAATAGAGACATGAGTGACTACAGGCATGTATGTTCTTAGCAGGTGTAGTCACATATATGGTATATTGTGTTATGTATAATACATACTTTGAAGTTGTGGAACATTGTCAGTACAGAAGGAAGCAAGTTTTCTTCCAGATAACCTTGTAAATGACTTGATTCCTGATTTCACAATAGGTGACAGACACCGTGGCTTGTAGTCCTCTCCTACCCATTAGGTGAAAAGGTAATAGGAAATTCTTGTGGTCTTTAGCAAACCTCAGCCTGGATTTTCTTGGTTTCTAATTGATGAAGAGCTTTCTTCTAGCTTTGCATGACTTTAGCCCTGCCCTAAGGAACCTGTTTCACACCATGTTTGCAGTGTACTTAACCCCAGTTGTCATTTGTCAATTGCTTTTTGTAGGTAACCTGATATCATCCTATGGTTGATGAGTGACATTTGAAGGGGTTGACAGTCATCCTGGTCAGTGGAGTGTCGTTTGCACCCTCTGCCAGTGTGAAACTTTGTTGTCCCCAATGCCTACTAAGTGGCATTGTTCTTATGACCAACTTTAAAAAAAAAAATTTTTTTAATCAGGATGAGAGCAGCCTGAGGTTTACTGTATCCCTCCCTGCAAGTTAATGGAATAATTGAACCCTTCTTTTTGACCCTTTTGCCATGATGAGTTTTGTATTCCAATTATATTTAAGATTACATTTACATTTACAGCATTTAGCAGACGCTCTTATCCAGAGCGACTTACAGAAGTGCTTTAAAGTCACTATCA
>JBCNYH010000024.1:16144974-16156444 GCA_039654325.1 Tandanus tandanus
TGTGTGTGTGTATGTATATATATATATATATATATATATATATATATATATATGTATATATTACAAAACATTAGGATATATCTGGATAAAAAATTTTTGAGATGCACTGTGTATTTTATAATATCACTATATCTATAAAACTATATGTTAATTTGCAAAATGGTGAGGTTTTTTTCTCAGACGTTCATGTTTGTAGCTTTTATGTAATAAAGTGGATAATTGATCACATTATGTCGTCATACAGAGGAAGCGTAGTTCTATCTGAATTATAATCAGTGTTTGTTCAGTCACCAAGCTTTCCCCATGAGCCCAGGCTGCGTATCAGCAGTGGCAGCAGTTAAATGATGTGTGGTAGTGCTGGGAGCACTGCAGTGTGTCGAGTGTGAGCTCAGTGGGAGAGGAACTGGATTGCCACACACACACACACACACTCACACAGTGCCTTCATATCTTTCAGTTACTCTCATGACTCTCAAACTCCCAGCAAAGACAGCTCACCGCCTTTGTCTCTGGGAAAATGGCAGGGTTCCGAATGAACTAGACTCATGAATAGGATTTATCATGCAGTGTCACGTTCATGCACTCTTTCTCTCTCTCTCTCTCCTCCCCTATTCTCTGCTGCTTACTTCCTCGCTTTTTATTGCGTACATTCGCTCTGTCTCTTCCGTTCACTCCCATCATCATTCCCACTTTCCATTTGCTTAATTTCCTTTCACTGTCTCTCGTTGGGCTTCACTTGCTATTTCTGAAAGTGTTTTTTGTTCAAGGAAGTTCTGTAACATCCTGCGGGCTTAAAGTGTGTGGCTGTTAGCAGAAGCAGATGTCAATTTAGCTCATTACTGTATTCTATCTTCCTTATCTTTTAGTTTCTCGGGGAAAAGTAAAAGATAAAGCAGGGGCTGTGCCTTTTCAGTCTTTACTAATGAAGAAGTGGCATGGCCCTCCAAACTTTACGCTTTGATTTTTTCCAGTTTGGATTTATAATGCAGCCCTAATTCAAGCCGACTGCATGAAATGAAGCCGCTAAACTGTAATAAGTTTGCTGGAATGCTGCAAAAATATATTCAGTACAGAAATGCAGGATACAGTTCTCACAGTTATCTTAGTTTTTTAATCTCAGTCTTATAATTATTACATTTTTGTAGCCCAGCTCTGGTTTCTCCATATTCTATAGATTTTTTTTTTTTTTTTTAATGATTTCTCAGAGCACTAGCAGTGTCCATGTTTGTGTGTGATGTGAGAAACAAAGGTACCAGATGCAATTTCTTTTAAAATGAAAAAAGGTTGCATTCCAAAGAATTTTTGTCATCCATCAATGAACGCACCACTTCCATTCATTTTAAACAGAATAATGCTCTATTAGAGAGACCGCACCCATTGCCTGCTAATATGTAAAATTTACACTCTTGTTCATCAAAAATTTAGCTGGGTTGAAGTTTTAATAGAAAGTACTGTGACATGGCCATACATCAGCCAAAAGGAATCATTCATGCTGATGATAAGGGAAATGAAGGAGAAACAAATTGTGCTTTTGGCTCGCATCAGCAGAGATCCACGGCTAATTATATACACTATATAGCCAAAAGCACTGCATGTGGAGACCGGACCATCACACCCAGACAATGTTCTTCAACAAGTTGGAAGAGCAAAACTGTAGTGGATATTTTTGTTTACTGGAGCATTACAATTTCCTATCACTAGAACTAAGGGTACCAAACATGACAGCGTTTTGGTAGGTTTGGAATGGAAGAACTTTAATGGGCTGCACAGAGCTCTAGCCTTAACATATAGCGGTGATGGTCAAGTGTTCACAAACCACAAAGTCCATCAATACATTTTAATTGAAATTGACCTCACCATTCAAACAGACCTAGAACAGATCAATAGTGTATATTAAAGGAAATGTACCAGTACTGAGCATGCTGTTACAGGAAAATAATCAACAAAGGGGTTTGGGAATGCATTGGTGATGAGCTAGTGAAAATCAGCTAGTGAAAGGCGGTGAAAAAAGAACTCGGTGTTATACTTTCCTGCTTTGACTCCACACCATAGTCGGGAAATGCAGGGGAGACTTATTTATTTATTTTCTCCAGGGCTAAAGTTGATTTAGCCCTTAAGGGAGCCGCACTATATCATAAGCCTTGGACACCTATCAGCAGAGATATCTATCGGGAGCTACACTTTTAGGCAGTGCCTAAATCTGTACTTTACATTACATTACATTACATTACATTATATTATATTATATTATTAAAAATGTATATAATTTGTGTTATACCTCTAATTTGTTTATTTGATATGAAATAGTTAGTAGCTCCATAATTTTTGCCAGAGGTGTATACTCAGTGGTGGGAACAGATACTCCAGTGGTCTTTTAAGCTCTTTCAGTTATTACAGTACTCTGCAGGATCTTGTGGTTGGACATTGTGCAGTTCCTGCGCCATATGGTATGAAAGCTAGTTAAGATGCTCTGTTTTTCCTTAAAATCTCTTAAATACGCCACTTAATAGGTGAGAGAATGCCCTTTATACAGAGTCAAAGTGCATAAATTTAAAGTAGAGCAAGTGTGCGAGTGCATACTTGGATATATTGAGGAGCACGTATGTGTGCTGATTGTTTAGAAGCCTTCTGGTTGTTAAACTTACTGGCCTATAGCAGTGAACTTAATGTCTTAATGTCCTATTAGATTTGTGAGTACAAGTGAAATTTCTCAGCCCTTTGAGTCATTTATATTGCATACAGTATGTAGTAGAAAGAACAAATTTGAAGCAGCTCCAAAGAGGAGAGGGAGACTCTCAGTGAGGCTGAAGATCGCTCTGAGCAATTCCTCCAACACAACAGCTCCGTCACCAAACTAAGATAAAAATGCAGGGCAAACAGTGAAATGTGTCAGGGATTCATAACCTGGATCTAAATTTCTGTCTAATTCTGTATATACTTTAACTCTTTTAGGGATGTCTGTCAGCATGTATTTGCCTCTGGTTAGGTTTGACTAGAACAGATATAGAGACACTGAGAACTCCTTTTTCCCTCATTGTTGATGTTCATTCGCAATAGAAAAGCACTGAAGCATTGACGTGTCCATTTTCACAGAATCACAGACTTTTTAACAGATACAAACATGAAAACATTTTTTAGGTGAATTTTCACAGGCGGCACGGTGGCGCAGTGGTTAGCATGCTCGCCTCACAGCATGATCCCGGGTTCAATTCCTGCCTCAGGGTGTTTCTGTGTGGAGTTTGCATGTTCTCCTCATGCTTGCGAGGGTTTCCTCTAGGTTCTCCAGTTTCCTCTCACAGTCCAAAAACATGCACAGTAGGCTGATTGGCAGTACTAAATCACCCCTAGGTGTGAGAGTGTGAATGGTGTATGTGTGTTGGCCCTGCAAATGGCCTAGTGAGCTATTCAGGGTGTACCCCGCCTTCTCCCGGATGTTGGCTGAGATGGGCTCCAGCCTCCCCGTTACCCTATTTAAGAATAAGCGGCTTAGAAATTGAATGAATGAATTAATTTATATAGAATTGTTAATATGAAATATAAATCTTTTAACCTTTGCTTCACCAGGCATCCATGGCAGGTTGGAATGGCCAGTTCTATACTTGACACGGGCAGCAAGGTGGCGTAGTGGTTAGCACGTCCTCCTCACTGCAAGAAGATCCGAGGTTCGAGTCTTGGGATTGGCAAGGGTGTTCCTGTATGGAGTTTGGAAGTTCTACCTGTGCTTGCATGGGTTTCCTCTGGGTACTTTGGCTTCCTCCCACAGTCCAAAGACATGCAGATTAGGCTAATTGGTTGTTTCAGGTTGCCCCTAGGTGTGGGTGTGTGTGAATGGTTGTATGTGTTGGCCTTGTGATGGTTTGGCGAGCTGTTCAGGGTGTACCCCGCCTTCCCACATTGTTGACTGAGATAGGCTTCAGCTTCCTTACAACCCTAGTAGGATTAAGAGGTTTGGCAAGTGATTGAATGAATTGTATACTTGACACTTGACTATGTCTGTATGTGAAGAAGCATCAGTGATGTTAGTGCCCTTGTTTTCACACTTGCTTTTATATACTTGGCTGGATCTCAAATTCAAAACTGTCCCTGTCTGTCAGATTTGTTTACATGGTGCTGAAATCGCTGACAAACAGACTCCTGAGTGCTACAGCAGAATTACATTCACCCTATCACTGGAGGTTAATGAGTTCAAATCCTGATGATGCCACAGCCATCGGTAGCATGAAGGCCAAGAGAGCAAAATTGGCTGGGTGATAGGATGACATGTTTTTTCTCTCTCTAGCCAATCATGGGTGTCTTTGAGCTCATGTATATGGAAAAGGGTAGATAGTGCTTTACTCCAAGTGCCTTACATAGCTGTGTGCAGGGGTGTCGGGAAAAAATAGATTCACGAATGAATCGCGATTCGTATTTATTAGGATTCTGAATCGATTAAAATTTTCAAGAATCGATTTTTAAGAACGCGTTTTTTCAACATTTCCAGCCTTACTCACAACGCGTACCGTTTTTCCAGACTCGGCCTCCGCCGTGAATTGTTCCAGTGAGTGCCAGGTACAGAACTAGCTTTTAGCTTTTAGCTTTTAGCCATGGATGAGGAAAAAGAAATTTCGGATTCGGATTTCACAGTTTTCCGGGTAAGAAGGAGCTTGAAAAAATCGGTGTGCAAAATAAAAGTCAAGTATTTCGGGCACACTTCAATTCCCTAAGCCCACATCTTACACCGTCACCCGGCGCTAAAAGAAAAAGCAGCAGCTTCACTAACGGAGCAGCAACTTCACTACACTCGCTCTCTACACACATGAACACTTCAAATCCCCGAGCCCACATCTTACGCCATCACCCGGCGCTAAAAGAAAAAGCAGCTTCACTAACGGAGCAGCAACTTCACTAAACTCCCAACCAACCCTGAACGAGCAAAGCGGATCAGTACATCTACAAAACCAGTCGTCTAGTAATATAATTTCTTTCTTTCTTATAGAAGAGTTGTTCCTAGCTTATAGAAGAATGTAGTTACTCGTGAAATTGGCACCCTTTGTTTGTAATGGTTATGAATCAAACATCGGTTTGAATCGAGAATCGATTCTGAATCGATTCGTCACCCCAAAAATCGGAATCGAATTGAATCGTGAGTTGTTGTAAGATTCACATCCCTAGCTGTGTGATGTAGCATGAGCAGACGTTTTTAAAGATTAAGTGCTGGATTCATACTTGTGATAGAAAACTTACTAACTGTCGATATTTTAATTATAATTGTAATAATATTGTAATAGGGGGAAAAAATAAGTGGATCTTGTGGAAACAATCTTCAACATATTTGAATAAGCAAAGATTTCTCCCTCACTGATACAGTGCCTACACGCATAAAGATGATGTACTCCAAGAAATGACAAATAAAATTTACACTTTGGAGTCATTTTCATAATTTAAATGCAGAAAAAATCAGTCACGTGGAAAAAAGTAATTACCCCCTGATATTTATGACACCTTCTAGTCCATAAAATTAGAATCTGGTGTTCCAGTTTATGCGCCATTGATTAGAACCTCCTGGAGGAGGCTTTGTTTAAACCTGATACCTCAGGTCTGGTTTTCTCTTTGCTATGGAAATGTGTGCTGCTATCATGCCAAGATCTAAAAAGCTTTCTACGGCCTTTAGAAAAAAAAGTTGTGCGTGCCTATGAGTATGAGAGGAGATTTAAAAAGATGAATGGTTTGAAATAAATAATTTTACTTTAAGGAAAATCGTCTTCATAGGGGTGTAGGTTTCAAACGATGTTCAGTTGGTCAAGGAGTGGCAGTCACAAAAAATTCAGCCTAAGAAAGAAAGAAATCCCCAAGAAGCCCAAAATTTCGTTACAGGATCTGCAGGGAGCTCTTGCAAGTGTTGGTGTGAAGGTGTTTATGTCTACAGTCAGAAATAGATTGCACACATTTGACCTTCATAAGAAGCGTGCATGAAAATGCCTTTGCTGTCTACAACTAACATTAGAGTAAGACTTCAGTTGCCGATATAGGCAAAGACAAGACCTTTTAAGATAAAGACAAAGATAGCCTTGCTTGGCCCCAGTCACAATACACATGTGAATAGGAGAACAACCTCATACCAACTGGTGGGGAAATTGTGATGAGGGGTTGTTTTGCTGCCTCAGAGTCTGGGCGGATTGCAGTCATTTGATTCTGTGAATTCTGCATCATAACAAAGAGTGCTTGAAGATAATGTGAGGCCATCTGACTGAAAGTTGAAGTTGAACTAGAGGTGGAGCTTTCAACAGGATAGTGATTGTATTGGAATGGCGTAGGCAAAGTCCAGATTTAAATTCCAGGGAAGCACATAAATGAAAACCCTTAAACATCTTGCACCTGAAAGAAGAGCAGTCAAAAATATCAGCAAGAGACTGGTGGACAATTATGTAATACACCTAAAAGAAGTCATTTCTGCTTAAAGGGGCCACATTAACTTGTGAGGCCAATGGTATGCTTACCATCTCCACAAAAGTGTATCTTTTGTTCAAGTTTATTGCCTTTATTTGTATGCACTGTATTCGAGGGCGAAATGTTTTAAAAATTAAAACATTTCTATGTACTGCACTTGTTTCCACATCACTGTACATAGGTATACAATTTAATACTTAATGCTACTTAATGTTAGTCAACCCCCTGTTCACCCTGCAAAGGCCCGATCTCGTCTGATCTCGAACAATAAACGAGGTCAGGCCTGGTTAGTACTTGCATAGGAAACCACCTGGGAATACCAGGTGGTGTGGACGGTTAGGAGAAAGAGCAACCTACCCTGTAAAAAAATCTGCCAAGAAAACTTTATGAGAATTGAGTCACCAGGGGTCAGATTCAACTGAAGGCACTAACAAAATTTAAAAATTCTAGTCAGTTGCCATTGCCTCATATTGATTCAACATATAATTTGATGAGGACATTGTAGTAGAAATGAAGATTTGTCAGACTGGGTGGATGTTCACTTTGGGTGAGCCTGTGCCCATTGTAGTTAAAGATTACTGTTTTTGGCTGTCAGGAGTGGAACCTGATGTGGACTTTTATTGTTGTGGCCCATGCACCTCAAGGTTCAGCTTTTTCACCAAAGCCATAAAGAGCGGTTATGTGAGTTTCTGCTCACAGAACTGCTGTTCATTGGGGAAAAAAAATTAGCTTTTGCATATGCCAAAAATACAGGATACAGATAGCCATGGGTTCGGAATGGTTCCAGTTTCATGCTGCCCTATTTGATGAAAAAGCAATAAAAGTGGCTACTGGTCTGTGAAGGAAGGAAAATAAAGACAAGCCGTCTGAAATCTTATCCAGATCTTAATTTTAGGCTTTCTCAGTTAAACTGGAAAATTATGATGAATATAATTGAGTGCGTGAGTGTTTTCGTGTGGTGCCCTTGCCGCTGATTATTTATATTCCCTTGCAGTAGCGATTCTGCAGAAAACTCGATTAAGATCTTTTACCACGTTTAATTACATGCATGTGTGATAAGTTTCCCTTTAATCTGTCTTAGCTGCATTCGTGTGCAAAGAAATCAGCTGCCTATCCCACTGATAATGAGCGCACCCCTGATAAGGATTAATAGAGTTCATCAAAAGTTTACTGTTAAAAATGGCCATGAAAGCAAGTGCTCTTGTCTTAATTCAGCTGATTGTGTGTGTGCATTGTGTTAAGCCCTCGATTTCATGGGTAAGATGCTATAAATGTCTTTAAGATGGATGCAAATGGGGAATCTCTCATTTATTTTCCATTTTACACAATGAGTCTATTTTGTGCTCACGCTCATTAATGGTTTCTTTTCATTTTTTATTTCTTTCTAGATTTGTTATCACATTCTTCTTATTTGTCTCTTATCAATCAATAAGTCAACTTATTGAATATGCCCATGATTTACTGTAGATTTGGTAGATATTTTTGTATTATATTATAATATTTATATTTATTGTGTCCTGGGTGTCTGGGGAAAATACGTTGCTCCAAAACCGCAATCTACTTTTGGAAGTGGAAATTACGTTTGCCAAGATAAATGACAGTCCACACCAAGGCAGAACCTTGCTTTGACTTGTTTAAAGGGTTTGTTTTTGTCTTTGGTCTGGAGCACGCAGTGTCCATTTCTTCCAATAAAGATCTGGAGTACTGATTCATCTCACCATAATACACCTTTGAACAGTGTGATGGTCCATCCCAGATGCCTCAGAGCCCAGAGAATCTTCACACAACGTGCTTCTGGACACAGTTAACATAAAGGTTTTTTTTTTTTTTTAGCACTGTACAGTTTTAACTGGCATTTGAGGATGCAGTACTGTAGTGCTTGACAAAGGTTTGCATAAGCCCATGTGGTTTATATCAGCTATAGATAAATGACGGTTCTTGCTGTAGTGCTGTCTGAAGGATTAGAGATCGCTGGTATTCAGCTTAGGATATTATACACCATAGAGGCTGAAATATCCAAATCCCTTCCTGTCTTTCTTTGATAAACATTGTTTTTAAGCATTTCAATAATTCTCACATACATTTATTTTCAAACTGGAGATCCTCTGTCCTCAAAATCTAGGCTTTTCCTGGATATTGCTTTTATGCCAAATCATGATTACAAGTTCCTGATGACATCATTATTTATTTTTACTTTGTATGCCCTGTCTTTTTTGGAGCAATTTGCAGTCCTGGATGCATGCAGGAAATATGCAGGAAAGGATATTTAATAAATATATATATATATTAACAAATGAAATGAAGTTGTCCAGACAAAACATGAAATATCTTGCCATTCAATGAAATTGAGTAAAAAAGTAAATTTGGAAGTCATTGCTGTCTTTTTTTTTTTTATTATTATTTTTTTATTTTTAGCATTTTTAAAACGGTCCCAATTTTCTTATAATTCGGGTTTGTACAGAAGATTTATAAAATACTGGAGTTTGAAGGCATCAGAGTGGTGTTGGGATTACTGAAGAAGAAAGTGATGTGAGATTCTTCGTATTTTCTTCTTAGTTATTGTCTCTTTTGGTCATGTGTTTTTACAGTGACTTAAGTGACCTGAGTGGCGTGTGTGAGTGTGTGTTATGGATGCATGTGCACCCATTAATCTAGTTCATAGCCTTCATTATACTTGCACTGTGGATGTTGCCATTCTGAGGGAAGGGAACACACACACACACACACACACACACACACACACACACACACAATTACTGCTCCCCCATCTCTTTCAGGAGACTTATTTCTTAATTTCCAAGAATAACACACACACACAAACATGCACACACTGCATTATTGCCCTCCATAGTCATCCCCCTAAAGGCACATGTGTTCCCTTTGGTTCATTTCCTGCTAAGTCACCATTTGTATCATCTGTACTATAATCAGACACCCCTTTTTTAACTTCACTTCTAATCCTTTCGGATCCTTTCTTTACCAATACACTGTATTTTAATAAGTACATTTAAATAATTAGCCCTTTTTCTCCAGTAGTTTCGTAACAATCCATAGTCCTTCATCAACTGTCCTTTCTGCTCTTCTTCATAAATCTATATAAAATTAGAACAGTACTAAGCATGTTGATTCTTTTGAAACGTGACTGTGACCAACCGTCCTCTGTCTGAACCATACCTGTTCTGTTAAGTTTCAATTTTCAAGTTTTATTGTCATATACAGATTACTGGCAATGAAATTCTTGGACTCAGAGCCCCCTTAATATTGCACATAAAGAAACACATACTGCACATAAGAAACAAATATTGCACATAAATAAAACAAATTTAAAAATACAATATAAAACTGATATTAAAAAATATAGAAATAGAATAAATACAGAGTACTCAAACCATACTGTAGTGGCTGTAGTGCAGAGGTAATGGTGTGTACATGTACTGTGTGTACAATGAGTGTACAAACCTGAGCATCAAGATCTACAGGCAGAACAAAACCTAGGTTTTCCTGCAGTATTAATAACGCCGCGTTGTAATCAGTCAAAATGGATTTTTAAATTCTCCTTTCTTTTGAGTCTTGGCAAATTTATTCTCGCTTTATATTGGCAAATTTATTCTTGCTGCTTTACTCCACTCACTTCCGTTGTCTTGCTGTTACATGGACTGTGGTGTCTAGCTCTTAGGATAGTGAAATAAAACAAGCACAATAATCAGTGTATGGAAGAAACACTTTGGAGAGCATGAATTACACTGTTTATATTATGTGCCATTGGTTTTATCAGTGGTGTAGTGGTTAGCACATTCGGCTAATTGGCTGTTCCAAATTGCCCATAGTGTGTGAATTGCCCTGCGATGGACTGGCAAGATGTTCAGGGTGTTCCCCGTGTACACCCAGTGTCGGCTGAGATACGATCCAGCCTCCCCATGACTAATAGGATTAAGCGGTTCAGCAAATTAGTGAGTGAGTGGATTAACCAAACTTCAAACCCATTGTGTACCTGTAATAGACAGGGCTGCATTCACTCGAGTTACCTGGAACTTCTTATTGTTTTGAGAGGCTAAGCTCTTGACCATGCATGCTGTAAATTATTATATTTATCCCCTTGCAAATGAAATTCTGTCTCACTGTACATCCTCAAATTTAGAGTTGCTCTTTATGCAAATGAAGGCAGTTTATTTCATTTGATGTCATGTAGGTGAAGCCAACATTGGTAGGTGAAGTAAACATTGAATGCCAGAAATTATTCAATCTCTCTCTCTCTCTCTCTCTCTCTCTCTCTCTCTCTCTCTCTCTCTCTCTCTCTCTCTCTCTCTCTCTCTCTCTCTCAGGTCAGCAGGTGCTTGGACTTGTGGAGAATCAGAGCGACTGGTATTTGGGAAACCTGTGGAAAAACCATCGACCGTGGCCTGCTCTTGGACGAGGCTTCAACACTGGTTAGTCAGATTTTAATCCCAATAAAATGTGTAAAGGTGAGAATAAGCACTGTATGGATTTTTATTTCTAACATTATAAAAGTACATAAGTTATAGTTTTAAAAATGCCAGCGCTTGCTGTGTGTGTGTGTGTGTGTGTGTGTGTGTGTGTGTGTGTGTGTGTGTGTGTGTGTGTGTGTGTGTGTGTGTGTGGTGTAGTGTTTGCACTGTGTTTTTGTGATGCATTCAGACTCTTACCAGCATATAATGAAACAGATACTCTGCTTAAAATGTAATGAAAGTAAACATGGCTAATTAGATCTCACATGTAAATGTGAAGAGCTGTAAGGATTCATGTGCCAAAAGTCTTCTACACCTTTTCACGTTATTGCAATTGCACAAAAACCACAGAGTTGATTTCTTTTCAATTTTGTATGCCAGTCGCCTCCACCATGGAGATGTGCTGAAAAGCTTTTGTTGACATTGCATAAACTTGGGGCAGTGGTGGCCTGGTGGTGGGGTGCTGGATTACTGATCCCAAGGTCGGGGGTTCAAGCCCCGCCATCAGCGGGTTGTCACTGCTGTCCCCCCAGTGCAGCTAACTGGGTTATCAAATGCCGGCCATGTCTCTCACTGTC
>JBCNYH010000024.1:16156544-16171277 GCA_039654325.1 Tandanus tandanus
ACGACGTTTTCTGGATTTAAGCGTATGCCATTTTTCAGTAAGAATTCCACGCAAGTCTTTGTACATGAGGCCCCTGGAGAATTGATCAGCAATCATCAAGATGACAGCATTACCTTTCAATTCTGTATCAGTAATACAATGAAATAAAATGGCAATATGAGACCATGGTCAGTGAAGAGTCAGAAAGGATATAAGGTCATGTTATTAGAAATTTGACTGGCATTGGCGGCATTGGCGGCACATAAGAATGACCCAGAGGGTAGTCGGAGGAAACTTGAAATTTTTTTGAGCAATGTCCCAAGTCAAAGCATTGAAAAAGCAGAAAGGAGGTTCTACATAATGAGTTGATCCACCAGGGGTTGACATGTGTTAAATCTGTTCTAAATAATATTCTAAATTATAGTGGTAAGTAAAAATGTAGAAAAGTTATTTTACTACTTCAAGTCATTGACATTATTCATCAAAGGCCAAGGCCAGCAGTTCCCATTTACCTATGCCATAGTTATGTTCTCTAGGGGTCATAGTTATGTTCTATAGGTTCTTAAAGTAAAATGCTACTGAATGGAGAATTGGTATATCTCTGAAATGCTGTGTCTACACTGTCCCTACTCCAGATTCCAACGCAATGGCTTCCACTAGGATTCATTCATTTATTTATTTATTTTTGTGCAAAGCTATCGATGGAGCTGCTAAAAAACTAAAAATGAACAGTTCAAGAGCAAAAGCCGACAAGTCCCATTAATACAAAAATAAAACTGTGCCTACCAGCAAACAGATCACAAAGCCTTCTCTGGATCTTGCATAGTTGTTTGCAAAAGCTGACAACTCCTATGATAATTACTTTGAAAATCAAGGTTTTATTTCAGACAACTACCATACCTATTTTTCTACCGTTAATGACAACTCTGTTTAAGCCAATCTTGTGTATACGATGACATAATTTATCATGTCTGCGCTTATGAATTCCTGCTAAAGTCAAAGTTTACTTCCAAAATTAACTATTTTTTGCTTGAAAGTAAACGTAAAAGATGAGAACCTTAGATAAACTAGATGAACAAGTGGCCCTGTCATGTAGAGGCCATAAACAAAAGGTAATACTACCCGGGAAAAGGAAAAGAGAGCCCATCATAATGGAACTGTAAGGGATGCGATAACACGAGACTCCTTGTGGCTCTAGTCCGATAACATTCTGTATAACCACCTACTTAATGACTGTTGGACACTTTCATGGCTCTTTTAGATAGAAACTGTTCTCGTCCTGCCTCCATCTCCTCTCCATCGCCAATCTTTCTTACCAGTAGAGCCTCTTTTGTGGCCTGGATGGGACCATCCTTCCACTCTTTTAGGATATTCACATGGTAGGTATGTTTTGTTTTTTTTCTTCTCTGGATGATAAACCTCAAAGGTCACCGGGCCCATCTTGAGTGTGATGAGATATGGCCCTTGCCATTTTGCAAGGAACTTGCAGTTGGATGAAGGAAGGAGTAGCAGGACTTTTTGGCCAGGATGGAACTCATGATGCCAGGCCTGTTGGTCATATTAGGCTTTCTGCTTTGTCTGGACTGTATGCAAGTTGACCTCTGCCTCTTTGTGGTACTTTGCCACATGCTTTCTCATCTCCAGCAGAAATTGCACCACCCCCTTGTCACTTTGAGTGGTGGATGGAGACTCCCACCCTTTTCGTAGCTGATCCAGTGGTCCCTGAACATCCCAGCCATACAGAAGCTCGAATGGGGAGTAGCCTGTGGATGCCTGGGGAACTTCATGGTAGGCAAAAAGCAGAAAAGTCCCAGTCCTTGCCAGTGTCTTCCACAAACTTCTGAAGCACCCCATTCAATGCCTGGTTGAATCTTTCTACAAGACCTTCAGTCTCTGGATGGTATGGTGTGGTCTTGATGGCTGTGATACCCAGTTGTTTGTGAAAGAGCTGCAGGTGAAGTTGGTCCCCTGGTCTGTCAAAATCTCATCTGGTATCCCCACCCTGGAGAAGAGTTGCATCACCGCCCAGCAGCAGTGATTGTGCACAAACACAGGGAAGCACAGGGAAAGCCTCTGGGAAACAGGTGACATAGTTGCAGATGACCAGAAAGTATTTATGTCCTCCACTTCTTTTTACCAGAGGGCTCACTATATCCATAGCAATCCTGCATAAAGGAGTGGAGATAACAGGAAGTGACTGCATACAAGCTCAGTCAGACCTGTGGACAGAGCATGTTTTCTGACATGTTGGGCATGTGGCACAATATTTCGGAATGTCAGTGTACATGGAGGGCCAATAGAAGAATAAACTGATGTGCATATAAGTTTTGTGGTGGCCAAGGTGTCCAGACCAGGGGAGTGTGTGCTAGGGTAAGTGATCTACAGCTAGCAGGGACAACCAGGTGTTTGTGGTCATTATCCAATACATACAACACATCATTTTTCACAATGAACCTTTCCTTCCGCACACAATTTCCCTTTGTCTCATCTCCCACTTTAACAAATACATGCTTCAATGTCCCATCTGCCCTCCGTAACACAGACATATTATCAGGTATTGAAAGACTACTTTTAAGTTCAGGCTCTGCTGACCTCAGCTGCTTTTCAAAGCAGTGTTGGTGACAGGATTTTCTTGTGCTCTTTGTACCACCATCAAACAGACTACTGTCAAAGTCTGGAAGTGCTTGAGCGCAAGAATCTTTTTTACTCAGTCTCGGTGCATCACCCTCACTCAGACCACTGTAAAGGTCTGGGAGCGGTTGGACACCAGCTTTTGCCATGGACCGAGTGATTGCTGGACAAGAGACATTAACATGGTTTTCCCTCTTCCCCGTACAGCCTGTTTCTGCTGGCTGGTTCTAGAAATACCGGTAAATCCCAACCAAAGAGAACAACAACAGGAAAATTTTTAACCACCCCAGCAGTCAAAAGATAAGGCTGTTCATCAGTGGTTACAGTTAAATCTGCTGTGGGATAAACATGCTTGTCCCCATGAACACAGAATGTCTTCCTATCTACTATAGTCCACACTGCTCAATGGCACCAGGTCTTGCCTGACCAGTGACACGAAGCTATCACTGTCCAACAGAGCAGTAATTTGTTGGCCATCGACAGTCACAGTTTTGTTGTGCCGTAACCCCGCCTCTCCATGCCCCATCTCAGGCCGGGGCACATAGCCCCGATTAGATTGTTTTCTTATATGGTTTGTATTTTTACTGTTTTACCCAACTGAGAATGGGTTCCCTTTTGAGCCTGGTTCCTCTCAAGGTTTCTTCCTCATGTCAACTGATGGAGTTTTTCCTTGCCACTGTTGCTGTGGGCTTGCTCATGTGTAGGGGTTGTAGAAAAAATTTTTAAATTCCTTTTAAAATTCCTTTTACTATGTAAAGCTGCTTTGGGATAATGTCAATTGTAAAAGCGCTATACAAATAAAACTGAATTGAATTGAATTGAATAGCAAGTACCAATGAGCTTAGCTTTGCGTATAGGCCACACAGAAGCTTTGTGGCTGATGACAATAATAATAAACAAAGTTCTTCCCGAAACCTTGTTGGTTTGGGGCAGAGTTGAGGTTAGCTGGCTGCTTCTGGGCGGTGGTGGCTTCGTGGTTAAGGTGCTGGGTTACTGATCCGAAGGTCGGCGGTTCAATCCCCACTATCACCACTGTTGGGCTCTTCAGCAAGGCCCTTAACCCTCAATTGCTCAGTTTTATAAAAATGCTAATTGTAAGTCGCTCTGGATAAGAGCGTCTGCCAAATGCTGTAAATGTAAATGTAAATGTTCTTGCTAGATTCTTGCAGACCAGTGCTGACGGGGCTGGAGAGCAGGTCGGTGCATTGCCATGTTGCGCGTTGCTAATCCTCATCTGCGAACGTTTAGATACTGCAGGGCCAGCTTAGCAGCAGTGAGCCCATCTGCTGGCCCATGTTCCTTCACCCAGGTTCTCATCTCAGAGGGGAGTACAAAAAATAGTTGTTCCAGAATGATGGTTTCTCCAACCTCCTCCTTGGTGTGCTGCTCCAGTCGAATCCAGCGCTGGTAGACACCCTTGAGGCGGTGGTAGGTCTCGGTGGAGTTTTCGCCAGGGGGTACCATAGTCAATCGAAACTGCTGCCAATACGTCTCTGGACAGATGTCAAACTTGGTGAGCAGGGCCACCTTCAGGTCACTGTAGCAGTGGGCCTTCTCCTCATTCATTGCAGTGTAGGCTTCCAGCGCCTTCCCCGACAGCAGTGGCACAAGTCTGCATACCCACTAACTCTCTGGCCACCTCCATGTTTTAGCAATGCGCTCAAAGCGCAATAAATTATTCTCGATGTCTTCCATCTGGCATTGCGGTATCTTTGGCTCAGTATAACGTAGGTATTCTGGCCTTGGTTGCTCAGGTCTGCTGCTGGTCCCTTGTGACTGCAGATGAGATGAATCTGAGGGCATATCCGGTTGCATACACCATGGTGCTGGTATATATAAGTAGCTTGGGGTTGCTGCCGTATAAGGAACAGGTGGGGCCTGGACAGGTGGCTGTGTGGCTGGTTGTGGGGTTGGGCCACACCGTGGAAGGGCAGCTCTCAAACCTCTCTTCTCTCCTATCTTGTGCTGCCAAAAAGTCTCTCATCATCACCAGCAGCTCTCCAAGTGTTGATGCTGGAGCTGCTGTGTTCCGTCTAGACCAGCCACTCTCCCCCGCTTATGATGAGGAGGGAACTGTCTCCCATGCCGGATCCACCCTTTTGGTTGTGGTCTCGTCTGACTGCTGTTGTCGCTGAGAACGCAGTCCTGTGCGCTGCCTTGGAAGGGAATGTGATGGTGGTATTTTTATTAGACAAACCCCCCATAGAATGCCATCAGTGACCAAACTGCTATAATTAATTTTCAGAGCATTATGTCATACATCATTGATAAGACACTGAAAGACACTTGGAGTGTAAGAAAACCCATATGGTATGACACAGTACTCAGAGTAATCAGCTGTGATGCTGAAGACTTGTTTTCCACTTATTTCCTGTATGGATAAATTTCATAAGGACTAAGCTGATCTTAATTGTCCAAGAGGCGATGGAAATAAAGGCGGCTGATATTTCTTTTTTTTTCTTACAATGAAAAAGAACCTTGCAGCAGCAGGGGTTATTGTAGTTCCTCCTAAACTCAGTCTTCTATAGCTTGCTGGTCAGTGCAGGACATTAGGGACATGACCATGAGGCGGAAATGTACCGGGGGGATCAATAACACAACTGCAAATTATTTGAGCTGGCAAACCATTAGCATTGCTTTGATGAAAACGTAGATAAGGAATTACTGTGGTTACTGTGGTGTCGAGAGTCTCCACTGTAATGGAAGTGATGACAGTACTAGGAAGCACCAAACAATTTTGTAAACCAATCTAGGTTTGCAAAGCCATTGTACAATCTTTGTATCTTGCCAGATACATATCTGCGGATCATGTTAATTAATCTATAGAAACCCAAACATAATAGGTTGAATTGTAGTTACTAAGAAAGACATTAATTCTACATGAAGAGCATGGACTTGAAGTTATGATACCATAGCAGATGAGTCCTCCATCAATCGTCCTGATCTTTATAAATTGCTGCAGTCGTCTGGTGGGGATCTGTAGCCTCCTTACTGTGTCATTGTTGATAAAGTTTCCTGTGACTCAAGAGTTGATCGGAACTGAGAGAACATCAGATTCTAAGTGCCTATACAATCACATTAAGTGTAAATGATTAGTGCAAAAAACTTTTTGGATGGTCTCCCTGAGTGGTTACTTGATGTGGGGTTGGTTTTCTCACCCCTATAGAATTAAGTGGAACTTTTTTGATGAGTGGAACACTCATTTCTCTCGACATCATTGCTCCCTCTCTGTGGAACTTGCTTTTGCATGAGATATCTGCATGGGTTTGGGCTGTTCCATCGTACTGCTGATGTATTTGTGATCACACATTTGAATGTTGCTTTGAATCTGTCTTCTTGTCATTTGATTTTTATTAAAACCATTATCTGCAACAGCATCCATATTCAGTGCTTGACAGCTGACAAGTACACTTCACCCTCGATTTCCCGGATTATTAGGGGGATAGGCTGTCCAGGAACATCAAAAATCCGGCAATCGCTAATGTCCGGGGTCCCTGCCCTTTCCCGGACATTCACCATAATCGGTCTGGCAATCAACATTATTCAACAGCAGTCCCAGACTTTTACAATAGTTAACCAACACTCAATACACAATATTGTGTTCCCACAAACTTAAGGAGCGTATCAGCACATTCTTTTATCACATTCATTTTAAATGTGGGTTCTGGCTTGTCGTCACTGTCCTCACTTTCACTTTCACTTAGCTCTCCCGTCACTGATGCCACTATCTGTTCATCGGACATTATTTCGTGCCCCTCTGCTGCTTCATTGTCGTCCATCAACTCGGACGGGAACGGGCCGGACAGGAGGGAAGTTGGAAAATCGTGACCAACCCGGACTTCCATCATCAATTCCCGGACTTGTCCGAGCATTTTTCCGGCAATACCAAATAATGTCCGGTGCCGGATTTTGTACAGGAAATCCGGGAAATAGGGGTACGGGAAATTGAGGGTGAAGTGTGTATACGGGAAATACTCATACTGAACAATATCAATTACTTTGCTTTGTTAAGGGTCTGTGCTGAAAGCAGAAAGGTTTGTCTTGTCATTTCTTTGGGACACAAATTGATAGCATGCACTGGTGCTGTGCTCCACCAGTTTTCTAATATATTTGAAGTAAAAACATGAAAAATCTCCTTGTGCGAACCATGTGAAAGAAATTCCCTCTCCACTTTCTGCTAAAGGAGCATGATGAAAAGTCTGCTTGATTGAGTACCTAAAGAATTAGATTAGATTCGATCTCCGAAATAGGTTTCTGTGCTTCCGTAACAATTTTCCCTAAAGTCCTTTTCCTCTGCAAATCCAAAGAGGCTTTAACAGTGTTGCTTGTTATTAGAGCTGTAGAGCATTGTATTCATTTTATATTGACTCTGGTACCAAAGACGAGTGGCACAACTCCTGTGGGGTTATAGATGTACACCATAGATTGCATCATTTCATTGTGAGGTTTCTGCAGCAGCATGGCTCAGGAAATAATGTATTAAAGATGTTAAGTTTAGCGGTCATGTTGCCTGCAGCTTTCCTTCAGTAATTGTTTTCCAGCTCCTAAGCAGATGGTATAAAAATCAGTTAAGTGTAAAAACGTTAGCATGTTAAGCTACTTCCCTGAGGCAGGACACTAACAGAACTTTTAAGTGTTTTTGAAAATTCTGCCAGTTATCTTGTGTAGTAGTCATATGTCTCATAGAAATGGAACACTGTTGGGAAATCATTACTGTTTTCATGGTTTTTTTGGCCGTATGTCAAAATGATGCATTTGAAGTCCTTAAAGGAAAACTCCATCCTGAACTTCCTTCCTTCATTCATTTGCTGAACAACCTAATCCTACTAGGGTCGCAGGGAGGCTGGGGCTTATCACCCTGAACAGCTCGCTAGTTTATTGCAGGAAAAATACACACACACACACTCAAACAACCATTCATGTTCACACTTACAACTGGGGCAATGTTCACACTTACACCTGGGGCAATTTTGAACAGCCATTTAGCCTAATGTGCATGCCTTTGGACTGTGGGAGGAAACCAGAGTACCTGGAGGGAAACCCATGCAAGCACGGGAGAATATGCAAACTCCACACAGAAACGCCCTTGCTGAGCCCGGGACTCAAACAAAGTACTTTCATGCTGTGAAGCAGAAGTGCTAACCACTACACCACTGTGCCGCCCTGCCCGTCCTGAACTTCATTCACTTCAGTCACAGGGAGGCTGGAGTCTATCTCAGCCAACACTGGGCAAAGGCAGGGAACACCCTGAACAGCTCACCAACACTCACACTCGCACTGTCTGGACTGTGGGAGGAAACTGGAGTACCCAGAGGAAACTCACACAAGCACAGGGAGAAGATGCAAACTCCCCACAGAAACACCCTTGCCGAGCCCAGGACTCGAACCCCGGGCCTTCTTGTTGTGAGGCAGACATGCTAACCACTACACTACCGTGTTGCGCTCCCCATACTGAACTTGCCTACTAATAATTGTAATACACTTTAACACCACAATCACTCACCCAATTACAAATATTTCAATCAGAACAAAGCTATGGAAAAAATATGGATCTCCAATAAAAGTGGCGTCTTGTTTTTTTTTTTTTCCATAGCTGTATTTAATGTGTTCCAAGCTGGATTTTTCCTTTAACACTGTTACATTAAGAGTAAACATTCTGTGAAGCATTATCCCAAAAATACTTTAAGAACATTACCCTGGTATGTGCTGAACACCGCGATCCCCTGTGCACTTGCAGTTAGTTAACCATGAAATGATTCCATGATTCATTCGATCCAGCACGATTGCTGCCACTCCAGAGAAATGGCATAACCCTCATTACTCTTCCTTCGCATTATTCACTCCACTGTCACACCGCATTCAGCAACACATCCATTCTGCTTAAAGTAATCAGACACTCATCAGGGCATGATCAGCGCCTCCTAATGTGACTTTTTACTCTAACCATGTGTCTGGCAGCTGATTGATGGCATATTAGCGTCGGCTTTATGGGGTAATGGCATTATCAAGGTCATGATTATTGAAAGGGCATTGTTGGTGACTCATCGTAGTGATGTATAGGACCTTAAAAAAATGAGTATGTATGGGTATGTGTGTTACAGGTGTGATTCTCCTGCTCCTGGATCGTTTGAGGAAGCTCAGGTGGGAGCAGATGTGGAGACTGACAGCAGAAAGAGAGCTGATGAGCATGCTGTCTACATCATTAGCAGATCAGGTATGCACACATACACAAAACCTTATTCTAGATCAAGAATTCAGATATTGGGAGGGTAGTTACCTGCTAATGTTCATAATAAATATTTAAAGAGTCATCAGAGCCCTCTGCTGCTCAAAATGTGAATTACAATTTCAGCAAAAAACATAATGAGCTGCCCCTTTGCCCCATGCATGTCTGTTTTGGGTTTGTTTGTTTTTTGTTTTTGTTTTTTTGAGACTACAAAGGCTGCATTCAAAAGAAAAAGGTCAGAACTGGCCATGTGGGCTTCAGTGTGACTCAAATATTAATTTCAGACATATAAAACAGTATAAAGCCTCAACTCACCTTAACTCTCTGAGCCCCTGTAGTGAGAAACTGCTACATCACATATCAATATTGCGAAATACTTTTCCGAGGTATTTCTCAATAATCCAAGTTTTCAAAACACTTTAAACATTGCACGTTCTTTATTCTTCTGAGACAGCATGGCTCCATAGTTCAAACAATGTTTTGAATATTTATATAGGTAATGTTTATATGGGTGACACAGTGGTGTCGTGGTTAGCACATCCACCTCACAGCAAGAAGGTCCTGGGTTCAAGTCCCGGGCTTGGGCGTTTCTGTGTGGAGTTTTTCATGTTCTTCCCATGCTTCCGTGGGTTTCCTCCGGGTACTGTGGTTTTCTCCCACAGTCCAAAGGCATGCACATTGGGCAAATTGGCTGCCTCTAGGTGTGAGTATGAATGGTTGTATGTGTGTGTCGCCCTGCGATGGACTGGCAGGATGCTCAGGGTGTGTACCCTGCCTTCACCCAGCGTCGACTGAGATAGTCTACTGCCTCCCCGTGAAGCTAATAGGATTAAGTGGTTCGACAAATGAGTGACTGAGAGAGTGATGTTAATATTATATTGTTTATTTGTTGATATGACATGCAGTTTTAATAATACATGATTGTTTCTGTAGTAAGAGAATTCACAAAGGATACGCTTAATAAATATTAATAAATGGTTGCGGTCAATTTGACCCCATTTAATTTTTAAAGCCTGATTCAATATTTTATGACTTTTCCTAAATTGCTTGAAACTACTGATTAAGATTAACTTTCTTCTAATATTATATTTTGCTTGTCTTTTTTACACTTTGGCCATGAACGGGTTGCTTGGAAAACATTAAGGTCTATCCCTTTAGCTGACTTTTTCCTCCCACTGTTGCCTTTACTGACATTTATGACCCAGTGAATGAATTTTCATTATTCATGTAAACTTCTATTAGTAGGATACCCTCCCTCCTTTTATTTCATTTTAACTCCCATACCATACCTCTGTTGGTACATGCATACCTGTACAGAAAGGACAGAAAGCCTCAAATTATTCTTGATTACAACAGAAGGAAGGGTGGGGTTGTCAATTTGGACATGGTGACCACCGCATACAGCTGCCTGACGGCCCGTTGGTCATTGGAGTTGTTTCCATATTTCTGATGTGAGTTTTCGAGATAAATGGAGACTGGAACAGTACCAAAATGAATTGGAGTAGGATCTCTTTTGAGCAGCTAGGGTAAACGCCCTTGTAAAGCATTAAATTGTGCATCATGAGAGTCTTTCAAGAGCACCAGCAGCTGCCTCTTGGTGAAGGAGAATGAGGAAGAAGAGTTGCTATAAATGGTTAAAATGTATGACATCATTCATCTAGGATTTTAATTGCTGGCAAATTGCTGTGGTATAAGACTAATGAAACATTACGTGATGTACTAATATTAGAAAATAATACATTGGTATTAAGTCGTATCACCCCAGCTCACTGTAGATCCTTTCCCAAGTCCTGACTTTAAAGTTACACCCTTTAATTATTATTATTTTTATTTTTTTTCACGGTAAGACAGATTTATTTCCATCTTTGTTATTGGAAACATTAAATATAATTTCAGAATGACTGACAATACAGGTACAACTGTTGAATGTGACTTTACAAACCAAGTGCTCCTTTAATTATTAGTACACCCTTTAATTATTACTGATTGTTTTTACAGTTTAAATTAAGGATAATGATAAGCTGATGAATATGATATTCACTTTAACAACAAACAAAAACACAAAGCTTTCTGTTCATGGCCCTTTCTTTTGCCACTGACTCACTGAATGCTACTTGACCTGTTGCTTGTTCAGCGTGTTCAGCACTGTGTCCATACTTTCTGATCAACAGTACAATCCATCCATTTTTTTTCAAGTATGCTACACTTCAAACAGTTAACTGGTTAACTTTAAAGTAGCTCTCTCTCCTTCTCTCTTGTGCAGAATCAATCCCTGAGCTTAAGGGTTTGTTATTTTTCTTTATCGCCTATGCTTAGGGTAAGATCTTTCTCCTCTTCCTCAAAGGCTCTTGCCTCTTCATTCTCTCTCTCTCTCTCTCTCTCTCTCTCTCTCTGTGTCACTCTCTCTTACTCTCTCTTACTCTCTCTCTCTAAAATGCCATCTTCAAGCACCCTTAGTGACAGCTTTTAAGAACATGAGTGCCTTAAGGACCTGGAGGGAAATAAACTGTCCATGTTTTTCAACCATTGATCTTCCCTCTGTCTGCACTCGTTATCTCCTCTTATGCAATTCCTCTTCGTTCTCTGATGCCTCTTTATGATGATTCGGCCAGCACTGACCTCACCGCAGCACGGCCGCCCTTTCTGGGTTTAATTTTCTGAAAATTAAGATGACATTCATACAGAATTTGGCCAGTCCAGTTTCAGAACTGAACTGAATATTCAGTTAGTCGTATTTAGTTCTCACATAGCTCAGGAACACTGGAATAAGAGTCCAAACAAGCGGGGGTTTTTTTGGCTGTTCATATTAGTTATATATGACTGTATGTATCTGTTTTCATGTTGTGTCACTTAGAATCGACACAAGGATTTCTAATTTCTTTTGAAACAAATCAGTCATAGAAGACATAAAACAAGTATGGACCAAGTTACACCAATGATTTATTATTATTATTATTATTGTTATTCGCTGTTTGGGCCATTCTTTTGAGCACAATATCTCCCTCTTTGAGGGAGTTTCTTTAAACTTTGCACAAATCCCCTCCTTGACTCAAGAATGAACTGATTAGATGTTTGAGGTCAGAGGTCAAGGTTTTTGCAGCCTTACTGCTTGGAGACATTTAGTTAGTTCTAGTTCTTGAGCTTAGAGGGGAAAAAGCAGCTTGTCGTGTGACTGAAAAAAAGAAAAGCCTAAACTCTTCTATCCTGAAGGCTTGCCTCTGGAATCTTACTGCATTACAAATTACTGATAGCTGGGACACTGTTCAGAATTTCAGTGAACAGAAAAGCCTTACCATATCAATGATTGTACACTTCTCACCAGTGCTACTTTTTTTTTATACATTTATTTTTATGCCAACTTTTATTGTGTGGAGTATTCGCCATGTAGGTCTGTGTGAATGAGCTGATCCTATAGAAACAATAATATCTTAGGATTAGCACGTGAAAGTAAATCTATGTACAGGCAGAGCTGCTGTTTGAAAAAAAAATAACACTCCCCTTCCGAATTGAGATTTCAACATGCTGTGGTATTTAATACTTTATTATTGGCATTAAACAAAAAAAACGTTTTAAAAGCTAAAAATGAGGGGAAATTTTAACGTATGTTTTTCACACATGGGCTGTCAGCGCTGACATCAGCGGCCACCATTCACAAGCTCACCATGATATCACTCACTCTCTCATATGCAGAACCATTTAATGCTATAAGGGTTGGGGTGAGGCTGAGCCCATCTCAGCTGACAATGGGGCGAAGGCAGGGTACACCTTGGACAGCTCGCCAGACCACCACAGGACAACACACACAACTATTCCCACTCCCACTCATACCTAGGGATGATTTGAAACAGCCAGATAGCCTAATGTGCATGTCTTTGAACCATGGGAGGAAACTGGCATACCCGGAGGAACTCCACTCAAGCACGGGGAGAACATGCAAACTCCACACACAAAGACCCGAGCCCAGGACTTGAACGCAGGACCATCTTACTGTGAGATGCACGTGCTAGCCATTACACCACCGTCCTGCCCTTACCATGATATCAGTAATATCATTTACTTTACATTTACAGTACAGCAATCTTTTTCTGGAACAATGTAAGTGCTTTTTAGTCTCCACTAAACAACTTCTACTCACTTGAGTACATAAAAACCAGAGCCTGGACACATCATTAAGCTAAAACCCTGTTAGAGAGGAAAATTGAATTGGTTTTTTTAGATGGTTTCAGTCCATTGAGTTCTGAACTGTGGACTTAGCATGCTTCTGCTTTGCCACTCTGCTTCCCAAGGCATAATGCAGAAGTCCTTTAGGAATTATTTCAATGCATTATGATATTTCTTAACTAAGTTCACTCATGCAAATTACTGTTTAATGTATTGAATTGTTCTTAATTTTCAGATATCTCTTTTGAAGCCAAATTGAAAACCAACGAATTGTGAATCAAATTGATTTACTGTCGTATCCCTAATACTGTTCGTTTCACACTAAAGCTTTGCTTTCGCAAACAAACTTTTACTTTTCTTGCTCTTAGCTGAAAGTAACTGCAGTCATTTTACCTCCTTATCATGACACCGTGGTTTTAAATGTGCAAATTTCTAAACCCGACGCTACAGTTAATCCTATAAAATCTTTTTTTTTTTTTTCCATTATTATTTTTTTATTATTATGTGAAGTGAGTAGGAGGCATTAGAGCTGCAAGGTCTGTTTGTAGCTGATGTAATGGGATGTGAGCTGTAGGTCTTGTGCTTTGCAGGACATCTTTAATGCTGTGATCAAACAGAACCCCTTCCTGGTGCACCAGCTGCCCTGCTTCTGGAACGTCCAGCTGTCTGATCACACACGCTCCGAGAAGTGCTACAGAGATGTGTCCGACCTCAAGGTGAGAGAGAAGGGAAGACATGACTGTGATCATAGGGAGAATCGAGATTTAGTACATATGTCGTAGACAAAACGAAAGCTTGTGTCAAGGTGATGAGGGAGGGGCAGTTAAGAGGCGTCTGTGCTGATGTATGAAAGGTTCTTCTCCTGCTGACTGTAACCATCTGCTCTCATTGTCCGAGTGTGTTAGTGTGTGTGTGAGACTGACGGACATTAGCGGATTGGTTATATTAATACCTGGAACTTCTGTTCTGTCCTCACTCCTGCTATTATGTGGCTCTTAAATTCACCTTCTAATTTCCCACATAACAATGACTGTCTCCTTGCAATTCCTTAATAGAGCAACAGCACACTTTGTTTTTGATGACCAAATTAATCCTGCCTTCTGACTGGTGCAATAGTTTAGCCACTTGCGCCAGCCAAAAGGCGAATCTGGATGATGCCACTGACATCCACAACAAGGAGTCCAGGACATAGTAATTGGCCCTGCTCTCTGAATAAAAAAGATGTTCTTTACTTCCTTGTCATTCACAGTCACATAAGCCACTTGCAGGTGTGAAAGCTTGTGTTTGTAGTAGGGGGTGTTAAATTTTTTTCCCCCCATGTTTATTCTCTGACATTTGAAAAGATATTTTGGCGAGCATTCGGTGTCTCAGCAGAGGGATGTGTTGGCCTTTACTCTCCCAAACTGTTGGCTGCTGTGCAAAAGGGAAGGCTCAGCTTGTAGATGGAACATGAAAGCACATAAATTAGGAGTAATTGTAATAAATAGATAAATTAATCAATTAATTTAAAAGATAGGGCAGTGGTGGCCTGGTGGTAGGGTGTTGGATTACTGATCCAAGGTCGGGGGTTTTAAGCCCCACTATTACCGGGATGTCACTGCTGTCCCCCCAGTGCAGCTAACTGGGTTATCAAAGGCCGGCCATGTCTCTCACGGTCTATGGTGAGAGGCATGTAAAAGAACCATTGCTGATTTTCGTCAAGAGAAGGCTGCATAGCCGTCAGCGTGTTTCTGCCC
>JBCNYH010000024.1:16178552-16197169 GCA_039654325.1 Tandanus tandanus
ACACACACACACACACACACACACACACACACACACACACACACACACACACACACACACACACACACACTCTTGCAATTTTGATTGGTCAATTCTCTACTGATAAGTTTTTGAGAGGTAAGAGGCTCAGAAGATGTGAGTTCAAATTCTAATGAGGTCACAGCTATCCATGACCAGGGCCAAGACATAAAAATTAACACACACACACACATTTTGTCAATACTGGCAAATTTTTGTGAGGTGAGAGGCTCAGAAGAAATGTGTGCACCTTTTCTTCAGGAGCTTGTGAGTTCAAATCCCAATGAGGTCACAGCTATCAGTGGCCAGGGCCAAGACAGTAAAACTCTGTGCGTAGGGGGGTGACATGCTTTTTCTCTACTTGATCAATCAGAGTGACACTAGCCAAATGTGTATGGTGGGGGGTTGTAATTTATAATATTCTGATGAGGTGGGCGTGCACTTTCCTCTAAGTGTGTTACATGGCTGTTTGCAGCAGTAGCAGGAGTTTGAAAAGACGCAGTTAGCATCACAAGTCTCAGCGGAAGCATGTTAGCCTTTCTCCTTCCTGGTTGGAAGCTGTACTAGGGAGCTACGAAGGTGATCAGAAAAAAGGATGGGAGGAAATCCCTATAACTGATCACTCAGGATCAAACCAAACTTTACTCACTGCTCAACTGTGCTGCCCTGTTTGTTGTTTTATTTATTTTAAGACTTTTAACTTTCTTAAAGTATAAAAATATAACGTTACCTTTGCTATGCTGTGTTGTTGTACAGGCTGATTAGCCCTTCAGAGCCACAGTGCACAGTGAATGCAGTACGTCCTTCATTAATCAAATAATGCTCAGCTTGACATTTCCCAAGAAGGTTTTGGTGCCGGGTTTGTTGCACTAATCAATTTCATGGGTCCGTCTTAACGCCAGACACATGCTGTTCAGTCTATTTTGCTGAGTTATTTAAATCACATTAATGGGATACTTGGACTAATGAAGTCATTCCAGAATTAGCTGGCCAAGCGTTCCTTGGCTCCACATGAGGTTTCGGATTAAAGTATTTCACCAGATGAAATGCAGATGTTTCAAGTATCTTTGTAAGAAAATGTTACTCTTTGCAACACTTACACTGTGGTGGGGTGTGGTAGCTCTAAATTACAGATCAAATTATATATACATGTTTATAATAATACACAACATATACAGGACAAGTTAATGAACAAGTAATTGTGTCCAAACTTTTGACTGGTATTTGTGTTTATAAGAAAAAGGGTAGATACTATACCAGAACTTGCATACTGAAATCCTTGAACACCAAAAATGCCATATTACTTACTCACTCACTCCAAACCAAACTTTCATATTATTTAATTACTTTTCATTTTATGAACACATATACTTAAAAAGTGTTATTTATAAATTTTATTTTATTATAATTTTTTTTATTGATGTATGTATGTATATACACTGCCCAGGCAAAAAAAAGGTTGCACACACTAATATTTTCATGGAGTGCATTTATCCTTGATCACAGCATGTCATCTCCATGGCATTGTTGCTCCAGTTGGTCAGGTCGAGGCTCAGCAACATTACTGTGGCAATAAAATGAAGTCAGCTGATGAGCTGAATGTACTGAATTACCAGGTGGACACATCAATGGACTTTTTCTTCCCTGATGGCACGGATATAAAATGGGGATTCAAATAATGAAAAAGTGGTTCATGAAGCATGAGGAATCATTTTCACATATGTACTGGCACCCCAGATTCCTGACCTTAACCCTATTGAAAGTTTTCGGGTAGTGCTGGAGAAGACTTTATTTAGTGGTTCAGTTTTTTCCTCATTAATTCAAGAGGATGATGAAACATGAACCCAACACTGGATGGAAATAAATGTTATGTTGCTGAAGTTTGTTGAAACAATGTCATGACGATTAAAAGAATAAAGGCGGAACAACTACATGTTCTTGTGTGACTTTTGTTTTGGGGGGACAGGACTTTTTTTTTTGAGGACAGGACTTTTTCCTAGCCACTCTTCTATGAGAGCCATACTTGTTCAGTGTTTTTCTAAGTGTGCTATCATGAACATAAATATTTAATTTGTGTACACAAGGCAATAGGTCACATGATGCAGCTCTTGGGTTTTTCCTTTATATCTCTGAGCATTAAACGGTCTGACCTTGGACTGAATTTGCTGGGACACCAACTTCTGGGTCATTTGTAAACAATCTTTTCACTGTAGAATAGTGAATTTGAAATTGGAGAAGGCCTTATAACCCTTCCCATATTGTTGTGCGGTAACCATTGCTCTGAGATCATGAGGTAATTTCTCTGAGGTCATGGCTGATGTCCTTTCTTCTTGGCCTGCTAGAGACACACACCTGCGTGGTCCAGAACACCAAACTGCCAAAAGTTTTGTTTTGTGTTTTTGTAGAGGTAATCACACTTCTTAATGATGAACTAATCTTATGGATTTCATTAGTAACACCGGGCTGCTAATTATTCTCTTAATGATTATGGAAGAAGGCAGGGTGTATTTTTCATCCCCACCAGTTGTTGATTCAGTCACATATTGTAATCTGATGTGGTTTGTTGTTGTTGTTGTTGTTGTCGTTGTCTAGGATTTGAACCCAGAACCTTCTTGCTGTGAAGCGGATGTGCTAATCACTTCACCACCGTGCCACTCATCAATTGTTATTTAGGTCCTAATAAATGAAAACAGAATTGAATGAGAATTGGAGAGCGCACATTCTTTTTCCAATTATTTCATTTAATAAAAGCTGTAAGAGCACTGAAGTGTAAAACAGTCCTGCACAGTTTCTTCTTTCTTTAATGTGTGTGTTGTTAGTCAGTGGATTGTATTAATACTGTTGTGTTAACTCGGTGTTTAGCTCAAGTCATTTTAATAACTGGTACTATTAAAGTAAAAGACTATTTAAAGTACTGTTACAGATGTCACAGAATCTTGAGTGTTGTGTTTGTGTTGGTGTTTCAGCTCCAGAAGACTCTGCTGGAGCTTGATGAGGATGACCCATGCTATGAATTCAGACGAGAGCGTTTCACTGTGCATCGCACACACCTCTACTTCCTGCACTATGAAAATGAGCCCAGTTCAGACCAGACTGATGTTACACTCGTGGCCCAGCTCTCCATGGACAGGTATGTGAGGCTTTATACAAATAATGTAGACATTATTTAGTGTATATTACACAGAAGTGGTATGATCTGATTGGTTCGCTATCTCCAGATTACAGATTGCTTGAACCGATTCAAAATATTACAAATAAATCATACATATATCATTTAAGTTTGCTTTTTTTAAGTTTCCATTGTATTGTTTTCCTGTTTTTTTTCTTTGTTTCTTAAAAAAGTTTGATTTAATAATGTGAATATATATTATTTGTTTAAAGAGTCCTGTGGTGAATTAGTGTTACTAACTATTTAAAATGATCACGTAAGACATCAGCGGATCCTTCTGGCAAGATCAGTCTTTGCCCCTTGTGTAATTACAATCGAGTGCTGTGATACTAGGCATGCTCAGAAACATATTGCCTTCCTCATTGGTTGTTCCAGCCTGGTAGTGACGCAAACTTGTTGGATTGGCTGGGCTGCAGCACTGACCCCGAGCATGATAACACATTATTGGCCAGTGCTGAGCTGCACAAACAACAAGCACAGAAATCGCAGAAAACATTTATTTTGTGTTCCTAAGCCAACTGACAACAGGAAAGGCACAAGACTTCTCCCTGTCTGGCTCAAATAGCTAACCATTTACACCCATTTCCTTGAAATTGCTAGTCATAGTTGCTTCTTGTATACGTTTTATTCTTTTATCACCTAAAATGTCGCTCGCTGAATAGATGTGATTATTTACTTGTGCTGGACACAGGGCTTTCAAATAGTTTTTGAGTAGAAGGAGAACCACTAAAAGTATAAGGAACCTCTGTCCTCATGATGTCATTATTTCCGTTGACCAACTTTAAAAAAAAAAATGACAGAGAATAAGATGCTGAATTGAGGATCCATCATGAGAAAAATGTACTGTATTATACCTGCCCTTAAATAAAACAAATCCAAGTGCTTTCTTTCTGGATGACTTTTTTTACGCTTTTGATCTCTGTACATTTTACATGTACCCTCGATTTGATTGTCTCGAATCCAGGGGGTCCGGTTGAATTAGTTGTGTATTCCAGCATGACCTGCTTATGTCTGGTCTGAGCTCTGCTTTGGCTTGTTGGACAGCCACTATTTCAGCCTGCACTATTGGTTTGACAGCTAAAACGCAGACGTGTATTTTGAGAGAGTGGAGTGCTCTTCCTCCGCGATGCGTTCATTCCATGTCAGATCGGTGCATAATTATCTGGAAGAGGTTTTTAACCTGGGGATTTGTTATCAATTTTGGATGTGCATAGCAGACTAGATCAGCTTTCCGACTCGCACTGATAAAGAAAAATTTTATTATATCAGCGGAGAGATTATAGAGGAAATCCAAGTTGAATTAGTGATTCCAGGAAAAGTGAATAAAAAGAAAATACAGCAGTTCACTGAGTAAACTGAATAGATTGCGTATCCTGTTTTTTCTCTGTCTGTTGTGAAAAGCAGCCTGAGCAGTAACTACACTTATACCGGAATGACCAAATGATCAAATATATTTTTATAATATAATACGTGTGTGAGAAAACAGGAGGCACGTTGCTTGTAAGAAATATGCAGATTTTTTTTCTTTTGCAAAGGAAATGAGTAGACAGCGCACAGGACTTCAGTAGATGAAAAATCCACCGGCCGCCTGCTTAGTTTGAAAACCCTGTGGACAAAACGGACCAACGGGTTCATGTCACTTCCGGGGGGGAAAAAAATGATAGTTAACCATTGGTTCAGCCCCCGCTAGTAATTCACGGGATAAAATTACCCAGTTTTGTGCTTTTTATGGTCATTTATGTTAAATTAAGCGTCTGTAAGCATAATACATTTTGTTTTAAATTATGCTGTAAGGACGACCAATAGCGGTACACTTTATTTATCAATAATTCCCCAACCTGTTTTTCGATCATGTTTTTGAATGAGCAGAGGAAATGAAGTGCACATACTGGATTCGTGGTCAGTTTCTACTTTGCTGGCTGCTCTCTGCTTTCTGATTATTTTGTGGTTAAGGGGCAAAAGGAGCACTGAGCCTCTCGGTAATTTAACACAGTGGCTGTGTGAGAACCACTGGTGAGTGGTGTGTGTTCTCAGTAAACAAGGCATTTACTGTTCTAACCACAGCCTGAAGAAAGATTGTTCTTCCTCATTTATTATAGGCTTCATCTGAACAAATAAAGCCTCGAAAGCCTACTGATATTTGAGGCTGATATTAAATATCCATGTTTCATGAACACTTCCTGCTTGCCCTTTTTTATGTGGCTTACAGCATCACTTCACTTCAGGAATGTGATAGTCCTCCTCTCTGGTCTGTAATGGCAGGAATGATAGAGAATTGTAAACATGTATGCTTTTTGTTTTAAAATAGGATTCTCCTATATCCACCAGGCTTCACTTACTCTACTGAGACAGACCAGCTTCAGACAAGAGTCATTTCTAACTGAGGGAACAGCTTCGATAAAGGTCATGTGAAGATCATTTCTGCCAACTAGGAATGTACATCTTTGTCACTCAGGAAATGCAGTACACATCTTAATGCATTGCCAATGATCACTCACTCACTTACTCCCTCATTTGCTGAACCACGTAATTCTGCTAGGGTCACGGGAAGGCCGATGCCTATCTCAGCCAACAGTGGGCGAAGGCGGAATACACCCGAAACAGCTCATCAGACCGTCGCAGGACAGCACACACAACAATTCACACTCACGATCACACTTACGAGGAATTTGGAACAGCCAATTAGCCTAATGTGCATGTCTTTGGAGTGTGGGAGGAAGCTGGAGTACCCAGAGGAAACCCACACAAGCACTGGAAATACATGCAAACTCCACACAGAAACGCCTGAGCCCGGGACTCGAACCCAGGACCTTCTTGCTGTGAGGTGGACATGTTAACCACTGAGCCACCGTGCTACCCTGCCAATTATCAGATACATTAAAATCATAAAAAAGCAACTACTAAGTCGATACAGTAAATCCATTGCAGGATTTGGCGAATATTGGAGAATACTAATTTAAAACGGCACAATGCAATTCGACATGATGGGTAATGCAAAAACAATAACGTAGCTCTTCCTCCATGATAATCTGCGACTCGCCCGGACACGCTTCCAACTCTCGTGACACTTGGTGGAGAGAGGGTCTTGATGAGAATTGGCCACTGACATCAGTAACGATATGAGGGTCTGCTTGAGAAACAGATTAAAGAGGAAGAATAAATCTATGTATAAAATTACTGGTCGAAAGTAGCATAACACACTTGGAGGTAAAGCGATATACACCCCCTTGTATGCATGGACTCACGGACTGGATTGGCTGGTGATCGTCTTAAGTGTCAGAAAAGCGAACGTATGCCATCCCTCCTTCCCCTTAATGCTCGACCAATAAGCTCCCATGGGCCCCCAGCCACGGATGCATCATACATGCATCAACCTGGATTCCACTTTGCAATCTCCAGGCTGATAGCGGCACCACTCAGGAGCCTATTGGTAACATTTTTAAATAATTAAGGCAGAGGTCCTCTATTGATTAAGTGTTATGTCTGAATTTATGCAGGCAAAGATATTAGAAATTATGAGTTCTTGCCAAATCTTATCTGATGGACAGGTTGTATCATGACATTTTATGCCTGTGCACCGATGCAAACCTGTAACGTTTGCCATCATAACTGCACCACACTTTTAGGAAAGCCCACTGGGTGATCATTTTTACCAAAGGGTTGCCTTTATTATTTAGATTTTTGCTATACTGGATTAATCCAACAAGGGAAATTATTGCCTCTGCATTTAACCCATCCAAAATGCGCACACACACGTAAACAGTGAGCACACACACTCGGAGCAGTGGGCTGCCACACACATTGGGGGCTCCTGGAGGTGCCTTGCTCAATGGCACTTCAGCCATCAAGGTAGAGGAAGGGAAGGTGCAGCTTACTCCCCCACCGCCACACATTTTTCCTGCTGGTTCGGGAATCGAACCAGCGACCTTTCGGTCCCAAAGCCGTTTCTCTAACCATTAGGCTACGGCTGCCCCCAATGTATTTATGTGAAGATGGAGCAGGTGATGGATCTTAGGAAATATTTAGACATAGAAATGTTGTTAGATGTGTGTGTGGGTGAACATTTTCATTGCTGTTTCTGAACAGAATTGATGTTGTAGTAATTAACAGGAAGGAGTCCTTTTCTACATAAATAGATGGTAATCCTCACTGATGTAATCTTACTCCAATTAGAATCACAGAGTTGCCTCAGAGGAGATAGAGTGAATAAATCATCAGCCGTTTTGCTCGACCAGAACCTTATTATTTTGGTTCAAACCCCTTTCTCTCTGGCTCGGAACCACATTATTAGGAATATTAGGGCTCCACATTAGAGTAGTCTTTTAAATTGAAACCATTAATTCTAAGCATTTAAAGTGAAGTGCGGGGTCACTGTGAGCAAGTTTTTTTTTCTTTGTTCCCGCTAACATTTTTATAATCACTCATTTCTCTAGTATTCCATTTCTTTTCGCAGAGTACTTCAGCTCTCGCCCATCTCTCAGACACATCCAAAAGTCACTGCATACTGAAGGCTGCATGTCAACTATGACTGGAGTATGGAAATGGTAGTCGACAGGTTATACAGACAGTTACAGTGACTGTTATCTTGAGAGGGCCATGAGAGGACTGTTGAAAATTCCTGAGTCGGAAGCTTACAGAATGGATCCTGTCTGACAGAATGGGTTCTACAGAATGGTCTTGGTGACAGGCTGTCCTTATTAGTGGTGTTACAATTCAAAAGGTTCACTGTATGAGACCTTATCAACGATGCGCTTAGCAACATGTTAGGAGTGGCAGTAGAGATAGCAATGTCATTTGTTTGCAACAAAAAGGATTTCATATCGAGCAGGTTTTCATGTCCCCTGTGCTGGAATTCAGGGGTTCCTGTAGAATGTTTTTAGTGATGAATTTAATTTTTTTTGGGGGGGGGCGACTTAGTAAATGACTTAGTGCTCATCCGGCGACTGTACAAGATAAAATTATGCCGTTTTCAGCATGTGCAGGTATTTGACTGAATATTTATAGGGATAAGTGTCACAGAACTTTACTTAATAGTGTCGTACTGTGTCTGCATTTGATGAATATATTTATGAGAGCAAACAAGATAGGTAAATTTTAATAAACATTTTAAATTCTGCAGGTAAAAGAAAGAAAAGTGTGTGTTAAGACCTGTGGGAACAGAAGGATGCACCGAGCTGACCACCATAATTGCCCAACTAGCTCTATCAGATGAAGCAAACAATTCAAATTGGTCAAGAAACAAAGGAGAAGAAGCACTTTTTGTGATTTTAAAGAAGTTTAGCATAAATTAGCATAATTATTACATTTCCAAATTCTCTGTAGAAGTTTGCAACCCCACACCTAGTCCTATCAGAATAAACAAACAAAATCAGAATTGGTCAAGAAATTGTAGACAGAGAGACGGACGGACGGACCGACAGGCGGCATTACCTCGTCGGGCCTCTGGGCTAAAAAATGATAGATGAAAATCCATTTTAATTGTTATTTGAGTCAACAACAATGTCTGAACATACACCTTAAAATCGTAACAACCCCTGTCCTCATACATGCATGTTACGAGCTTTGTTTCGTCAAAGAGGCAGAAGGGTTCACTCCGGGTGGTGAATCTAATCCCATCTCAATGGTCCATAAACCACCAGACTGACAATAAAGAAGGTACAACCTTTCTCAAATAAATTAAAGTGGGCTGCAAACTAAAATGATTAATGATGTGGTCAGCCCTCAGTAATGTGGATGTCCATGTGAGAAGTCTTTGGTCAATACATCATGAAAACCTGTTAGTAGATTTGATTAAGAGGGGGTGTCTGTGTTTGTCAGGCTGCAGATGCTCGAGGCCATCTGTAAACACTGGGAAGGTCCAATCAGTCTGGCTCTCTACCTGTCTGATGCTGAGGCACAGCAGTTCCTACGCTATGCTCAGGGTTCTGAGGTGCTCATGAGTAGAAGTAATGTGGGATACCATATCGTCTACAAAGAGGGCCAGTTCTACCCTGTCAACCTGCTGCGCAATGTTGCCATGAAACAGGTCAACACACCCTATATGTTCCTGTCTGACATCGACTTCCTGCCCATGTATGGACTCTACGAATACCTCAGGTTAGTCAAGGCATGTGTTATGTTTCTACTTCAAATGCACTTCTGCAGAGTATTCCATACCTGCCAACGTTTATGAATTTTACATAGACTTTCCATATATTAGAGTACATGATGGTGTAGTATGAGATGGTACTCCAAAAAAAAAAAAGAGTAAGCTTCTTCCACCAATGAAAACAACACGAGCCAATTGACATATGAATCTGGAATGATGCAAAGGTATGTGGATGTTATGAGATATCAGATAGATACTGGCGCATTCTGGAAGCCCCTTTCCCTTCACCCTTCTCACAGTAGTAGTCATTAAATAGGTGCCATTATCCAGACTCCATATTCCAGTGTGAAGGTACTAATAGGGGTGCCCGTGGTTTTGCTCAAGATAAATGGAGATTGTGTGTTTGTCAATGGGGAATAAAAATCTATCAAACTAGGAACTTTAAGCTAATATTAGACACATATATGCGGTTAACATAAATTATATGTACAGTGTCATGGATGCCAGTGAAATTTCAACAAAAAATCAGCTGAAAAATGCTCAGAATTCACTTGTTTTTCTGACAAAAAAATAAAATCTGTTACAAATACTTTTACGAGTAGTGTAATATTCATTCATTTTCTGATCCGCTTAATCCTAATTAGGGTCGCAGGGAGGCCAGGGCCCATCTCAGCCGACTCTGGGCGAGGACAGAGCACACCCTGGACAGCTTGCCAGGCCATCGCAGGTTCAGAAACACACTGATGGCAATCCAATGGCCTACTCTTTACAAACGACAGCAATGGTTCTTTTAGATGCCTCTCACCACAGACAGTGAGAGACATGGCTAGCCTTTGATAACCCAGTTAGCTGCACTGGGGGAACTGCAGTGACAACTCGATGATAGTGGGGCTTGAACTGCCGACCTTCGGATCAGTAAGCCAGCACCTTAACCACCGAGCCACCACTGACCCATAGAATAATATTTGTAAAGCAATTAAAAATGACGACTCTTTGCTTTGCTCTCCTGCAGCAGTCAGTAAAGATGTGTTCAAACAATCCGAGCATCAGTGAAAATGGTCCAAATGCCTTTCTTTTTACAAGAGTCATGAACACAAGCAACAGCACTGTAGCATAGAGGTTAGCACGTCTGCCCTACAGCAAGAAGGTCCTGGGTTCGAGTCCTTGGCTCGAACGTTATTGTGAGGAGTTTGCATGTTCTGCCCGTGCTTACGCAAAATCACCAGTACCTTACTCATCCGTGAATTCTGCTTTACACAACACCTGAAATACCTGGCTCATTTGTTCAGGTTGGTAAAACAGCACCCTACAAAAACAGGCGCTGTTTGAACGTACCCAGGGCAGGCTATGGGGCAAGGTAGAAGGCAAGCTTGATATTGATCGGCACCAAGCCCAGAGAATTGCGAATCAGCCAAGTGGGTAGCCGGTTCAGGTGTTCATGGTGCACCCTGCTTTCGCCCAGTGTTGGCTGAGATAGGCTTCAGCCTCCCTGCGACCCTAATAGGATTAAGCAGTTTGACAGAAATGTTATTGTGTTTCCACTTTCTTATTTATTAGGTGTTGAACAATGACATCAGTGTATAATGTCTTTTCCCACAGGAAATCTGTAATACAGCTGGACATGGCGCACACTAAAAAGGCTCTGGTGGTGCCTGCATTTGAGACACTGCGTTACCGACTATCCTTTCCCAAATCCAAAGCTGAGCTTCTGTCCCAGCTGGACATGGGGACTCTCTTCACCTTCAGGTCTCTTTAAATTTTTCTCCGAAATATATCAGAATTTCCACAGTAAGCTCATATAGGAAAGAGGTTTCTTGCCAAAAAAAAAATGTTTTTGCTTCAGGAATGAATTCTTTGGATTTTCTCAGGTATCATGTATGGACAAAAGGTCACGCTCCAACTAACTTTGCAAAATGGCGGACAGCCACGACGCCATACAAAGTACAGTGGGAGTCAGACTTTGAGCCGTATGTGATGGTGAAGAGGGACAGCCCAGAATATGACCGCAGATTTGTGGGATTTGGGTGGAACAAAGTGGCTCATATTATGGAGTTGGATGCACAGGTACAGCTACAAACATATATTTAAATAAGGGTTCCATTTCCTCTTTTTCTTACATTCTGATTACATTCTTTTCTGCCAAAAAGTCCAAATAAATGAAGTATTCTGCAGTGTGTAAGGAAAGGTAATGTAAGTGTTCATGCTGTGTCTGTCTTTATTGGGGAGGAACACAGCCTCTTATTTAAAATCATTTACATGTAGTGCTTAAAGATTTGTGGTATTGGTCATCCATACAGCATGATTTATGCTGTATGTATTATGTTTAAGTGATACAGAAGCTTATTTTAACATAAATGGTCATTAAAAGCACGAAAATGGGTGATTTTATCATGTGGATTACAAGCGATGCTGAACCAATGGTTAGCAGCTGTTTTTTTCCCCGGACGTGATGTGAACTCATTAGGCTGGGTTGTCCAGCGCAAGTAAACAGGCAGATCTATTCAGCGAGCGACATTTTAGGTGATAAAAAATGTGTTCAAGAAGCAACTGTGGCTAGCAATTTCGAGGAAATGGGTGTAAATGGTTACCTATTTGAACTTGAGTGGGAGGAGTCTTGGGGAGATGATGAGAATGCTGCCAGAGATGTGCGTGACGGTAAATCCAAAATGGTTTATGCAGCCAACGTTTTTGCCAACACAGTTTTCCTGTCTTCAGTTGGTTTAGGAACACAAAAGAAATGTTTTCCACGATTTCCACGCTTGTTGTTTCTGCAGCTCAACACTGGCCGATAACGTGTTATGATGTACGGGGTCAGTGACACAGCCCAGAAAATCCAGCAAGTTCAAGTCACGTCACTATCAGTTTCTGTGTGGAGTTTGCTATTTTCTCCTCGTGCTTGCGTGGGTTTCCTCCGGGTACTTAGGTTTCCTCCCACAGTCCAAAGACATGTACTTTAGGCTAATTGGCTGCTCCAAATTGCAACTAGGTGTGGATGTGTGTGTTTTGCCCTAGCTAGCTGTTTAGGGTGTGCCCTGCCTTCACCCAGTGTCCAGGCTACAGCCTCCCCGTGACTAAAGCAGTTCAGCAAATGAGTGAGTGAGAGAGTGAGAGAGTAAACAGTGATGGAAAGAAAAGTCAGACATCACCACATGTGTTCAATGGATAGAGTACATAATATTCGTTGGGAACATGTTATGAAAATGAAAATAGGACCATTTAGTCACAGCATGAGTTATTGATAGCTCTTCTTGAGGCTGGTGCTGAGTTCAGTTTTCTTTTTGGCAAAAAGTGTCATATTTTCCAGCTGAAAACAAATACACAAGCTCCGGTAGTGATGTATTTAAATACCCTCCATGGCTTTAACATCATGGGCAGGGATTTTAGAGATATTACAGGATAACACGGTAACACCAAAAATACTAAACTGAGTAGATATGTTGGTGACAAACAGAGTAATTCTGGCTGCTGTGCTACATTTTGATAGCTTTAGCTTCTGTTGAGTAATTCGCTGAGAAAATAACAATCCAAATTGATACCCAGAAACAGATATTCTGTAGCCAGTTAGGTGATTAGAATGGCAGAGGGAAATTGGGCATGTTCAAATTAAATTTTCATCTATATTCATGCTGGCATTTTTAACAATAATACATTCGAGCAGTGTAACCAATGTAATGTAATAAAAGTGTAGAGAGCTTTTTATGCCATTAAAAATCTTGAATACTAAAAGCTCGTCGTAGATGTTGATTATTCTGCATCAATTATTTTTAATGCTAAAATGAACATAAGTTAATGTTACTGCAATTTCACATAAGTTAAAAAGTACATTTTAGTGTTTAAAAACAGGCTTTATTATTATTTCTTCTTTTACACTGATCATTTTGAAATGTAATGTAAATGTAAATGTCCTTTTAGAACAAACTTTTTATTGAATGATGTTAAATACATGGTTTATTAAATTAGAGAACTTTCTAAACAGACTAACGGTAGGAATTGGTCTTTCCATTGAAATCACTTTAAATTACCGGTGTGACATTTACATTCCTAGCGTTTAGTGTTCCGTTGCTCTTATCTTGAGTGACTTACAGAACCACTTTGTCTTTATCGCTGACATTCTTTATTACTGCGTCCTCATTTCTAATTAGCTAACACATAGCAAACACAACAAAGCAGCCGAGCCTCAGTTATATTGTTTTTAATGAACGTATAAATGATTTAAATCCTTAGAGAAGTTTACTAAAATATTTCTGAATTAATCATTTCATCATTCTTCCCAACAGGAATACGAGTTTGTGGTTCTGCCCAACGCCTATATGATCCACATGCCTCATGCGCCGAGCTTCGACATCACCAAGTTCCGCTCCAATAAACAATACCGTGCTTGCCTGAAGACTCTCAAAGAAGAGTTTCAGCAGAACATGTCACGGCGCTACGGATTCGCCGCCCTTAAATACATGACCGCAGACAACAACAGCTAGCAGAGCCATCTTACATGTTTCACTTTTCAGGTGGTACCATTAGATATCACTCTAATAGGAAAGCAGTGCAGTGGGCCTGTAACGGACCCAAGGGTGTGATAATGGACACTCAGTGAACGTCAGAAAAGTGTGTTCTTCCATTCTATCATTCAGGAAGCTGCCATGATTAGAAACAGCAGACTGATCTGCTCTGTGAACAGGAACTGAGATGTTATTAACTATTGGGCAAGCAGAACGCTGCATATGGGCTGATTTGTGTTCCAGTAAACTGGACTTGACTGAAGGAAGTGAGCAGAGGAAATGCCAATGCAGAGATCATTTGTTGGACTACATCTACTGATGCCGAGAAGCTGAATGGAGCATGTTGGTCTGTGCTTGTGGATTAGGACTGGATCTCGAACTAATCATATATTAGCTCTAAGACTAAGCTACAGAGACAAAGAAAGGGTTTAGTTTGTCAGGTTAGTGATTACTGTAGAGGTAAAGTTGTTAAACAATTAATGTTATGATGTTTACATCTTTTACAGAATAGAACATGGTGTTGTTTTAAAAAAGAAAAAAAACAAAACAAAAAAAAAGCTTACATGTCGTAGATTTTATAGCTCCTTTTTGTGGAATTACTTTTAATCAGGCACCCAGTGCATAGTAACTGTTGTGTTTATGGACGATGTCAAACTATCAGCATTTGACAATCCAGACACATAAGAAAGCCCCAAATCATGTAAATCTCAGTCTCTTTTTTTCACTATCTTACTGTACGTTTTCATATTTCTGTGATTTCTGTGTTAGGGTGTCATTGTTCTATGTAAGTATTATATTTACATTTCTTGTGGCGAACAGAAATGCACTAACTCCAACGTTGAGTCAAAAGCCGAAGGTATGGAATCCTTCAGAAGTGGACAGATGTAGTACTCTGTGGAAGCAAGGCCAGTGTATGATGTACAGATTATTGTGCACCATTTGCCAGGGCTAGTTTGCACTTTTTTTTTTCCTCTCACTCTAACTCCAAGATTAAGGTTTGGGTATCTTATCATGTGACACAGAAGCTCCTTCATTTGTGTATGTTTGAAAGAAAGAAATCCACAGAACCACAAATCTGAAAAATCAACAATGATATTGGAATGGACTGCGAAAATGGATATTTAAATTGAAACACAAATCTGAGTCCCATTCTTCATATTGTACAGTACAGTATGTGTTGGCAAGGAATGTTGTTGACATCGGTCAACAGCCGTTGAGTCCTCTTCCAGATCAAAACTCGAGTTGTGTACAGATCACTTGTATGTTTGTTCCGAGCACATGGCTGATGTTTCGGTGTTGATCTGCTGCGCAAATATTTTTAACAAAGTGCATCTGTCCTAACTGGTGCCGGTGAGGAGAACAAAAATTGACACACACTGCAATATTAATTTCTTTCCTATTACCATTAAAAAGCATTAGATTTGATACATAGTTGTAGGCATGTTTAATCTGTTGGTTTAGGTCAACGTTTTCAGCCTTTTTGTTTTTTTGTGAAAGCAAAAGTACTTTTTTTGCTACTTTTAACTTTGGGCAAGTTAAACTGCTCTTTGTATATCTTGACAAAATGTGAAGATGCCTGAAGACAAGAGCATCAGTCATTCATTAGCCATCTTCATGCAATTAAAAAATAAGCAAAGCTTCCACACAAAAATGTGTGAAAGATGGAAGGACTGAGGTACTGGCATGGCTGCTGAAAAAGTAATCAAAATGTACTGTATGTTTACTTTAGTTAAATGCGTGTAGACAGGGTTGCCGTGTGTGTGTGTGTGTGTGTGTGTGTGTGTGCGTGTGCGTGTAAGAGAGAGAGAGTGATAGAGAGAGAGAGACTATGACTACACTGTCAAGTTGATGTGTCCAAGACTGACATTTTCTGCTACCTGAATAAAAAATAGTAGAAAGGAACTTTGTGTGTACGCAGTATCCGCTATTTCTTATCTGATATTCTGGATCGTCTTAAAAGCACAGAGCACGATGCATCATCCTTCAGCATAAGGAAAAAAATGTGTTGTGTGTGTGGGTTCGTGTGTGTGTATAAAGTGGCACGGGTGGAAGTTATTGGTTAGCACATCGACCTCACAGCAAGAAGTTGCTGGGTTCAACTCCCGCGCTTGGTGTCTGAGGTATGCATGTTCTCTCCATGCTCGCATGGGTTTCCTCTGGGTACTCGTTTCCTCCCACAGTCCAAAGCCATGTACATTAGGCTAATTAGCTGTTCCAAATTGCCCCTAGGTGTGAGTGTGTCTGTGTGTTGGCCCAGCAATTAACTGGAAAGCTATTCAGGTTGTACCCTGCCTTTGCACAGGGTCCTTTGAGATGACCCCCGTGACCCTACTGGGATTAAGCAGTTCGGAAAATGAATGAATGGAAACGGAATACGGTCAGAATCAGCCATTGGAAGTGGATGATGATGACGACGACAATACTGCACTCTAAAATTAGTTATGATTTAGAAACCCTCCAAAACACACCAGCTAACAGGTGAGGTTACAGTCACAGGCAGACTGTCAACATCTGATCTAGCAGCTATGCTGGATTTAACGTTTACATTCCCAGCAGTGCAGATGCTGATTAATGAGGGACCATGCTGGCAAATTTAAGTAGAAGTGACTACGAGCACAGTTTGTAACTGTTTATCCAGCCTTGACATTGTTTATTTACAACACAAATAGTAACAGAACATTGGAACTCTCAAGGCTTACACAAACAGCATTGTTAAATATATAATACGCCAGAACTGAACACCCTGTATTTGTTTTTTTGTTTGTTTTTTTCAACCTCCTAATAATGTAAATCGTAACAGTTCACAGTCGAGTAAAAAACAAAGCAACTGCTATGAAGTCTGGAGCAACCGGTTAGAAATCCTCATCGAAGCTTTCCGAACACCTCAGGAGTTGCTCGTCATACTCAGCTGCATGGGACAGATCCTGAAACATGTTGAGGAAAGGATAAAAATACAAACAAAAAGATAGACATGTCCATGAAAACGGAATAAAACGATGGCTCATACTGTTATAAGAAAATAATCAAAGAGATGATGGTGATGTGACACTGAGGGGCCGTTAATCTGGGTTTACACTGGGGCCACGATCTCCACGATTTGAGAGAATCGTGAGGAACGCGAGGGGTCGTGGGACTGAATCGCGATGATCCTAAAGGAACTTGGTGGAATCGTAATAATCGTGACAAAATCTTTGACAGTCAAAACTTTCCCGCAATTATTACGATTTGACGCCGATCATGATAGAAGGTGGGAATCGTAGTAGAGAAAAACAGACCTTGATGTGCCATCGTAGGGAATCTTGATGAACTTGGGAACACGATTCCTTTAAGTTTCATCTCTTGAATGCACCTTGCCTCCTTTTTATACCCAAATCGTGTTGCAAGCATGCTCATACATCGTGGAGCTCCACGTTTAATTGTGGACATCATGGCCCCAGTGTAAACCCAGGTTACCCACACCAATCAACACAAGTGACTGCTTTCATTTTAACTTGTACCATACTGCTTAATCCTACTAGGGTCACAGAAAGGCTGAAGCCTCTCTTGGCTCACACTGGGCAAAGTCGGGGTACACCCTGTACAGCTCTCCAAGCCATCACAGGGCCAACACACACACACACCCATTCACATCCACATTGAAGGGCAATTTGGAACATCCGATTTGCCTAATGTGCATATTTTTGGACTATGGAAGGAAACCGGAGTACCCGGAGGAAACCCATGTGACTCGAACCCAGGACCTTCTTGCTGTGAGGCAGACGTGCTAACCACTACACCACTGTGCCGTCCTACAAGAGAATCTCTGATGTTATAAATTAGTAATGATAATGTTATGCATAAAAATGTCAAGTAACGCTGTTGTGCATGCTATGGCACTATTTTCACTAAATGTATTAATATATTATGCGCCTCACCACCTCGCTTGGGACACCTACAGTTTTAGACACCTTGGTACATGCTTTAGTTTTATTATTATTTATGTCCCTGTACACACACAGACACATCATAAATAATGAACAACCCCGACGTCGTAATTCTTCATTTCTCCTCCATTGTACTCGAGCATTTAAGAGGTCTGAACTCAAGTAAAATTTACACGCTTGTTTCATCAGTGTTCTCTAGAGCGTAGCACTTCTAAATTACGATTGGTTGCTGCCGAAACGCGTCATGGCTCATTACCATAAAGTTAACCTGACTTCAATGTTCTTCTGATGCCTTCGCTACTCAAAATGCACCATCCGTGTCACCGTTCACCGTCTAGAGATGCCGACTTACACAGAAAATAAATGACTTCCCATTATTTTCACGATATTGGTGTCTTTGGTCTGAATGTACCATAGAAGTTTTGCTATCACACATAACTGTATAAAATAATAAAATTGTAAGCAAAGTACAATTAGCTAGTGAAGAAACATCATCTAGCTAGACTTGCTGTGTTTACGTGAACAGGTTTAACAGGTAAGATTTGAATTTTCTTAAACAATTCACCAAACAAACCAATCAGCTCTGTAAAACATAACATGAGAAAGCGTTATATCCATCTCAGCCCTTGCTACCTGCGGAGGGTCCTGGTTTTCAGCCATGTGGGTCATGATGAAGCCCGAAATGTCCTTGTAGATTTGTCTCAGCTTCTCATCGTCACAGCTCTGCAGTACTGCAGGCCTGGGGGATTGACAGCAGAAAAGGAAAATGTTATTCTAGCTTGCGTTTGTGATGGCATATACACCATAAAAGAAGTCGTATATCGACTATATGAATGTATGAATATGTACACTGCTCAAAAAAATAAAGGGAACACTAAAATAACATCCTAGATCTGAATGAATGAAATATTCTTATTAAATAC
>JBCNYH010000024.1:16256841-16272688 GCA_039654325.1 Tandanus tandanus
TATGCACACATAAAAAATTGCTTTCCATACACATACACACACACAGACATATATATATATATATATATATATATATATGTATATGTATATGTATGTATGTATGTGTGTATATGTGTATATATGTATATGTGTGTGTGTGTGTGTGTGTGTGGACAGAAATTTTTTTATGACAGCAAAGAGGAATGGTAACTGGAGTCCAACCATTAAGAAATGGTTAAGAAATGGTTGTCCATAGAATACGCACATATATTTAATATATATATATTGATCGGACGTGTGAACGTCCGCGGCTGGAGCCTCGCCGCATATATATACATAATATGTATGTATATATACATTATTTGAAGAATTCATATTGTTCCTTTCTTACAGGTTAATATGATGTCTGCACTGTACAAATAAAAAAAAAAAAGTAAATAATAGTAAATAAAACCCTCCTACATTCTCCTGACAGAGCAAGTTGATTTCCTATTGTTCATTTAAAATAAATAAAATTCAAATTTTTAAAAATTTGCCTTGTTTTTGCGTATTTTGTTGTGATGATGAAATTTGTTTAACAGATATTCTGGAGGTGAGACAAAAGCCCATTCTGATGATCTAGCGGCTCCAGACTTCCTTAGAACTTGTGACTAAGTGCCTCTCCACATCAGGCCCCTCAGACGACAGCGCCATCTAGCATCCATACAGAGAACCAAAAAATCCACCACTGAATAAAGGAGAGGAGAAGAAATGTGAGAACTAAGGAACTTATTAAAAACCAGCCAATCAAGAAGTGCCTCTTCACCTGTTTTCTGTGACAGTTTGTATGTGGACACGAGCACAGCAGCCCGAGTGGCTGAACATCGTCTGCAATGCCTCGTTCCATCTGATGGACTTAGGCTCGGAAGGCAGGACTGGCTAACGTCCCACCTACGAGCGAAAGGGAAACGCATGAAAGAGAAAAAAAAACATGCAAACGAATGTCTCTGTTCCTTGTAAATACACTGCTGCTTAGAATACTCAGTGAATCTACCAACCACGACCCTCTCAGCCTCGTGTAAACAGACTCAGCTGGGTCTTTCAATGTTGTCGATTTGTGCGTAGTGCTTTTTTCCAAAGGCAACTCCCCAATCCCCTCACCTTGCCTCATCCCTAGGCCTTAACACCTCCTAACCAGCTAATGTGACATCTAGACTCTGTTTTATGGCTTACTCCCAACACAGAGTCTGGAATTGGAAATGCTGGATGTGTCTTAAGTTCAATCTTCTGGTTCCCACAAAAAAAAGAGGAAAAAAAACGCACAAGTAAATTTTTTTCTTTAATTAAAAAAATGAATAAGTCATGACACATTTGTTCATTTGTATGTTTGGAGATCTTTATAATTGTGATATTTATTGGTCAGTGTGAGACGTTCGAGTGCAACAGAATGATCCTGAAGCTGAAAGACCTTGACGAGCAGGTTTCCCTGAGGTCAATACAGCCGAATTCTTGTTCTATCCTCCAAACACCGTTGAGCTGTTAATACACGTAAAACTCACCCTGTATCAAAAACGCACCCTGTACCGGTCCGAGATAAACCCTGAAATGCAAGTCCCGGTCCAAGTCCAAGTGCTATGTTATTATTATTTTTGATTTAATAACCTGTTATATTACTTAGTTATTTTGACTTATTATCTTATTTCACTATAAGATGTTAATTTTAATGATCTCGTTACTTGTTATCTTGACCTTATCAGAAGGCATTTAAATGAATAAGCAGTCATTTTACCTCCATATGTGTCTGTCTAGCTTACTGTCTGCAGCATACAAAAAAATAATAACAAGCTTATATTTATCACATTAGTTCTACTGATAGATTGTATGGTGTTAAATATTCGACATCTTAAAATGTGGTGTTCAAAAGTTTAAAAAAATAAAATAATATATTGAAATATTGATAATAACCTGATATAACATCTTGAAATTAGTTATTAAGTCAAAATAATGACAGTCATTCATTTATTCATTCATTTGACAAACCACTTTATCCTATTGGCCTGTGGGGAGGCTGAAGCCTATCTCAGCCAACTGTGGGCGAAGGCAAGATACACCCTGAACAGCTTGCCAGATAATTACAGGGCCAGTACACACACACACACCTAGGGGCAATTTGGAATAGCCACTTAGGCTTAGTGTGGCATAGTGGTTAGCACCGCATACTCCAGTTTCCTCCCACAGTCCAAAAACATGCACATTAGTCTAACTGGCTGTTCCAAATTGACCAAATTGTGTGAGTGTGAGTGTGAATGGTTGTGTTTGTTGCCTTGCAGTGGTCTGGTGTACCATGCCTTCGCCCAGTGTTGGCTGAGTTAGGCACCAGCCTCCCTGCGACCCTAGTAGGATTAAGTGGTTCAGCAAATGGGATGAGATGCAATTAGGCTTAGGTGCATGTCCATGGACTGTAGGAAGAAACTGGAGTACACGGAGGAAACCCACACTAGCACAGGGAGAAGAACATGCAAACTGCACACAGAAATTCCCTCAGCGAGCCCAGGACTCAAACCCATGACCTTCTGGCTGGGAGGCAGAAGTGCGAACCACTCCGTCAGTGTGCCTCCCAAAATGGAGACATAATATCCCGAATAACAAAGTGAAATAATCTTGAAATATGCGTTATGCTGTTGAAATAATGATGTTTTGCTTCAACTTTATCCAACTTGCAATTCAGGACATTCACATCGGTTTGCTCTGTCTTGTATGTTTGGTTCTTATCCTTTCGGGATTCTTTAAACCTGAGCTGAAACTTTGCTCCTTTTTTTTTCTTGTAAAGTGTTTGAGTATTTAAAGGTCTGGAGGCTGTTTGTCTTGCAACACTTATCTGATATTCGATCGAATTTGAAACTCACTGATAACGAAGTGTTTATGCAGGAAATAAGGAACAAACCCAGATTGTCAGTATTATGTTGGTTTTGTGAGCTGAATGTATTCCTGCTTTAAAGACGGCTTTAGTAACCTGTTTATGTTACCTCGCTACGTTTGTCAGCGACATTTTTTTAATGCTTCAGACTTCACTTTCTTTGTATTTCCTTTCTTCTGATAGACTGTAAAAGCCCATGACAACCAAATCGAACGCTGTTTTCAAGAAAAGTCTTGGGTACATACAGTTGTTTAATCACTTTAACCACGCTTTTGTATTCAGTATTTTTTTTTTTTATTACATGTGCATGTTTATCCTATATTTATGTTATACCAGTAATAATTGTACATTTTCTGTACCTCTTATTGAAATACAAATTACAAAAAAAAAAAATGGATTTGAATTTATGAACTATGTCCACATGAGAGACAAGAAATTATAACGCAGAGAAATACAAGCTACAAATTTCTGAACACATCAAGTCACGTGTGTGTGTGTGTGTGTGTGTGTGTGTGTGTGTGTGTGTGTGTCGGTACAGATAACTTAACAGTATGATCATGTTTATATGATACATCTTTTTCAGTATTTGATTTCTTCATCGCACATGCTAACATGATCACATGACTTTAATGAGGCGTACATTAAACTAATTACAGTCATACACTATGGTTGCTTTAGCAAATACTGAGTGCAGTACTGACTGTAGCTATAATTATAATGTCCAATTTAATAAGTCTGCAGGAACATACAATGCTTCACTTTCTTTTTTCTTCTAAAGAGCTGCTATAAAATCTCAAAAGAATTCCAAAGCAACAATAGTTTCATAATGAATGGAGAGTTTTTATGTGGATTTTAACAGTAGTTAAACATATGAACAGCTTGATAGTACTAGATACAAACGTGGAAAGAGGATGTTCAGTTATTAAGATATTGAGCTACTGTTTGGACGGTTATGATCAAATCTCTGAACTGCCGTGCTACAAGTGTTGGGCTCTTAAGCAAAACCATTAAGCCAGTTGTATGCTAGATAAATAGTGACCATTGTTTTTAGAATTTTTAATCAATCTATGCTTCGTATTTATCAATGATTAATAATTAATAAATGGTTCATATTAATTCTAGCATGAATGTAGGTGAGACTTAGAGGTGCTCTTAGAGGTCTTAGAGGTGAGACTACTAAATAAAACTGATGCTTTAATTAAATCTTAAAGTGAAATGAAAGCCTTTCCGAACTTTCCTGTTACACTGAACATGTGTATATTTTCATTATCAGGTGGTTTTTACTTATAAAATGCATTCGATAATTTGCATTAGCCTGTGTCCAAAGGCTGTCATTTGTAGTTCGTTTCATTCTCGCAACTGCGATATTGCAAGCATAGGGCGTAGATGCGACAGTTCAAAGAAGGCAAGATGCCAGCAAAAATAAGAGTATACAGGTATTAAACTAACAACTCATAAATATATATTTGGGTTTGGGTTCCCCTTTATTGAAGACAACATCCATTTCAGCTACTTTCCATTTCGAATTGTTCCCCTTCTGCAACTCTACACTGCTGCATTCTGGTCTTCCATTTACCAAAGCAATGCAGTAAGTCTTCTTCCATTAGTTGTTTTCGAAGAGGCAACGTTGATTTCTTCTTCACTTCAGGAACTTGAGAAAAGTTGAGGAAAGACTTGAGATGAATTCCCTTGAGTGCTTGACTTGATTCATCCTTAGCAAAGGACGTATTCCAGTGGCTATTTGTTTCAGAATTGGACTGGAAGATCCAAGTCTTGTCACAAGTGATCACGTGTGGGTTCTCTAAAAGTTGTTTAAAGATATCAGAACAAATACGCTTGTGATTTACTTTTTGATCTTTGGGATAATCGTTGCATCTTTTTTTCTTGTCTTGTTCAGATTTTTGTGTAAAATTTGTTTCGTGAATCGTGTTTCCAAGTTCTTCAACATCCCCTATGATGGTGCATTAAAGGTCTGTTATGCTCTGTTAAGGTCTGCTAAGCTCTACTGCGCTCTACTATGACTATTCCCTCAAGATCATCACGATTCCACCAAGTTCCCTCAAGATCATCACGATTCGATCCCAAGACCCCCATGCTCATCATGATTCTCTCAAATCATAGAGATTGTAAACATAGTGCCCCAATGTAAATGCAGGGTTATCGCGAACATTTCAAACGTTGGTTACATTTTTTTGAATATTTGCGTTAGTTCTTGATGCACATTGGTGTCCAAAAAGTTCAACATATTCAACATCCTCTCAAACTTCACAAAACCTTTTTGTGCCACTCGAACTCGTGCATGTGACATGCATTCTTCACTATAAGTGTCACTTAGTATTCAAAAAATTCACCAAAAAATTTAAATTCATACATTGTCATGAATTTTGAAATGACCATTTTAATGGCACGTCAGAAAAACAGCCCTCCTTCAAATACAGTGCAACAGTAAACAGAGCGGGCGAGCTGCTTCAGATTTTCCCCAGATGTTTACGCATGCCTACTGGTCAATATACTGCCGTAAGATTATAATCACTGCATACACCATTTTGTTAGCTAATGTCACAGGAGTTGTAAAAGAATTTTAATTCATATTCCCAAGTCATCAGCTTTCTAGCTGTCTGATAGCGCTCTAGTTATCCATGTCACCTGATTTCACAGAATGAGCCTCAGTCATGCTCATAAATATTCATAATATCTAAATATTAACTATCAAGTTTTAGAATATCCTTTCAGGTTAACACATGTAGCCTGGTGACATGGCACATTAGCCATGAAGGTTATGAACATTTAAGAATATCCCTCTTGCATAATAAGCTGTCTATAACATTAGAAGAGGGACACATTATTTCTAATGAATGTGACTGATCCCGTGTTTAATTCCTCTTTTATGGTATTGTTGTAGATGTGTTTATTTCCCCTGAAGAACCAGCACTGAGCAGCTGCATGCATTTAACAATACCCAGATAAGCTCTTATTTTAGTAGAACACCTGACACTTTCTTTGAATGTGGACTGGAATTTAATGAAATATTAAAAGCTAGTCTCTGTTACTGCACTACGTGGCAAAAACAAGAAATAAACTCATGGGCTTAAACATGTCCATTTCCGAATGACATAATTTAGGTACAGTGCGGCAGCTTGGTGCAAGATTAGTTTGAATGGTGAGAAAGTATGAAATTTGGTACAGAAGTTTAAATTATACTTATCATAAAATAATCAAAATCAAAAATTCAGCTTTATAAAAATGGCCACCTTTCTGACAATCCACAGAGCATCACTGAAAACACCTCATAAATGTCTTCGGATTGTAGAAGGAAACCAGAGAACCCAGAGGAAGCCCACACAAGCATGGGAAGGACATACAAACTGCACAAAGAAATTCAAGCCCAAATCCCTTTTGCTGTGAAATGACAGTTCTAACCACTGGGTCGCCATGTATGCATAACATTGTATTTCATAAATATACACCATATTATATAAGGTTGGTTTAATTTCCTGGTGGCAGCACGGTGGCGCAGTGGTTAGCACGTCCGCCTGGGTTCACCTCCCGGGCATGGGTGTTTGTGTGGAGTTTGCATGTCCTCCCCATGCTTGCATGGGTTTCCTCTGGGTACTCTGGTTTCCCCCTACAGTCCAAAAACATGCACAGTAGACTAATCGGCTGTTCCAAATCACTCCTAGGTGAGTGTGTGTTGGCCCTGTGGTGGCCTGGCAAGCTGTTTAGGGTGAACCCCGCCCTCGTCCAGAGTCAGCTGAGATGGGTGCCAGCCTCCCTGCGACCCTAATTAAGATTAAGTGGATTAGAAAACGAATGATGAATAATTTCCTGGTTTTATGGACATACTGGTATAAGAAATCCCCCTTAAAGACATCAGTCTCTCATTCTCACTAATTGTATTAAAGATTATCAGTTATGGCACACTAGCAAGATGATTCATATTATTGAAATACACAGAAAACATGTTCATGTCTCCTAAATGCAGTCACAGGCAGTTTGTTCTTTCAGCCAGCTGAGTGCAATAGGACAGATCTTTTTTGGGCAGCTGTTTAGCTCCACCTTGTGTCTCAGTGTCAGAATTATAAGTAGGTATAACTCACATGCTGTGATTTCCCAAAATGGATTACTAGTTGATTTGTTTCTGAAAATGTGAAACCCTGCCTTTGCCTGGTGATGTAGACTGCAGCCTCCGTGCAACCTTAATAGGATTAAGCGGTTTGGAAAATGAGTGAGTGGAGTATGTGGAAAAATGTACATTTCATTTGACAGTGAAACAGTGCATCTTGTGTCTGATTGAGTACAACGTTTAAATGAATGCAACACCCAGCAATTAGTTCATTATTAAAGATCTGCTGCTAAAAGTGGACAGGTTTAATGAATATTTTTATCCTAAAAGGCAGCTTCAGTGCTTCAGGCTGAAAAAATATTCAGAAATTCTCTGCATGCAAATGAGGAAATAATCTACAGCAGCTATTTTTTTTCTGTAGTCTTCTTTTTTTAAACTATTGTATTTTAGGCTATTATGAGAATATCAAAGCAATACAATAAGTTAAAAAAAGATTTGCACAATAATCCAGATGGTTGATCAGGTCAAGTTTTCTCTGCCTCAGTTAAAAACTCTTTGATTTACTAGTAAAGGAATCACAGTTATTTATTCAAATCTTTGTGCATTATAATTCAAATACATATAATATACCGAATCACTAAACCAAGAACTGACACATTTTCATCTACGTCATCTCAGTTAAAACTATTATTACTTATTCTAAGTGACAATTTTTTCAATAAAATCTGGACAACATACTGAATTTTACTACTCAAGACATTTAGTGATTAGTCCTGGTGTAGAAAATAGAGTGTCATACAGGCTCTTCAGCACAGCATTCCAATGCTTAGGTGTAAACGTAAGCACGTGAACATTAGGTGTGTAAAAAGTGTACACAACTGCTCCTAATGCTACTTAAACCCTGGTGCAATTACTCACACATCACTGATACACAGCTTCCATTTCCAGAGGGTTTTCCTCATACCACAGGGTTGTTTTGTTATTTTGTTGTTTTTAATGCTGCCAACAAGCTACTGCTGCACAGCAATATAACTTCATATGGCAAGGAAAGATTTAAGTATTTTTCAGCTTGATTTATTCACCAGTTACCAAAACTACAAAATGTATTCGGTGCTGTTGAATACATGCCTCAAGTTCTAAGGCGTTACAAAGGTCACTTACAAAAATAAAACCAAAACAAAAAAAACACAACCAGGAATTAAAAAGATTAAAAACCTTAACCAAGACCCACTTAAGACAAATGCACTAGGAAGATCATTTACTTGCTGTGTTTATAATGCTGTAGATGGAGGGAAGGTTACAGGACTCGTTTACACAAAGCACTCTACAGGAGCAGAGAACTCGTAAAAATAAATACCAACTACAGCGAACACCTTGCGCAAAACATAAAAAAACCTAATACTTTATTCAGGCCTAAAAACAAGCTAAAACATTAACAACTAGTTGCCTGCATGCCTCCAATCAAATAACTGTTTTAAGAAAATAAAGGTTTCTTTGTAGTTAATAAATTTCACGTACATGTTTATTCTCTTTCTGGAAAGATGAGGCATCAAGCCGGTCAAATACTTTTTAATTCCTCCCTAAATTAACTTCACCTTTCATCAGGAAGGTCCAAATACAAAGCTGAACTCCAATTCATATTTTAAACCTAATTTATTTAACCTGCACACATTTATAGATGAATAAAAAGAGTTCCTCAGTGCAGACGTATCTGTTTAACAATAGCAGCAAAATGAAAACCTGACAATGTCCAGAAGGTATGCTTTTCACAGCCCATATCTTCACTTTACTTTAAGGTGTGACCACTATGCACTGTTTAAATTCAAATTCAACCAGCATTTATGCAAATGATTTCACAGTATCTGAAACGATTTGTTGCCAATGCTCACAAAGGCTGTGTGCTGGCATGCAGGTCAAGACTGCTCAAATGGACAACGATAAACAAAGGACGAGTGTGGTGTCATACAGCCGTGCAAACCACATCAGGCAATACATGACGTACGTTGCTGGAGGGGAGGATGGGGGGGGTCTGTAGCAGGGAGGAGGGACCTCACGCTTTCTTCTCCTGCAGAAGTTTGTGCAGTTCATCGGCGTCCTCTGCTGTTTTAACACGGATCAGTATTGGTACAGGCGTGCTGGGGTTCTTGTCATCCACTGGGGGATTCGGCACACACACCACCATGACGTTGTTTTTCCCTGTCCGTGAGCATGGCATAGAGGAGTGAACCATGATATTCAACAGGATGTTACCTGGAGAGAAGTACATTTTGATCAGTTAGACATGGGAAAGACTACGTTCAGCAAAGCATCCCAGGTTTAAATAATCATTCAGCTTTTAAATAATTAATCACTATTCGAACGGTATATATGAGAGGCACTGCGCAAAAAAAAATTCTAATTTATTAACAGTCCTGTTTAAATTAAAATAATTATAAATTAATTTAAAATTATGGTTTTCTTTATTCAGCTGTTTTCTTCAAGTCTGGGCTCTACAAATTCTACCAACTTGGGGTTTTTTTTGTTTTGTTTTTTAAAGCTACACACAGGGCAGGACCTTTTACTACATCACGTTAAACAAATGTAATTTATACAAAGACTTAAGTTTAGTTTTAATAAACTAAACCTGTGAATGGCTCTGTGTGTGTGTGTGTGTGTGTGTTGGCCCTGCGATGGTCTGGCACTCTGTTTGTTCGCCCAATGTTGACTGAGATAGGCTCCGGTCTCCCTGCGACCCTAATAGAATTAAGCGGCTCGGCAAATGAGTGAGTGAGAGTGAGAGCATACTAAAGCAGTAGGGGCTCAGTGGTTAAGACTGTGCATTGTGTTAGTAAAAGCTGTAGTGAACAGTTGGCCATCAGTTTTTAATATATGTAACCCATTACTTCAAATCAGCTATTAATTCGCAAGGGACAGTTTTGAGCTATGAGAAAGTAAAGAGTTGCAGCCAAAAAAAAAAGAAAAGGGAAACAGTTGTCAGAAAAAAACCTGCAAAGAAACCGAATCGGTTAGCTTGCAAGGAGCTAATTTGCCATATTCGGTTCGAATGGGCGTTGCCGCCTTTATAAATCCTGACCACGCCCACTCTATCAGGGCCAGTTATTTGGAGAAAACAATAGGAATGTAATTATTACACCCATTCATGGACCATTCTAACTTATTTGGTCAGTTTTATATGACTTTCACCAAAATGTGTAGATTTTCTGCATCTGGTAAAAAAAAAAGTTTGTTTTTTTTGTACATCAAACTTTTCATAGTTTTTGATACTACAAATCTGTGTAAATATTTAAAATAGCTGTTAGTACGATTCAATGACTTTCAATGAGTTTGAATAAGTTCGTGGGGTTATTTTTAATACAGACTGGGGGTTGCTAAGGACTATTGAAGTCCATTGGCTCTTAACCTCCATCTTTTTATCCATTTTGAAATCTCCTAAATTTCACTGGTTGTATCTCAGCAACCAGACATGCGGCATGGGTGATTTTGATACCAAAATGGAGCTTACTGAGTCAGGAATATGGAAATATACATAACTAATAAAATGGGTCACATATTTGTGTAAGACGAATCTCTGATGTTCTCTGTTAGAGAAAGGAAGGCATGCAATCCAAAAATGACTGCATTACTTTTAATGTCCACTGGGGGGATACCTCTCTTACTGTCACTGAATACTAGGCAAATACTGTTCTCTCTTTCTCTCTCACATGAACGTTCCTTCAATGTTTTCTTTAATTTTAAGCTGCCTCCATGTTTCCTGTCGCATCACTTCCTTTATAACAGCAAGCACCTTCCTCACATCTCATCTCTTAATCTGTGGCTCTCATTCTGACCTACTTCAAACTGCTACAGAAAATACCGTCTTTATCTTTTCATTTTCTCTCCATGGAGAAAACCATCTGGGTCCATTTTTATCTTTGACAATATCCTTTCTGTTTGATAAAACCGTTTCAACACGTAAACTAAAGAATCAGATTTCGTGTTTATTTCACCATCGGTGTGTTTTACCCAGGTTTGTATCGGCGCGCACAAGGAGCTGCAGCTTGGCATCTGAAACGTTTTTCAAATGCAGTGTACCAACTCCTTTCTCCTTGAACTCGTTTTCCTTTTTATAAAACAATTTGCACCTGTAATATGTAGAAAGAAAGTAAATATTTTAGCAATACAATGTGTTATAAAAACACCATATTCATTATAAATAATACACAGACAGAGAAGTCAATTTGTGGGTACTTTTTGGAGTAGAAGGCATCTTTCTCCTTGATTTCTCTGACTACAGGAACTGGTGGCTCATCTGATTCCTCATCAGCTCCATTCTCATCTGCAACGGAGAAGAACAGAAAAATATAAACACTACATTTTAAAGAGAAAAGTGTTCCTTCTACTGAATTTTACTCAAGATGCCTGTTTTGATTTAGTAACCTAATAATTTAGTAACCTAATAATGTAGTCTGCATTAAGAGTGTAAGGGGATAATCACTGTTTTAGGATAAAGTCTGGCTCAAGAACTTATGTATAATTTGCCTTTGATTAAATGCCTATTATTAAAGATTAATTCACTGCCATAGGGGCATAGACAGCCATCTCAGCAGAAACAGAATTAATGACTAATAAGAGCCATTATTAGTAATTTATTTAATTCTATGCAATATCATTTGGCTAATTAAATCTGTCGGCCATTTTTTTCATATAATTACTGGACTATAATTATTGAAAAATAATAGGTGAGGCATATATAAAGTCATCTTAAAACAATTAATCAACTAAAGATAGGTACCAAACTAAAGGAAATACCAGTGATTATGGGTTTAGAAAGTTGTTGGACTACGACAATAGCTTTGGCACCAATTCTACAAGTGTTTGTCATTCCCCCTAAAAGGCATTCATTTCATTAATGTATTGCGTGAATACCTGACCAATTTATCAGAGCTTCCATAAGTGTTCATCTAGGTTCAGACCGATCACCAGGAATGCTATAAGATACGACCTACATCATTTTAACTCGCATCAAACCACTGGATGGAGCTGGGGTCACCCTGGATGAGACGGTTCCCAGCAGGAAAAAATGTGTCATCAAAGTATAAAGACATTCAGTCACGAAAAAAAATATATATATATATTGATTTTTTTGTCACTCGTCTCTCTAAGGAAAACACAACCCATGTGTACGTTCATGTGCAAGATCAGATACAATGGTCAATATCACATGTTCATGCACAAATAGTATATCAAAGATAAAAAATGTGGCAAATCTGATCCAGTACTTCAGCCAAAATACTGTTCCGATATCAGTACCAGTATTCAATATCAGATCCCTCTCTGTTGTGCCATTGAAATAGGATACAGACACTATAAATACTTTGTCCCCTGGAACCCAACTGTACTTTTAACAATGTAAAGAATTAAAAAGTCTATTCTCATATTTTCTGATTAAATAAAACTAAAACCTATTATTACTGTTGCTTAATGAAAAACAGAATGTATGTGCTGATTTACTCCCATTACCAATGCTATAAAATAATGCACAGTAAATACATCTAATAATTTATAACTTTGTGCCAAAAGGATGTCTTTTTCTGAACAGCTTTGACATAATTCTCCACTGTAAAATCAAGCTTCTCTCAGGGCTTTGTACGACAAGCATAATATATTTCACTTCACTGACAGCTGGCATTGTACAGTTTTTCCCAGCACCTGAAGTACCTCATTTGTCAAAGTGTGTACCTGCTGCCTGGCTGTTGCTGGCTGTCTCGGTCTTGGCCACAGTGAAAGAGAAGGTGCCTGGAGAAGTGCCGGTGTTTGCTGCACCGAACAGAGACGTGGTGGAGGATGAGGACGTGGAGGTGGAAGAAAACCCGGAAGTCCCTGTGGACTTCAGTGAGCTCAGCACAGAGTTGTCCACCTTCTGGCCAAAGTTAAAAGTAACACCTGCAGGTATGGAGCTTTTCTCAGGAGCAGCACTGTCCTGCTTCTTGCTGAAGGAGAACAAAGCAGGAACGGCTGGTGTAACATTACTGCTGGAGGAGGACGGTGGCGTGTTTGTGGTGGTGTCTGCCTGTTTCCCAGGTTGCTGCGTCTCCCCTGCTGATGAGCTACTGCCGTACTTGCTCTCGATGGTGGCCAGGTGCCGCTCATAATCGCGGAAGATGGGGTTGAGGTCGCACAGCGGGTTGTCATTCACATGCTTGGTGATCCAGTCACGCACAGAGCAGTTGAGTGCTGTGAGCTGCCGGTTGTACTCCTTACTGCTGCTGCCTCCTCCAGAGATCGCAGGCAGGCTGGGGGTGGAGCCGTTGGCCATGATGTCACCTCTGTCTAAGACGGAGGAGGAGGAGGAGACTGGGCCATTGGATGATGAGGTGCCTGAGGGAAGAGGAGGGACAGTGAACGTAAGTGTACTGAACAGTGATGATGCATTTCCACCCAGCAGAAGAACAAGGAGGGGGGGCAGAGGGAGTGAGAGTAAACGCTGGTCTCATCTTGTCTCCCTCTCACTCTCTCTGACGGACATGTTAAGCTATTCACAAGCAAAAAAAAAAGGCTTTTTATTAAAAACCAGCCAACTGTATCGCACTCAGCTCAGCATAACAGTGGGTTGTGCATATCCGCTCATTCACCTCCATTAGTCTTAAATGCTCTTCCCCTAACTATGACAGATTTCCAGACTCAGAAATGAGGCTAGGACAGATATAACATTCTCAACAACACTTTCTGAAGAATTCAGAAACAAAAAAACAGCATACACAAAACAAAAACTTCTTAAATGCAATTATTATCACTATTATTTATATTTTATTATTATATTACAATAAAAGAAATGACTGCACTTAATCAGTAATACAAATGCAATTATTATATTATCATCATAATTATATAGTAACAGTAGGTTATGTGACTCGCCTAAGGTCTGAACCTTCTCTGAATCAACTCCAACATTGTTAGTAGTCTGTTTTCTAGTGCAGTGAACACGCTAGCTTTGCAGTTTTCCCTTCCTAGCTGCTTCAAACTGGGCGTGTTCAGCTGGGTGATGGCGTTTTGTGTGTTTAATTAGGTTTGTTGCTCTGAAAGTTCTTATGGTGGTGTATTACAAATTGTGGTATGTCTTTACTCGCAGTGAAAAACGTCCAAACGAGCGACATGAAGTGTGGGAGCGACTGCGCTGTTATGTGCATGCGCCCCTGTGACGTTGTGTGCGCACATGCCTGTGACGTAATTAGCTGTGCCAGAACCATAGGGACCATAGATATCATACACTATAGGGACTGGCTCAGAATTGGAAATATGTGAGAATGATTGGCTGACTCCAGTCTTTGGCCCAAGAACACAGAAAATCAGCCGATTCCAATTTTTCGCTGCTTTCTCCATGTATCTCACACACATATATACATACATACACACACACACACACACACACACACATACACATACACATACACACATACATATATATATACACACACACACACATACATACACACATATATATATGTAGATTATGCAAAGTCCAATATATAAAAAATTACCTTGAAACAAGGTCAAGGTGACCAATATGCAATCCAACCCTATTCGCATTTAAGGGGGACCCATATACCAAATTTGGTGATATTATATCATTTCCTTCCAAAGTTATCGCACTACTAAGTCATACACACAGATGGACGGAACCCATTTCTATTACACCCACTCTGAATACCTTTGGTGGCAGCTGGAGCTTAAAATGTGCTGGTACAATAACATTCCTTTAGTAGAATATGGTAGAATTTTTCAAGTATTTCATGAAATTCGCCAGAAATGCTGTTTAATTTTGTGTATCGCTCATAAGAAATGTAATTAAACATATTTGCTATTAAAGATCCTGTGACCTTTCTGTTATCAAATCTCACTGCTTGTATATTGGAAATATGCAGTGAATAGGAAGCAGTTTGGGATTCAGCTTAACTAATTGTTTAATTTGTGACATGGTCAAAAATGTACTGTGATTAGTTATGATATTGATATCTGTACACTATACATATTCTAATTAAACTTTCACTATCTTAAACAAAAATAAGTTTTTTTCCCACCATTTTAACAAAACATGGCGTCATGCCTTACCGGTGTTCATCTTGGCAGTGGCAGAGGAGCTGAAACCCCCAAAAGTTGGGGTGACAGATGTGGTGCTGCCGTTGGTCAAAGAAGAGAGAGGTTTTAACCCGGCCCCATTTCCAAATGCAGGGAACGTTCCTCCAGCTGCTGGTGCTGAGGTGGTCAGAGAGAAACCCTTAAAGCTTTTAAAAGCCCCTCCGCTATCACCCTGAAGCAAAAGAACCAAATTCATTCATAATAAATATTCCAGTCCCATGCCTTGAATTAATTAATAATACACATTTCAGCTCTAAACATGATCTATACTAGCACAGACATCAGCATGTTGATATCCCAATGATAAAATATACTTTATCAGTTTAAAACTACAAATTACTCAAATTCATGAAACAGTACTGAGTGCAAATAAGGGGAAAAATGCCTCCAATTTTGGAAAAGCAAGCTGGAGGTTTGTGCTTGACCTGCTCTTAATGTACAGAATCAGCACTGCCCGTTATCTTTAGATAATGGTTGAACAGGAACTAGGAAACAAAAGAAATTTGGTATATACTACACAAGAATAGCGCAATCTGATTGGTTCGCTATCTCCGGATTACGAAACATTATTCTGCGAGTATAATGCTTGAATCTAAATAACAGACACAGTTTGTTACAGCACTCGAGCAGGCAGTGTGATCATTATCACACTTTAATATGGAAAAATGTTGAGGAGAATAACAAAGTACAAGAACAAAGTACAGACGAGAGGACAAAGTGTGCTGATGCTGGCTGGAGTTCTCATCTTGGAAGCCCCTCGCTCCTGCTGATGAAGATCCATATGGGCTTAGATC
>JBCNYH010000024.1:16304851-16320573 GCA_039654325.1 Tandanus tandanus
TCTCTGTACTTACGATACTGAAAAACTCTCACAAGAATAACAAGCTGTGTGTGTGTGTGCGCGCGCGTGCGTGGGGGGTTGCTATGTACCCCACAATGACAGGAATATTTGACAGTTTTGACTTTGTGGGGACATTTTGATGAAAAACTTCCATAAGCCACGGCTTTTATATTAAAAAAGTAGAATAGAAAAGTAAAAAAACCCCAAACATTAATTAACCGCATTGATAATTACAGGAATGGAAAGTCCTTTTTTTTTTTTTTTTTTTTACAAGGAATGTAAGATAAACGTGTGTGTGTGTGTGTGTGTGTGTGTGAGGCACGGGGGGAGTGAGAGAGAGAGAGAGAGAGAGAGAGAGAGTTCCGCTCTTCTTTCACTGCTCCATCCGGGAACTTCTGAATTAGCATTGACAACCGAAGCGCAACTTTTTTTCCCCAGGCAAAGTGAAATCCAGCCGCGGACTCGGACAAAAATATAGTCCCCGGGATTTCAAGTCTAAATTAGCGAAAGAAAAAAACATATCGACCCAACAAATCTCGCAGGTCTCAAACGGTTATCGTCGGAGTGTCGGTGTGCGGATGTCGCCGTGTTTTCGCTTTGTTTGGAGCACTTTGTGTAGTGGCGTGAAGTGAGCGATGAGTCTTGTTGCCCAGTAAAGAAGAGAGAACTTGCTTTTGGCAGCACGAGGAGTTCTTCTTCTTTCCTTCTGTTCATGACGCTTTTGCAGGCTTGAAAACAAAGCCCGGTTTGCTGGACGGAAACTTCTCGACGCGGCGAAAGTGGAAGAAAAGTGATTTTCAAGTCGGAACATGGAACTACAAGGCCTTCCAGAGGCGTTGAAAGTGGAAATCCAATGTCATCAGGTACTGAAACATCGCAGTGTGTTCTGTGAGCGCGCGCGCGCGTGTGTGTTACTTCTTCCACCCAGTCGCTTTTATCTCACCGAGCGGTTACATTGTTACAGTTTCTAACACCACACTTGACGGTGTGTGTTGTCGCTGTCGGATGTAGTTTCACTTCAGACTCCTAACGTACTTTCTTCTCTTTTCTTTTTTAATCACACGTTATCGTGCTTCTTCTTTAAAGCAACACCCGTGTGTAGCCAGCCGCTAGCTCTGAGGCTAGCTGTGAGTGTAATAATGCAGTGTTTTTGTGTTGTGTGTGTGTTGTGTGTGTGTAGCCAGATCAGCACGAGACTTGAATATTTATGAGGCGCGAGAGTCGCTGTGTGAGCCGTTGCTAACGGCTTTGTTCCTCCTCCTCCCTGAGACACATTGTAACTTCAACACACTTTCGACCAGCTTTCGTTTCCTTTTGCTCCGTTTTTAAGAAACTAGTTGCACAGATGAAGCGAGAGCCGCAGGTAAACCTAAACCGTCCATATCCGCACAGCTTTCAGTCGGTGTGTGTGTGTGTGTGTGTGTGTGTACGTATGAAGAGCAGACAGGGAAGTGTGTGTGTGTGTGAGTTAAACTTTATCGCCGTTAAAATCTCTCCTTGTCGGCGTTAGCCGTTAGCTTGTGTGGAGTTTAAAAGCGACGGTTTGTTTCTTCTGCCTCGTGCTTTAGTGACTTTGCTGGAAAACCGTGAGGCTAATTGCTAGCATAGTTGAACTTTTTGTTTCACTTGCCTCTTTTATAAATATATATATATATCTTTAAAGCTATATATATATATATAAGTATTATTCCCCCCACTTACTTATCTTTTTTGTCATTGTGTTCAATTGTAGGACGGAGAGCTTAAGAAACAACTACACGAAAGGCAAAGCAGAGTAACAGCCTTAAGCGAAAAACAAGTAAGAGAATTTTTCCTCCATCCCAGTTTTCTCTGCTGGTCTTCTTCATGACCTGACTCAGGCGTGTGCTCAGGTTTATTCACTCATCCAGCACACACACACACACACACACACACACACACACACACACACACACACACACACCTTTCAGTTTAAAACAAAGTGTCGGGATTGACCCTGGTGTTGACTCAGGATGTATGTGGCTACTTAGATTTTTTTTTAAGCGTCCATTTTGAGCAGGTCGACATGTTTTCTTCCTTCTTTCCTGCAGAGTAGCCGACTAGTTTGCCTTTTAAGTGTCATTTTTTTGTACACCCTTCCCCTGAAAATATAAGTTAGTGAAATGTGTCGAATTCTGAAGTTTATACAGCCTAAATGTACTTATTGGACACTTTTATAGCCGGTCTCGTGCTGCTTATTTATTTCCCCTGCTTGGTCACATGACGACGTGGTAGCGTTTCATTCGAGCTCGAGCCTGACTTTCACTTTTTTTTGGCTAACAGACAGGGCAGTGAGTTATGAGATGAAGTAAGAATTGAAGCGGGTTTGTTTTTTTTCGTGTGGTTTGAAGGAAAGGGGAGTTTGTGAAGCTGTTCGGCCCTGAAAGCTGTGTTTCAGCACCATGAACAGATGCCATAATAGCGCTTGAGCACAAGTCACCATCCTCCTCCCTCCTCTTGTATAAAGTTAACCATGTCCTTCCTCAACAAGCAGATAAAGTTACACACAAACCCCGGGTCGCACTCATGTATTGCCTTGTGTGTGTGTGTGGTTATGTGAAGCGTTTTTTAACTCCTAAGTTTAATCGATCGGGTTTCCTCCGGAATGCAGTTTTTCAGCACTTGGATTGGAACAGCGCCTCGTCCTTTTCCTCCATCCTCCGCCCTCAGCTACATTTCATCATCTTCCTTACACAGGCTCAAACACCTTCCCTGAAAAAAAAACAATCAAACAGCCAAAATCCGTGTACGTGTTCTGAGTGTATGAAGTGTTTTTGGTGGCCGTACTGGTGCCGTACTGTTCTTCTCTAGCCTTTTAGTTTGATAGTGGAAGCTTCCATTTTGTGAAAGGAGAGGGGGGAGGTGGCGGTGTTGGTTTTCTTCCTAACATGGAGCAAAAAAAAAAAAAAAAAAAAAAAAGTCTGCAGCAGAGAGTTTGGCGGTGTGGGGGGATGGGGGTCTCATTCATACCCAACATTACCATTTTGATGGCTTTGATGCTGTTTTTGGAGGAGGAGGAGAAGGAGGGGGAAGGGCGAGAAGGAAAAGAACGAGAGAGCACGAGAGAGAGAGATGGAGAGAAAAGGCGAGTCAGCACAGCGCGAGAGCTTTTATCGGCTCTCCCGTTTTTACAACACAGGAAGGAAGTTGTTTTTCGACTATGGAGTGTTACTATGGCTACGTCTTTAAAAGTGCACACTACCGCCCTGAGCAGTGCGTCCATGGTATTGTGATGTACTGCTTTAAAACATATTGTTTAGCATGCTAGTACGCGTGCAGTCATTTTACTCCCCTCCATTATATTCCAGACGCCTCAGAATAGTTACAGACAGACAAGGTTGAACACTAAATATCACACATCCATAGACATACATGCAATACACATATCAATGGACATTTCATCAAGGTCATGAGTCATTTTTCAACCCAGTGACTTATTCTTGAAAATGAATGATTTTTTAAAAAAATTCTGATGTTTTATATGTTAACATGGTTAGCGTTCTCAAGGTTTTGTACTTTCGGTTAGGCCACTATTCTACAGGGTGTCTGAAAAGTCAGGAACATGTTGAGCAATCCGAATATGTTGAGTGAAAAATCCTTAAAATGATCAAGAGTTGAGGAAAATGGGTCGAGGGTAAGGGTGAACATGTAGAGAAGGCTTATTGTAAAAATAATAAATATGAAACAAAGTGTAGAATATCGTCTTATGACTCTGATGCTCATATTTATAGGTTACTTATAACAGACAAGTTCCAGGTTGCACAGTAGTACATTGCACTATGCAGTATACACTTATAGAAGGGAAATTATTTACAGTCACAATTATCTGGTGAAACCCAGATGGGGATGGTTCCCTTTTGAGCCTGGTCCCTCTCAAGAAGTTGGCTACCCTAGAAGTAAAAAAATATATAATATATAAAATTAAAAGGGAAGACAGCACTTGTTAAAGAGTAGTCTCACTGAAATCTGTAGTTTGATTTCTTTCTGTGAAAAAAATATGAGACTGATGGCTTCTGTTTTAATGATTTTTATGGGCAGTTATTTGAAAACTGAGTCTTAGAATGATGATGTCATCACTACCCAAGTTAACATGCACAAGTATAGGATTGCGATACATTTATGTGATTTATTAACAGATTTGTGTTAATAAATCACCTCGATTAAAACTATATATGCACCAGGATTTATATATATAAGTATAAACACTTGAAATACTGAAAGAAATTATGTTTAAAGCCAAACTTTTTCATGGTAACTTGGGTATTGATGGCGTTATCATTTTGAGATATTTCTTTTCAAATAACAATCCATACAATAATAAGAAAAAACTTTTAAGATTTTTGCACACAGGCAGATTTTAATATAGAATTTTAATTGAGATTAACTGTCAACAGATGCTGTCTTTAAAAAAAAATGATACATATCATTACAGGGTTTTGTCTGTGAAACTCATCTAATCAAACTTGTAAATATATTAATTTTCTAAGAGGGCGTATTGTGGGTCAGTCTGAAGGTGGACATATCCAGCACCAAATTGCACAAAGCCTCGGGATTCCTTTTGCCACTGTCAACATCGTGATTGTACAATTAATCAGCAAAGGCATGGAATCAACAGCACCCCACTCAGGTCGACCTGGGCTCTCTGACAGGTGTCTTCAGACTGTAAAACGGTCTGTTGAAAATAATCCTTGTTTTAAAGCAACTGAAGTTGCAGAGAAACTCCAAGTGAGTCGGAGTACTGCTGTGAGGTACCTCCTTCAACATGGCTACTATGCATATTTATATCAATGTATAAATCTTTCATAAAGTATGGTGTCTATTTACTTTTTGAATGTCTCTGTATATAAAAAACAGGTATTCCATGACGGCTCATGGGTATATGAACTAATAGCATGTGAGGCGTGATCTCCATTCTGAAGAGAGAGTGGAATACCTGTTGTATTCTATCCATGCTCAGTGGGTTGTGCGTGTGGATGCTTGACAATTCTTGAAAAGTATTGTTGTTTTATTTGGAGTAAGTCTAGTATAAACAAAAGAGCTGTCTGGCTACTGTTAGTATGCTAATCCTAAGCAGTTAGGTTAGAAGGAAGTCTCCCCTGCTAGCCGTTCTTTCTGGATCAACAGACCAGTTACAGTAATCTCTTCCCCGGTCATCATGACATCAGGCAACACTGAGGACTGGAGGCATGTTCTCTGCAGCAGGCCAATAAAGTCATGTTTGGAAAAAAACATTCTTGCCATGAAGTACTTCAGTTATTCACCGAGCCTGAGGCGAATAACAGTATATACACCTCACAGGAACATACACAAGAAAAGCTAACTAAATCGAGATTTTTAGATATATATAGGAATCATCCTGTCTGTCTGTTTGGGAAAGCTTGTAAGCGCAACTTCTCCTAAACTGTTTCATGGAATGTGATGAAACTTTAAACAGTAGTGTACCACCAGAAGATGTGCACGGAGTAAAACAATCTGGGTCCGATGTTTTGTAGGGGAGACAATTCAACTTTTTTTTTTTTTTTTTTTTTTTTTTTTTTTTTTTCCCCCCCCCCCCCCCCACCCCAAACAACCCGGAAAAATGTGGGGGGGGAGGGGGGGGGGGGGTAAACGTGGGGGGGGGGGCAGGAGGGGGGGGGGGGGGGAGAGGGGGGGGGGTTGGGGGTTTGGGGTGGGGGGGGGGCAAATTTTTTTTTTTTTTTTTTTTTTTTTTTTTTTTTTTTAAATCCACCCATAATCATCCAAGGCATTTAGAACATGTTGCGGGGTGGGGTGGGGGGGTATTCTGTAGTGAGTTTACTCACATCTCTAGTTATAGTTTGTTTTTTTCCACTGTTAAATTATGACAATGATCCCACCATCTCAATCGTTACACGCTCAATTATAGCGTCTTATGCAACTTATTCAATGTTTAAATTTTTTTTAACCTTGAAAAACAAGAAAGCCATATTGCGTAGCTTTTTTTGTATTTATTATGGGACAGAATTTTGTTGAATTTCTAGGACTTGAGGATGACAATACCTCTGCACACTACTAATATCAGCACAATAGTTGTCTTTTAATGTGTTATATTAATAGTTATGTCTCTCCTTATTTAAATACAGAGTGATACAGTGGCTCCAAGCATTACGGACAATCACGAAGTAACAGCAGATATGGACGAGAAATATAAATATGCATTAAGTAAGGTATTAGCTAGTAAATTATGTACTTGTGTATGTAGTATAATCTTATGAGCACACTTTTACTACTTAATGCCTACATATTTTAACTCACCTTGAAAGATTTCGCTCAGTGGTGCTTATCCAAAGAGTTTGAGAGCATAAGTACTTTACATACAGCAGGTAGCGTTTAATTTCAGATTCCCTCCCAAAACGAAATGCAGTCAGCAGAAAAAAAAAGCTGATTCTCTAAAGAACCACTTATTTCAGTGTGTGTGTGAAGGTTTGTACATGTGCATGCAAATGTTCCAGTCTGTTAACTGAAGGGAAATTACTGCTATTTTTGGAGTAATGTAGAAATCATTTGCTGATCCAATGATAATTCCTACAGATTTATAGTTTGACACCGCGCGTGACCAGGATGAGGTGATTACTGAAGACGAACGAGTGAATGAATAATCGTCTGAATTTCCTGTTTACTTCTACATGAAGAAAAAGACTTGTATTCATTCAAGTTTCAAAAGCATGTTTTGGCAATCGAGCAAAAAACAAAGCAGCATTATGATTTTTTTATAAAGGCTTTAAGCTCCTGGAACAGTTTCTGGAGTAGCTGAAAATACATCATTCATTCGTAATTCAGAACCAAAAAGATCCCATTGCCCCAGTCTCGCACACACACATACACATGCCCACTTCGCCAGCCTATCAGGATTGTATACACTGTTCATCACGAAGATGAAGATAAGATGAAATAAACGTTACAGTTCTATTGCACTACATTAGAAGCTGGCCCAGAGCAGCGGGAAACGGCACGATTAAATAGCGAACAGTACACGAAGGTTAAAAAACGGAATTCTTGCAGATTGTTGCATCAGAAAAATAAAGTTCCCGACAGTGTTAAACTCAGATAGATTTCATTCACGTCTTCACTTTTAAATTTTCTTCACTTTTGGACTTCAAGAGTTTAGCTGTGAAGCTGCAATGCGAGACCCTGTGGAGAATAACGTTGTGTTTGAGAGTACCGTATTTCAAATTTTGGGCCAGTGTTACTCTATATAATAAAAGGTGTTGGTTTATATAACGAAGTCTTTAGTCAGGATGGAGTGTGCAGCTGCTAGTCTGTCAGTTTGTGTTTAAAGACTCAGTGTTTGCTCTGTATTTTATAGGAGTTGTTGAGGCACTACTGCAGAGATGAACAAAGCAATCAGGGAATGTGTGTGAGAGCGTGGTGAGAAAGTGTAGGAAGAAAATAAGAGACAAGAAGAAGCAAATTATGACAGAATGGGCGAAGGAGTTTAAAAGTTTACCAGTCAGGATAAACAGGAAGTAGAATGCAGCAACACTGAACATTCTTCTACTTTCTCCTTTGATTTTATACTCTACAGATGTACTGTAGGAGAGGATTGATTTATAATCAGTGTCTGGAGTCACAAAAATTATTCCTGTTTGGTTCCTCTTAGGGTTTGTTGTGGTGTTTGAAAATGTTGGTTTTTCTCTTGTCTCTGGTATGCTTATTAAGGTGGAATTGAATTCATAAAAGAATTACACTATATACTGTATGTATAGGCTGTTAAATCCATAGAGAGGTGCATTTAGTGGAATACATAAGCACAGCAGTTGGCGTATACGATTTTGCATAAAAGCAATTCAGCGTCCTGTCAGGAGTCATTTGGGTAGATCATGTGATCTAAGCGGAAGGTAGCCTGGTACATGTAAGCACGTGATTGGCTGTTCTAACAGATTTGGTCCGATTTGGGTCCAGTGGCTGAATCTTAGTGACTCTTTGATTCCTTTTACCAAATCCAGATTACAGCAGTCACACGTCAGATTGTGGCCATTTTGCACAATACTTGTGTGTTAACTCATAACGTTGTGCCTGAGGGTTTCAGCCTTTAAAGCAATCCAGTGAGAATAGTAGGAGAGTTTAGATATCCATGATTTTCTATTTAATTTCACTTTGTAAAGGCTATGGTCATGGATTTATAAGGCAGTTATTACATTTGAAATTCAAGTAAGAGGCAGGTTTTTTTTTGGAAGGTGGCTCCGTGGTTAGTAGTTTGGGGAGGGGCGGACTGGAGCGAGTGCATGGTGAATAATATGCTCCTCAGTCCTGTGGGAGCTGAGAGTCCCTTCCAGATGCTGTGTGTGAGTGGCAGCTTGGGTTGGGTGAAAGGTTACAGGAATCAGGCAGCGTCAGCAAACACTAACTCGCGTCTCTCTCGCAAAATACCTTTTCAGAGTAGGAATAGAAGAGGGGGTGGCTTGGGGGCAGAGACAAAGTTTATGGTCTGGTCCAGTGACCCATTTAAATGAGAGGAAGCATGATATTTAACCAGCATTATGCTTACAGCAGTGAGAATAAGAGGCAAAAATGTGGCCATCCGAAGTCCATCTGAGGTATAACAGCCCTTTAAATGCACCGTGAAGAACTGACATTGGAGTTCATTAGCTTGTTTTGCGATTCTGATCAGTCAGTGTAAATATGGCTAGATACTTGGATGCTGTACTAGTTGGAGACTCGCAGCAAAAAAGTGCCCTTTTAAAACTCCATTCTTGTGTGTCTGAGTCAGCTGTAATGGAATTACGGGTGGAAGTGGTCCACTACATGTAGACACTATGTAATGAAATAACTCTCTGACTCACTGAATGTCAGGATGCTACATTTTGCAATGAACGTTCTGTATTTTCAACCCTAAACCACCTCATTAGAAGCCATTTGTATTTTTTTTCTTTTTTCTTTTACATCAGAGCTGTGTCAAAGGTTTTTCTGGAGCATGGAAGCATCATTTTCTCAACCTGATGTTTTGAACCGAAACGTAGATAATCTGCATCTGATACTTTCTACCACTTACTATGAACTACTGCAGCTTAAAGCTGCATCCACACTGCAAGTGACAAGTGACAAGGACCGTGCAAAGTCAACCAAAGCCAGCGAAATGAGTGATTTGAGGCGAAGTTTTCTCAAGCGACGTGAAGTGGGTTGACGAGGAATTCAACCGAGCTGAACTTTCATGCGACACGATCCCAGTGATTACCAATCAGATCTTAAAGATACCATTTAATGATAGATGGCGCCAAACACTGAGTTCCTGAAAAGCTTTTTCGATTTGCTTTCGTCGCGAGATGCGATTTTGGATGCAGTTCAGCAGCAGTGCGATTCGCGTGTTGCACGACGCTTCCTATGTGGACGCGGCTTAAATATTGATGACTATAGATGGTTACATTTACATTATTATACATTAATTTACATTATTATACATTCTTTGTGTTTTGGACTCCTGAGCAAAAGAAAGCTGATGCAATATGTGATTCATCATTTGAGAGTATGTGTATGCTTAAAAACGCCAAAGCATGTGAAGAAGTGTGAATATCTCTTGCATTTTGTGTGTGTGTGTGTGTGTGTGTGTGTGTGTGTGTGTGTGTGTGTGTGTGTGTGTGTGTACGTGTCTACATCTGCAGCTTTAATATGCCTTAAACACCAAAAGACATTTTTACATTTATAACTAAATACATGTATAAGAGTTTCACAGAAAAACATGCAAGGGTGTGCGCGCGCTCAGGCCTGGTTTACACTCAGATGTATGTGCATGTTTTTATTTAAAATATACGTTTAGATATATATTTTTAACACCGCCCATCTGTGAGGATAGGTGACCTATCTTGGTTTTACTGAAAGCTTATCTGGCGGTTTCTGCAGGATAACTCAAAAAATAAGTCACGTATCAGCACAAAACTTTCACAATCTCTCAGTATACTCAAAAGACCAAGAAAAGATCAAGTTTGATTCCTGGCTTTAAATTGAAATCAATTTTGTTGATTGTATGCAGCTATGTATTTGTACAGTGTAGCAGAGTAGAGGTGGACAACCAGTACATGAGCACAATAGCAATAGCGCTCTTGGTTTTGTACATATTGATGCTAAGTGAGTTTTTCTTTAGTTTGAATGCAAGTTTGAATCTGTACTGAAGTAGACATGAAGAAGGCATTCGAATGTCACCCTGAGAGATTGTGGTGGATGGTCGAAGGCTCCTCCTGAACTCTTTCCCAACTCTTTTTGTTCCTAAGCACTCCTGGACATGCCGATCCCATCGTTGTCTACCGTTTTCTTTAATCACTGTGCTGGGAAGGCCATGTGAAACAGTTCCTGAGCTTAATTAAGAGCGCCGCATGAGAGGTTTGCAGTTACTTCTTTAGGGAAAGCCAGAGAGATGGAGGGAGAGAGAGAGAGAGAGAGAGAGAGATAGGGGAAGAAAAGAGAAGGGTTGGATGTTAGATGGAAGAGAAAAGAGAAAGGGAGGGTTGGATGTTAGATGGAAGGGTGGTGTTATGTTTCTGTCCAACATTGTCCTCTAATTTTTTCATGTGCTGTAGGGTACAAGTCTGTCCATATTGGTACATTAGAGTGCGGCAGTAATTAGCAGGGCTATAAAGACTTTCAGGATGTCTTCAGTGCCACAGGAAGGTCACTGCAATCACAAAAAACGTCAGAGAGTTTGGCAGAGATGTCGCCAGAACCTGATGCGTTGAAGTGCTGTTTTTCTCAGTTTTAAGAAGCTAATTATGGAACAGTGTGGTAAACATGTCGCGAGGCACCTGTTCTTAGCGCACTGTTCTTTTCCTAATGACGACAGATCTGCTCTCTTCTTTTCCTCACTGAGCTGCCAAGCGCCTGGTTATTATTGTGCAGCAGGCATTTCCAAGGAGTCATATTAAAAGTGCTGATGTGGCTTTGCTGGCAAGCCAATAGAGGGAGAGAAAGGCTACAGTGAATTAACCCACGTCGACTGCCACGCTAGCCTAAACATTCTTTCTCTTTTTCTTTCTGTTCAAGCAAGCCATGCATAAAGGAGTTTATATCTGTTAAGAAAGCATGGCACGCCGCTGATACATCATATTCACAGCAGCCGTGCCAGCCTTAGATAACCCGTGCTGCCGATCACTAATGCTATCAGCTTGTTAATTTCTTTCACAGACGAGACTTAAGAAGGCATACAGCCTCGAGTGAGGGTGGCTGATGACAGACTCAGTCCCAACTCTATAATCAGTACTTTGTTTTTTTCATTCTATCATTATAGAACATGATTATGTGGGGACTGCTGTTTATAAGTACTCGAACGTCATGCGTTATGTGGAAAGCCACGTGTGTAGAAGAATGGGCACAGTCTGTCAGTTTGCTTCTTTACTTCCGCAGCTTGAAGTCCAACATTAATCATCGTCATTACCTGAGGAAAGGGTTTAAGAAAAAGACTAGGAACATAGATGACGACGACAAGCTCTAATAGCTCAAAGCTATCAATTCCTGGAAATAAACAAAAAACCAAATTAAAATTTAACTCTCCGAGCATTTGCCAGCTCTTCCCTTCAGCTCAGTTCCACTTGATAACTTTTTTCATTACTTCAACTTGATCTCATGTCTGCGTTGTTTCAATCATTTAAATTCCCAATATTAATCTGTGTTAGAATAAAAAGATTGGATGATAAAAATGTTAGTTTTTTTGTGAGACTACTTTTAGAAACCATTCTGTTACATACTCTGTAGTGATGCAGGGGTCTGGGGTTTCTGTATTTTTATTTTTTCAAATGGCTGCCTTAATTGTTAAATAGCCACAAAGAATAAACTTTCTCTCTCGCTCTTTCCATTTCTCTCTGTCTCTCTCTCACACCTTCACGACTACCTTAGGCAACTAGTTTAGCTCAGTTTTCAAGCAAATTTAGTCAATAACCAGTAACCTAATCTTGAATCGGCTGTATCGTGTGTTAGTTTGATCAGCCTCTCCTTCCTAAAAAAAAAAAAAAAAGTTAAAATCCACAGAACTCACTTAGAAAAAAACCGCAGGTGCTTCTGTAAGTTATTTCTCACTTTTTCAGAATGCTGCATCATCACCTTCTGATCATTTTGCTCATTTTTGTCTCTGTACACCACAGCGGCGGATTAGAAATGAAGCCATCGAGATGTGCTGTAAGAAGAGTACACCTTTGGCTCTAATTCAAGAGATTTAACAAAAGCATCATGGTCACCATTTAGGGTTTAGAGACATTTTTACACAGTTCCTCCATTTTCACAAGCTTAAAAACTACAAATGTTTGGGTTTGACAAACTGTCCTGAAGCCGCCTAACCTGGATTGACCGATGCATCACTACTAGAATGATAAAATTCTGGTTCTGAAACCGAATGAAGCTGAAATATGTAGATGATGACTTTAATGTGTTTCATATCAGTCGATATTGATAATTACTGATAATTTTAAAGAATTTTAAAGTAATTACCAAAGATGAAGGTTTATTTTGACCTCTTTATTTTGAGTGTAAACTTTAGGACTAATAGTTTACTCATCATCACAGTATTTCCCACAAATAGACTATATTTGTGCGGAAAGGACTTTAACTTTACTGACCCATTTTAGCAAATAAGCATGAAGAGTAAGAATGATCTGTGAGCAGTAGATAAGTAATAACAAACATAATGTAGTGTATCACTAAAAAAAACTGTGTTGTGCTGGAACGACTGGCCAAATAGCCAACCACATGAACAGAGAGGCATGCTCCTTTATGTGTTATTGTCAGTGTTACCATGACAACATGGAAACGATTACATAAAGCATATTTAGCTTTGTTATAGCTTTGTAAAAGTCTACAAATAAATGGAACTGAGTCAGTTTGTCTGAAAACTGTTATCATCACTTATAAAAAACGAGTAATTCATTGAGCAGAACAACCAAATTTCCAACCATGTGGGCAGAACAAATCTCAATGCGATCTGAAATTACATAGTGTTGTACACCATTTTTGTGCCAGTAGGTAATGCCGACCCTCACCACCAGCCACATCAGGTAAATTTCAGCAGTGTGGGAAATGTTGTTCATTCACTCACTGCATGCTGTTTCTGTTGTAGTGGCCTATGCTGATAGTGCAGCCGATCATTATTCCTGTAAAACTATTGGCTGTTTGCTTGTCACTTAAAGCGTGCGCCATTATCCAGGGATATGATGGGCTGTTCCTGCACCATGAGCTTTGTGTACTCATATTTCACATTCCTGGCATGAGTTACATACATTTAAGTGAAATTGAAATCTACTGAAATGTTCTTTTTGCTATCGATGAGGTGTCTGTAGAGATGAGGTGTCTATCGTTTTATCTCCTAGGTCAGGTGTGTAGGTCTGGGGGTGTGTTAAATTTGCACATTTATAGAAAAAGCATTTAAAAATAAAAAACCAAAATAAAAGTTAACATTTCAGTCCTTCCTGTGCACTTTTCTTTTGTTTAATGCCATTTTTACAGCTGCTTTGACCAGCATTTTATTTTTATAAAAAGTATGAGCTACTGGGCAATTTTTAAGGGGCTATGTTTGATATTGTTTAGTTGTCAGGGCGCATGTTAATTGCAAACTTCCTGGCTGTCTAATAGGACTGCAAGGCATTAGTCTTCATAGCTCATTTCCAAAGTTTTAATATTCGCACAAATTCATGCATGGAGAATATTAGCACAGAGGACTTGATCTGAATGTTAGTGTTGTGCTGTGATCACATTACCATTAGAATATGTCATTTAGAAAACATTTTCCTTCCAGTGCATTAATAGGTCAGAGCTGAAATGGCTGTTCGGTGTAGGGCTGTGCTCCAAATCGGAAAGTGAGAGGACATTTTGAAACCAAGAGGACGTTTGTGCTGTTTAGGCTCCCGGACACTCGTTCTCTCAGTGGGGGGGGGGGCAGGCACACGTTACACACTGAAGCACAGCAAGATGCAGTGATGTGGAGTTCACGTCCCAGGAAACAGCGAGATGTGCAAGGCTAACGTTCTTAATATTAAGATGATCTGGGTTTGGCCTAGATTTTCTGCGTCTTCTGTCATCTTGGAACTAAAAGAGGAAAGTCATGCAGGAGTGTGTTCAGCAGAAAACAAGTAGAGGCTGAGGAGTATTAAAAAGCAAGTAAAGCTGAGCATTAGTGCAAAACAAACCATCTAGAAAGAACAGCTGTCGCTGGAAGTGAAAAGATATCCGCAGTTTGCTTGTTGTGTTCAACATTCCATCCAAATCTGATGTGATTTCCAAATCCTTGTGTGTACGATGGAAAAGTGCAATCCTTAAGAGTAGTAACATTTCTGTGGCGCATGTTAGTGTGCTGGAGTAACATTGATGCTATGTGAGCGAAAGCGACAGTATGATCTTGATGAAAGTGCAATGTTAAAAAGACAGTTTCAGACAGCACATAATGAAAGGTTTGAGCTGTAGAGAAGCTGTGTGATTAGCGTAATCTTTTTAAAAGGCTTTTTCTGACTTAAGTTATCAAGCAGGCAAGGTAACACACCCACCATTCAAATAATTCGGATAATTCTGCACTTGATCACTTTAGGCCAGAAACGATCCCCTAGAGGGAGAAAAAGGCTTTGGTTTTCATTTTCCAAATGACTTTGAAGGGAGGCACGGTGGTGTAGTGGTTAGCATGTCCGCCTTACAGCAAGAAGGTTCTGGGTTTGAGTCCTGAGCTTGGCGAGGGTGTGTCTGTGTGTGGAGGTAGCATGTTCTCCCCGTGCTTTCATGGGTTTCCTCCAGGTCCACAGTTCAAGACATGCACATCAGACTAATTGGCTGTTCCAAATTGCCCCTAGGTGTGAGTGTAAGTGTGAAGGGTTGTGTGTTACCCTGCTATGGTCCGGCGAGCTGTTGAGGGTGTACTCCGCCTTCGCACAGTGCTGGCTGACAGAGGCTCCAGCCTCACTGCAACCCTAATAGGATTAAGTGGTTCAGCAAATGAGTGAGTGAGAGAGAGAGAGATAGCTTTGGAAATTGCTGTAATAATTCCAGATTTTGTCCCCGAGTACATTCTGCTTCCTATTTGTCTTTCATTTGAAGCTGAACATTGCAGCTTGAGTAAACACTCCGAAGTAGGCTACAAATAGGATGTTTTCTCAGTAGTCGTCTGCATTAGAATATAATAGCTGCATCCAATTTTAGATTCATTTCATGTTTTTTCTTTCTCCCTCAAAAGAGAAAACAAAAAACAATTACATCACACATATCCACTTGCATGAATTGCTGAGCACGTCCGATCAATTATGTCGGCAAAATTGATATTTGCAGAAAGATCCTCCAAGTTTAATTAAGTAGCAGGGTCCTATGGCAACAGTGGCAGATATTAAGCTTAAAGTTCACATGGTCCCCTGTGACAGATTCACTGGAGAGCCGCTGGGGTGATACTGAACAGGTACAGTTTCAGTCTACCAAATTCTTAAAAGCTGATTCAGTGCAGTGTAGAGCAATAAAGAACACAGTGACAGAAATCAGCCACTTCTAAGAGTCTGTTAAGGTGTTCTGGTTGAATGAAGTAACCTATTATAGTAATTATCAAGAGTGACAGGAACAAAAGATTGGTGACCAGAGACTCTCATTCACAAGCCTGCTTTTAATGAACTTACTCAAGCCTCTTTCTCTCACCCCGAGTCTCGTAGCAACGAAATCTCTCAGTGGGTGCCCAACACACACACACACACACACACACACACACACACACACACACACACACACACACACACACACACACACAC
>JBCNYH010000024.1:16320673-16331002 GCA_039654325.1 Tandanus tandanus
ACACACACACACACACACACACACACACACACACACACACACACACACACACACACACACACACACACACAAAGCAAGTCAGTCACTCTTTTAGTTATTTTCAACAGCACAAACTCTGTTCCGCCGTTCTCTCTTCCACTTTATCATGCCATCAGCAGAAAGACTGAGTTCAGCTGAATCGATGAATAGCATTCTTTTCTTTTCAAGCCTTTATGTAGTATTAGCACTTTTTTTGCCAGCACAGACCGCTCCTGTGTGCACATATGGTCAGAGTAAAGGTGGTGTACAAGTGAGGAGCTTGCATAATGCTAGCTTTATCAGTCGCTGAGCAGGAACACACAAGCTTTGGTGTAAATCCCAAACTTCTCAACACAGCAGCAACAAAAGGGAAAGCAAGCACGCACACACACACACACACACACACACACACACACACACACACACACACACACACACACACACACACACACACAAGCATTTCAAAGACAAGACTCATCTTCTGTACTGTTAGCAACCCCTTGCCTGAGCACTTAAATCTGAGTTGTTTTTAGATGAGAATCAGGAGCCGCTCTGATCACCGGCCAGTAAAGGCCACAGCAGTCGGATTACGGCGACCGTACTGACTTCTCCTTGATCGTATTCTTGAAATGATAACCCGGTGCTCGTGCAGCCCACTGACCGGGAGAGACCAACAGGATGCCTGCGGTCAGCAGATTAGCCCCTGACATGAGCGCTGAGCACTCTCGCCCCGTCAGCACGCCAACACATTTTATCCTCAAACACAGAGCGCTTGCTTTCGCATCCCTCTCGCTCTGTTCTCGAGCAATTTCCCATTTGTTCCTGAGATTATGTTGACAGTAATGAAGGCAACATAATTCGGAAGAACACTAACTTTTTAAAAACAACTTTCCGACCTTCAGCAGTTTTGACCTAAAACAAATTATCTGAAGGATGACTTTTTTCCCTCTCATTAGCCTTTCGCGTCGTCCCCCAGTTTCCCCCGACTACCATTTGAATTCCTCTTTCTCACAAAAGTCTTCCTTCTGTCACAGGGAACGGGGTTCTGTACTTCTGTGTGAGACATGTTTAATTAAAGGCTTCTGTTAGAATCAGCACAGATCTGATTGAATTAGAAAGGATCTCAAGGCCAAGCTTGCTGTGCTGGTACCCTACTTCACCTGCTGATGTGGGACAGTCGCTGCACTGAGCTCAGCAGATTGTGGGCCGAAATGGGCATGCTGGACTACTGTAGTACACGTAACGCCATGACAAGAGCCGACACATACGTGAAAGGAAAGTGAGTGAGTGTTTATAATACATACAGCTGTCTGTTCGTTTTTTGAGAACACAAGATTTATTTTATGAATGCTAATTTGATCCTTACTTTCTTTCTTACTTTCCGCTGAGAGCCAGTAGTGTTTACCTTCTTAATTTAGTCGACATAGAGAAACACAAAAGCTTTGATCAGAGTGAAATGAGGGTAATTTTGTAGCTCTGTGAACCATGTGAAATCGAAAAGTTGATTTGAGGCCAACGCCTGAATCAGCACTCTATTGTTTGAGCCCTTGTATGACGGTGGCTTTCTTTTGCGCTGGGCGGAGAGTAACGAAGTAACAGGATTAGATTCCGTTAGTTGACCTATAGGATTACTTTATTAGAGCAGGCCAACACTTTCAAACATGACTTCATCTGTCTGTCGGCTACTCCCTCACTCACTTGTTGTCCTTCACTTCCCTCCCAAAAGGGAGTTTCTTTTTTCCCCCTCTTCTTCTCTCTATCCTCCTTCTCTCTCAATCTTTCTCTCTGTTGACCAGAAACCTAGGAATCCATTTCTTGCACAACTGAATTGGAAAATAATCATGAGTGGAGCAGCCAAGCTTTGAGGGAATATTGTGATCTGGCGAGAGTTTGGCAAACAAGGCAGAAGGATGACGTTCAGAAAAAAAGAAACAATCACGGCAGAACAGAGAAACCCTGATGCTGTAATTAAAAGAAGCAGTGCCTGTCTGCCCTCCGAGTGAGGGCTTAATATCTTGTAATGAATGTCAGGATGTGGCCTGTTACAAATCAGCACTTTTGTAGTATCCTGTCCCATGAGATCTTGACCTGTGCTGGTGTTAATGGAGTATGAAGTAAGCGATTGCGCCCCCGAAATGTCTGTTTGTTATGAGTTACAGCTGTCCGACAGGTAAATCTCATGCGGTCAAATATGCATTCTGACGCCAAACAAATGATTTTGTCAGTTGATCACAGTTGTTTTCTCGATGAACTAAATTAGGCATACTTTAACCACAAGTGAGAGACTGAAGTGCTTTAATGCCATTCAAGTGTACTTTTATTTACTGCCAGTCTCTTAGCTAGGGCTGTTTGTTACACCCTCTCTCTCTCTCTCTCTCTCTCGCTCTCTCTCTCTCTCTTTGTCTTTTTCTCTGTGTACACTTCCTCCCTTTCGGAGTGTGTGGGTGAGTAAGTGGTTGTCAAGGATTTTTTTTCCCGTCAGCCACAAACAATAGATTTGCTCTGCAATACAGACATCACCAGAAGAGTGAAATATGTATTTAATTTCTTTCATTTAACAGAATGAGAGATGAGCGCACTATAGAAAGATCTCTTACTCTGGTTCATGGTGTTTTACTTGTATTTGGAGCTTTGGTTATTAAGGGTCTTAATTTGGGCCAGCATTTGAATTCTGATAACAGAAAGTTCAACAGATCACTTCGTCTTTTATGTTATGTAACTGGATTGAGGCTTGGTAGAGATTCTGATCTGGATGTTGACTGCTTGGAATAATGTTAGCTAAGAGAAGCATGTTTTTTTAAAAGTTTTTTTTTCTCATGTTCCAGGCGCACATCTCATTTGCATTTACTTCTAAGACTTTCCTTTTTTTTTTTTTTTTTTTTTTTAAATAAAAATTTGTCTCCCAAACGCTGAAAAAAAAGAAAGTAGCATACAGTATGTGCTTAGCCAGAGAGTGACTTCAAAGCTCCTTTAAAAATTGATTGGCTTTGCCTGTGCCTTTTTTGCAAAGATATTTTTCTCAGAAACAAATGCAAACTTTGTGCAGCACATGAGCATGGCCTGTAGTGTTTGTGAGGCAGCTTGGCTTCTCTTAATATTAGGTCATCTATACCTGTCATCTCATCTTGGCGTGGATACGAGATGGTGCAGAAGATACAGCATGAATCAGTTTACTGCAAACGCAGAATTTTAGTACTATAATTCCACACTTTTAGGCCTTTATCCACCACATATAGTCCCCTAAAGCTACATAATACCTTTTGCTTTGGTCTCTGTAGTCTTTTTCCTCCAAAAGAGCTGATTCAACCTATACCACACTCACTTAGTATGGCTTGTACTGGTTGTTTCCGAGGAAACTATTGCTGAGAAGGTTTATTAGGTAGCAGTGTGATAAGCTCGGGGGTATCATTTCCAGCATCTTTCCTCAGATTCAGGTCCCTCTTACTGTGGTCATTTAGTTCATCTCTACAACCTCCAGCTCAATCATTTATCCAATCTTCCTCAGTGTCTCTGTACTAAACGGCACTGCAGTTTGGCTGAATCCTGGCGTTCACCGTCTGGTCTATATAATGAGCTGTTTCAAAGTTAACGTACTGTGCTTTTTAAATAGTGCTTAAGTATGGATATTAACCAGAAATATGATTCCCTGAAAGACAGAAATGTCTAAATGGAACTAGAGCTGGGCACTAACCCCGTGTGCTATTGTGGTTAGCACAGTCATCTCAGGGCCGTCCAAATCTGAGCAAAACGCCTTCCTGTGTTTGTGTGGGTTTCCTCTGTGTACTCCGATTTCCTCACACAGTCCAATGACATGTAGATTAAGTCAACTCTGAATGTGAGTGTAAGTGGTTATTTGTGTCTGTGTTAGACCTGCGATTTATTGATTAGCAACCTGTTCAGGGTGTACCCACACCCTTGCCCAAAGTCAGTTGGGATTGGCTCTAGCTTCACCGTGGCCCTGATGGAATAGCGGTATAATAATAGATGGATTAGATCCATCATTATGAGGGAAAGCTTTATGATGACACAAATCAGGCCCTCAACACTACACATGACATATAGAGGAAATATATCAACATGTAAAAGAAGCTCAGTGCTTCAGGATAATTGACACTGACAGTAAACTTTAAAGGCAGTATTATCTGACACTAATAACCTTGCTGAAGCAGAGCTAAGATGGACGTGGACACAATAGTGGTCCATTAGAAAGCCAAATGCAAGTATTTTCACAGAATCCCAAGCCTGAAACCTTCAGGTGACTTTTTTTTTTATTTTTTTTTTTATTTTTTTATTTTTTTACAGCACACATGCTATAATGGCCTTGTTTACCAAAATGTCCAGAGGGATCCTTCCGGATTTGCCAGGTGTTCTGAATGAAACACGCATTACCACCAAGATGAGACCATGGCAAAGCACACAACAAGGACACGGGAGGACAAGCACGTCACATGCTGCTCTGATTATTTATATCCTGAGGTATAACATGTTGAAGACAAAAAGTTCCTGGTTGTGGCCAGAACAACGTCCTGTCTTGCCAGGTTGTTACATCACAGCAACCGGTGCCAAATGTAGCTGCCTCCCATAGAGTCTGGGTTCAGGAAGCATACACAACACGTTTGGTTAATGGAAAAAAAAATGGCAACAGGTTGTCAGGGGATGAAGAGCATCCAGAATTTAGCCATCTATCCTGTTATTTAATATAGCATGAACAAGCATGAAGTTGCCACAGTGAGGTAACCTGATGAATGTGGAAGTTTATTCTTAAACATTTAGCTTTGGCACATTATTGGTTTCTGCCATTCAGAGCTGTCTGGCAGCCTAATGATTTTGATGTGGGATCTGTGATATTTGTGGCCTGAAGGAGATGTTGGTGGGGATCAGGTCTCCGTTAAGCTCTGATGAGCTGTCAAAGCTGCGCCTCTGTTTATCTAATCCTGGCATCCCCTGCCATCTGATTTTCCTCCCCGATTTCTCCCATCGCTCAAGGCATCGCTGCCTTAATGCAGATAAAGCATTTCTATTTTTGCGCGAAAATATAATCTTTTAAAATCCTTGCTAATCAGAGATTCAGTGACAGAAAGAGTACCTTGGAACATGGTCTATGAAGGACTACATAAAGGCTCAGAAAAAAGTGGAACAGAATGAGTTAGTGTAGCAACATATTTTTCACCACACCTGATAGCATGTGGTAATGCTGTTTATTTCTGGGCAGGATGCGCTAATGTGATAAGAACATCTATTAGGATAAGACATCTGTACAGCTGTTAGAGGGCACATACTAAACCATTCAGGGAAATATTTGTTATCCTTCTGATGTGTGTTCTGTTACTTGATCAGTTGAATGAGTGACTGGAATACTTTATTGTGTTTTCATCTTTGTGGAAAATCCTTGCTTTAGAAACTGATTTGTATTCTCTTCGGGAATTTATTTATATCTTACAATAGATCAACCGAATAAGATTTGGCTCTCTGCACACTGAAAATAATCTTCCTGATGGATCTGCGAGAATAAACATCAATGACATGAAAGTTTTTTCAAAGATGTTTTCTTCTTCTTTATTCCACGTAAACATAGAAGTTTATACAGGCATAAGGGTGTGGTACATCAAAAATGATTGGTTAACATCATATCAGATAGTACACAGAGTTCTGTGATTGGATCAGATTCAAAATCAGGAAATACATCTGATTTACTGTGATTAGATCGGAAAATATACTTAGATCAACATGATTGGATATCCTCTGTCGCCGAATATGACATGTCTTGCAGGCCTGACAGTACAGGGAACCACAAGGATTTTATTACTCACCGAATGTGCATTATATCAACTGTAACCGAACAGAGAGGAAACAGGTATTTGATAGAATCAAAATGATAAATCTCCATGAAATTCAGTAAAACAAATGCTGGCAAAGGATTATGAAGCATGCTGTGGCACACATTATGCCACTTTACTTCACACGTAGCTTGTAAATAATATACTATTTTTGACCTCGGAGCACTATACATACATACATACATACACACATACATACATACGTAATGGGGCAGCTGTAGACTAATGGTAAGAGAGGCGGCTTTGGGAAAGAAAAAATGTGTGGCGGTGAGGGAGTGAGTTCCGCCTTCCCTTTCTCAACCTTCATGGCTGAAGTGCCCTTGAGCAAGGCATCTAACCCCCAACTGCTCTCTGGGCGCTGGGTGTGTGTAGCAACCCACTGCTCCGAGTGTGTGTGCTCACTTTGGATGGGTTAAATGCAGAGAAAATAATTTCCCTTGCTATATTAATACAGTATGTCAAAATAAAAAAAATATGTATTTACATGTGTGTGTGTTTGTAATTTTTTTTCACATATGTTGTGTATAAAGTCTTTAAATTGCTGTCCTACTTTTGGCTTTCATCCAATGTGCTATGAGAGACAAAAAGTTGATTCACTAAATCTTCTGAATCGGTTCCACATCCCATATTTAACTCGGTAAGCAAAATGAATTTTACATTCAGTGCTTCAGCTAGGAAGACAACCAGCAGATATTGATCTTTATTTTGAGCATGGCACATCACATTTGGACAAAACAGTGCTTGAATTGCAGATTCCAGCGATTATAACCATTGGTCTAATGGTCACAATATAACTTAAAAAAAAAACTTACAATAGGATGCGGAGCCATTAAAAACGTATAGAGTCACCTGTCAAGTAATTAAGCCGAGCTGAGTTCCATGGGAATACTTCATTGAAATGCTGGAAGGAGTATTTGAAATAGGGCGGCACGGTGACGTAGTGGTTAGAATGTTCGCCTCACAGAAAGAAGTTCCTGAATTTGATTCCCAGGCTCGGGCGTATCTTTGTGGAGTTTGCATGTTCTCTCTGTGTTTGTGTGGGTTTCCTCCGCGTACTCCGGTTTCCTCCCACAGTTCAAAGACATGCACATTAGGCTAATTGACTGTTCCAAATTGCCCCTGAGTGTGAGTGTGAATGGTTATGTGTGTGTCAGCCCTGTGATGGTCGGGTAAACTGTTCAGGGTGTACCCTGCCTTCACCCGATGTTGGCTGAGATAGGCTCCATCCTCCCTAATAGGATTAAGTGGTTCGGCAAATGAGAGAGAGAGAGTGAGTATTTGAAATAAATGTTATTTGGTGTTTTTTTCAAATAACCCTAACTATTCACTTAATTCCAAAAAACAAACAAACAGACAAACAAAAAACAGACGTGTTCTAATGCATCAAGAGAGACAGTTACATTTGCTGCTACTGTTCCTTAAACAGTCAGTGTTAAGCAGAAATCTCATGGCCAGCACCGAGGCAGTATTCCTTTGATGTAGATTTCATAGTAAGATGGAGAAGCCTCTAGAAAGATTGGACCACACCCACCATCAGCCAGCACTACACTTGACTTCATAGGGAACATCAAAGGCACAAAACATCTTTGTCCTAGTGCAGAAACCCAAACTTTGATGTTTAGGTTTGGATACGCAGCTCCAACAGTTCTTCACTATAGTCCACAGAGGGAAATATAAACTTCTTTGAAGCATTCATCATTTTTTCGTAGACTTGTGCTTATGCACCTATAGTGCATTCCCTGGGATGCAGTAATGAAGCTCGAGAAGAACCAATAATAACAGTGTGCACATGCTGAACATCTCACCCTTTCCCACAAAAGCTGTGCATGGATATAGTAAACGAAGACGAACCTGAAAATAAAAACACAATGAAAAATTATTTCTTTGTCCTTCATACTAAGGAGATTGAGCCAGAGATCCAGTAAGACAGTTTGAAAGGCCAGGGCGATATTTAGGCAACAAACCCCCCCATACACACAGGGCTGATTATTACTTTGAGGAGCAGTTTGATATGTGCATACTATTTGCCATTTTAAAATGTCACAAGGTAAAAGTTAAATGGCCAGGAGGGCTGCAGCTTATTAGCATGCTCCTTCTCTCATTCTACAAGGACAATCAAATCGGAGTCGAATTCTATAGCAGCACTCAAACACAATTAATCTTATAGCAGTATTCGCGAGCAGTGAAGTACTTCTGTCGTAAACACATCGATCGCTCAGTGTACATGCATGAATTCAGAACTTTAGCTCATGACTCATTAGCAGTGTGTTAGATGGGAGAATTATCACATGAATCAAGTATTTCTTTCCTTTATTCAGCATTGTTCACATAGGTGTTAATGTGACCTCATTGGGTTACTGTGAGTCACATGTTGGTGCCGGAAAAGAAAAATGTGGAAGGAGAATATTTGATGAAGCATTTCTAAGATTAGATGGAACACGCTGGGTACAAATCACTTGGCTATCAAACGGTGTACGAAAGCGAGGAAGATAATTATCCACGTCCCGGTGTGGAGAAGAGATGGTAAAAAAAGACGTGGAAGAGCTGCACTGCAGGTGGGGCAATAGATGCAATTTCACTTGGAACTTTCCGAGGAATCTCCCCACGCTGCTGGAATGGAACAAAAATAACCGATAACCTGACAAAACACTGGATACTCCCGTGGCTTTGTGCGCACCCAAACCATCTCATAATATCACATTATATAGACTGTAACGATTTAGGCCTCTAACAGCACCTTGTCTATGAAATCACAGTGTACTTGTTAATTGTAACAGAATGCAGATGTTTTTATTAGTATTAAAACATATGAATGGATATATTAACATGTTAAAGTAAAGCATGAGAACAGACACAGATTTAGTTGGACTTCTGTTTGGAGCGTGTGGACCGTGACATGGCGCTATAGGGCACACTTATGCTGCTTGGCTACCAGATCTACTTCCTCTCTTCACGCTACAGCTTATCAGCCAGAAGATGGCATGGTTCGTATGCAGTCCCCTAGAACGGGAGAGGAGGCAGCCATGCTATTAATAGGCATGCTATGGTTCAGCTTTAACCTCAGATTGAGAGAGAGAGAGAGAGAGAGAGAGAGAGAGAGAGAGTCTCTGTAAATAAACTGCCACTCCAGTGTCTTCCTGAGCTTTGACACAATGCTTTTTCCCCTCAGATCAGAGAGAATGAAATACATGATTGTTTTATTTTTATGCCTAATGAGCCTGTGATTATTACACATAGAGAGTGTACAGGAAGGTGACCTTTGTGCTTAAAATCAGCCTTTATTTCGACACACCCATAGCCAATTCGATGAAGAATAAATCTAAACAACAGAATGTACATTATCAACACACAGCACTTATGACACAATTCTAATAAGCAGATAAACCAGGAAGTAATCTTGGTTTAGTGTTACAGGGTTTGTAGCTTTAGCGGGTTTGCCATGCTTGAATTGTTTTTTTTTAGAACAGATCCGGACTGCCCAAGGCTCTTGTCAGGGATATTTTACGTAAGGAGTTTTTGGGTGAGTGTACTCAGTTGTTTAGCTTGGTATTGCTCCTGAAAGGGAAGGTGGCTTGACGTGGAAGGGCTGGTTGGTCAGCGTCAGAGGAGACAAGCTCAAGAAAAACAAGAGCAGTTGGAATAGTTATTTAAAACCCATCGAATTTACATTCAGGCTGAGTCCTCACTAGCTTTTGACAAGCACATTTCAAAACCTGACAGCAGTTGATAAAACACTGCACACTCCCTGGACATATTTTTGCTGTATTTTGAAACATTGCGAATCTGAAATAAAGCACGAGTAGAACAGACAGTAGAACATTTACATGTGCGTTCATCAAGTGTTATTGGTGTCACACCAGACAGAATCTGTGGAAATATCTTCACAGGGAAAAAAAAAATCCCTCAGAACTAAACACACTCCTAAATCAACCATCAGCAGTGAATAATTTTTGATTAATAATGCATGAGAGATGACCGTCTCGAGTTATTCATCTCTATATTGCAATAACGCTTCATCCAGATTTACAGGAAGGGTGCAAGAGGGGTGTCAGCAACTGAGAGGGGAAGTGATAGTTTTCATTAGTGTGGGCTGCATTGCTCTCTGTGGATTTGAGCATGCTCCGCTCCTATTTCTGTGCTCAGGAGTTCCCAACCTGGTTCTGGTTAGTTTTGAAAAATGCGTCTGTTTTATTATGTTTAGCACACGGACACACTCATTCACTGGACGCTGCAGTAATCAATAGTCACAGCAGCACTCGAGTCCCCCACAAACCAGAGATAATAAATTACTACATTCACGGCCAGATCTTTCTTTACTCAGGTCTGGCAGCTGCTCTTTTTCATATGCAACCAAAATATTTTCTCCTCTCTAATTTTGTGCCATATTTCCTTGTACTATGTGATGAGAATAAAAAGTGGCACAGTGTGAATGATTCGTTATTCACCAAAAATCACACACACACACACACAATTA
>JBCNYH010000024.1:16374114-16389264 GCA_039654325.1 Tandanus tandanus
ACACACACACACACACACACACACACACACACACACACACACACACACACACACACACACACACACACACACCGACTGGCTGTTCCTCACACTGATCACCATAACAACACCTGCCTGCGGTGTGCATTTTGATTGGGTCCAACTGCCACATTCATGCTGGAAAGTAGTCCTTTTATGTAGTAGGTTTGTCAAGAAGTGTTACACCGGCACACACCCTACAGAAAAAAAGGGATTTTTGCACGTTATTCTTCTCTTTGTGGACATGTTTTAATCCAGCTTAGTCTCTGAGGGACCAGGATTCTATCGTATGATTTCTTTAAGCATAAATGATTTGTTCAACCACGGAAGTATAATAATGGCACAAGTCATGATGACATGTTAGGATCCATCCTTCCCATTTGTTTTCCCAAAAGACAGCGATTTACTTGTTATTTTGCATCAACTTTAAAGCTGACACCTCTGTGGGGCAATTATAGCCTCAGAGGCAGTGTTGTTATCGCCTGGTTTTGCTCTTCACACTTTGTATACATTAACCGAGGCCTCTTTCAGCTTTAAAATCCACACTGAAGGGCCTCCTAATGGCATAATATGACCAATTAAGTCTTCCCTTCGTAAACACGCCTCCGATCCCGGATGAAGAGAAACAGTGCAGCTTGGCAGCTCTCCTGTAGCCGTAGTGCAGCAGGAGCAGAAAGTGCACACAGTGTGAAAGGTAAACAGTCCAAAGATGGCCTCCTTCATAAAGCTCGTGTTTGCATTGACACCCCAACTCTCCTCACTACAAGTCAGAAAAAGCTACTGTGTGTTCAGATTCTGGGGTTAAGGGCTGCATTTTGTAATTATTCGTAGGCATCAGCACAGCACCAATAAGGCTGGAACATTTTTCACAGTTTTCTCCCTCTCATTTTCTTTTTTTTTGTACATAAGGGTGTATGCAAGTGTATTTGTGTGTTAGTGACGGATACTGAATGGGTGACCTTTGAGACAATCAGAAATGCCCTGGGATAAACAAATAAGGACATTGGGCCAGATGCAAGCTGGTGCTGAGGTTGCCTGTGGATTACATTGATTCCCTGAAACAATGGTGATGGCCACACACATTGTGACGGCATTAATAAATAACGGGCAAGCAAATGAGCCTTTTATTCAGACCGTAACTCAACATTCAGCAGGCCTTTTGTGTGTGTATAGGACACGTTGAGACATTTAGCGGTTTTAATAAACCCTGGTCAGAACTTTTTTCATTCTTCTATCTTCATTCATGTGTCATCTGAATCACCCGAATTTACTTCTGAAGACTAGGCATTTCAATTAATAAACAAACAAGAACGATACGTAGTGAAGTAAAACAAGGTCTCTTCTTTGAGCTGGCCTTCATAGAAAGCATAGGATATGTCCAAACCTTGTACTGCCTCTTTCTCACTTACTGAACTGATGGAAACCTAGTAAGTACTATGCAGTATATGAAAAAAAAAAAATGCACAGTAAAATTTCCAGTATATAACCAGAGCACACTTCATCGGCTACTGTGTCTCACGATGCAATGATTTGATTTCCACCATCACAAAATGTTTAATTTACATTTACAGCATTTGGCAGACACGCTTATCCAGAGCGACTTACGATTATCGTTTTTTTTTTAATACAACTGAGCAATCGAGGTTTAAGGGGCTTGCTCAAGGGCCCAACAGTGGTGATAGTCGGGATTGAACTGCTGACCTTCGGATCAGTAACCCATCGCCTTAACTACTAAGCCACCACTGCCCTAAATAAAAAAAAAAATAGAAAAGAAGAAGTGAACAGCAGAAGTGGTTTGGACTCCAGATCTTAATATAAAAGTAATATAAACAATAACAAAATGCAAAAATATCATATCAGCTGCATAGTTTGATGTAATACAGTTTCATGTTTATTTTTTTTTTTACCAGAATAAATAGCCCACCCAATAAGTGCTAGCTTACTAGCTGTGTATGTGACTGAACGGTATGCTTTCTAGTTAAGCAAGGATTCACTACTAGCAATATGACCTCTAGCAAAAATTATGAAATCACCACACTAAAAGGACACTTTACCCTGTTTTTTATTTTTATTATTATTTTTTTTAAACTTTGTAGCAAATAAACAAATCATTATTGTAATTCTCAATATCAATAGATAGCAAAAACTAGGCATAGCCAAGCCGAGACTCTTCTTGCCATGAGGCGGATGTTCTAACCACTATGCCACCGTGCCCCCCTGTAAAAATTCACTAAATTAAATGGGATTTACATATAAAAAAATCCCAGAGGAAAGCAAGCACAAATACCTAAACAAATGAACAAAAACAAGGTTACACTGAGCTAAATAGAAGCACTCATAGATGATGATTAGATGAAAGTGATGTTCAGTGATGAACACTGCACTGGCCAAGGAGATGATGCTAGAAATTTTGTCTGGTGCTGTTCTACATAAGAATACTGCCTGAAGAAAAACAATCATCTATGATATGGGGTTACATGTCAGGTACAGGACCAGGGGATATGATAATCATTCCCTCAACAGTCAGTGCAGTGGTGTACATTAAAACTTGGGCTACTTTACTCATTCCAGAAAATAGGTTTGGTGATGATGAAGTCATTATTCATGAAAACAGTGCATCTTGTCCCCACAAACCAAAGAGTGTTAAAGCTTTTCTTCAGGAAATTCATATCAGAAAACAACACAGATCCCAGTACGACTGAAAAATTATGGTGCTAAAAAAGACAGCGTTCCATTGTGCAAATCTGATCTGTCCACTGCTATTTGAGAAAGTGAGAACAAGCTTGACGGAGAATAAGTCTATGCCTCAAAAAATTCAGGAAAGTGCAAATTGTGAATTGTTTTTGTTAATAATTGCATTATTTTTGTCAGGATTTGTAGTCGGATTTTCTGATTTATTGCCAGCAGCTTGGTGACATATACAGTAGTGTGCAGTGATGATTATACACCACCACTTTTGTCTAAAAGGGCTCCTAATAAAAAGAAGTAAAAAATTACTTTTACCAAAAACATTTTTTTCACTTGCTAAACCATTCCATATGGTTTGAAGTTCATTCATGCTATGCAAAAGTCCAAAAAATTAAATTTGCGACACCTACCAATTTTTCTGAAAAATTGGTATTTTCAGTGTTTTTGTTTATTAGCCATACTTTTTCCTCAATATACTTGTCGGAATGATTTTTTTTGGTTCTCATTGCCTACAATAGCATTGTTCAATACATTTTCACCAAAAAATTATAGAGAAATAATTTTTTACTTCTTTTTATTAGGAGCCCTTTAGATAAAAGTGGTGGTGTATAATCTTCACTGCACACTACTGTACATACTAGTTCACTACATGGAAGTTGGCATACCTGCATACTGTAGTGTATGCTAGGGTGGGGAGTAATGTGCAGTACAGCGTGTAACGCGTGAGTATTCCATATGTAGTACACTTGTACGGCGTTTCGGACACAGCCGTAGATTCAGTGATTAGGGTGTAGAAAAGAAGGAAACCGGAATGGATAAAAATGATGCTGAAGTGACAAGCTGTAGAAGAATGAGAGGATTCGATTGCGTTATTCAAAGTGATAGGATTATAGGGCAAGATCTACTTTAGTGCAGAGACTTAGAGAAGGCTCTAAGAGGTGGAGAGGGTGTGTAAATCAAGCTCACAGCTGGGTACTGTATTACAGTGAAGCATGAAAATGACTGCTCGTGTCTGTCAAGAGTTCACCATCTGTGTATGAATAGTTTCTAGAATCAGATAGAGAGGCCAGATAGAGCTCAGATTTGTGTTTATGGCGTGTGTGAATATCTAAAATACTCAGCAAATCATCATTTTTATAGATAAGATTTCAATCCAGCCTCTAACCACATTCTATGTAGCTCCACAATCCTTTTGTAATTTTTACTATATGGAAAATCAAAGACTCTTCAACACAAAGGAGACAGGTGGTTGATCTGCACAATTCAGGCAATGGATGAAAAAATTATAACAGCACAAGCACTTTAAAATAGCACCACAAACCGTTATGAACATATCAAACAGGCCCACATGTCTGAAGCACTAAAGGAACACACTGCTTGTATAATATTTAGCTGATACTTTTTGTGAATGTCAGGACGAGAGGTAGAGCTGTGAAAGGGCAGAGGGAAAGTAAGCACCCTGGTGTATTACTTCTAGATTTTTTTTCATGAAGGTCATGCTGATTAGAGCGGATTCTGGCACAAAGCACGAATTTAGTTTCCTCTGAGATCTGAAGCTCAGTTTGGCTCCATATAAGACCCCCAGCACCGTCACTACCACCATCACTTTCCCTCAGCGCCTCCAGGATCTCATCACCCCCCACCCACGACCCCTTTCTACAGCCTGAGTTCCCGATCCCATAAATTCAGAGTGCACCGGGCCGCCCTGACTGCCTGATCCTCTATAAGACACAAGAGAAGCTGCTTTTCTGATTAGGCATGCAGGGGGGAAAGCAGAGGCTTCTAAATGAATCTCAAGCATTCTGCTATTTTCTTTCCCTGAATGGGGCTGTCAGTGTGTGTGTGTGTGTGTGTGTGTGTGTGTGTGTGTGTGTGTGTGTGTGTGTGTGTGTGCGTGTGCAAGACCCTCTGCACTCATCCTAGGTAATTGTGAGTCCACCAAGCTGTGAAGGCATTGAGCATTGCCTCCCTGCTGCACAGACACTCTGCAGGAAAAAAAACCCTAGAAAATGCAAGCTGAATCTAATCAATTTGGTCTATTTGTTTATTTATTTTTTGCTCTGCTTCAATGCAAACAGAGTATTTTCTCAGCCCAGCCTCAGAGCCTGATGTAATATGGTGCAGAGTAGTGCATGAGAAACATGATTTATCTTTAAAGGAGCGACACATTTCAAATAACATGAAGAGTCTATTGGATTGTGCATGTACCATAGAATATTACACCTAACACGACTTCCTCATCATTACTGAACCTCTTTTATATTTGTAACTCAGCCATTGAGTAATATTAGCAACAGAAGGACAGGCAGCACTTGAAGGATATAAAGAATATATTCATTTACTTTCAGGGTCTCCCCCTCAGGCTGGACAAGTGAAAGAGGAGTAGGAGAGTGAGTGAAATGGCCTCCCATGTTGGAATGAGTAAATATGAAAGCCCTCTCTCCACCTTTCCCTCCCTCCCCATCCACACAGTTCATAGAAAACGATAAAAGGCAAAGAGAAAAAGACATGGGCAGTGGAATGGAATATAAAATATTTAGTGTGCCTCCTCTTTCAGTGGTGGGAGTGTGAACTGTACTTATCTCTGCTTTGGATTATTGTTGTTTTTTTTGTTCCTTTAGTGTAGTGGGTGGAGTGAAAGACGGAGTGAGCAAGAAAGAGATACTGAGGAGAGAAGGACACGATTAGGACCGATCTGTAGCTTGTGAGACAAGGAAGCTTTCAGGGAAGCAATAGACTACACATGTAGTTTGTGCTGGATTTATTTTCAAGGACAAAGCAAAAAGGGCAGAATGTGCTATTTCTTTTTCTGTTTTCCAGATCAGGCAGAGAAAAGTGGCTAAATAAATGAATAAACAAATAAAAAAATATAGGACAGAATTTAAATTACAAATGTTTCCCAGAATAATCTCAGCTGTTAAATGCATGAATGATTAGATATCACACGTACCATATTTCATGCAGTACCTCAGTCTTTGCTTTTGAATATTTAAAGTACAAACATCATGTGGTATTGATGAATGTGCTAAATGGCTTGCTTCATCATCATATTGTGAAACTTGTTGCAAATGTGATTTTTGTAAACTTACACAAGTGCAGTGTAAAGCCTGCAGTGCATGGAAGTTTTCTCAAGCATGTAAGCTAATGCAGAGAAGTAGGACAGAAGATTAACTGAAGTATTTTGGTGTTTTTATGTTTGCTGTTGTATTTGTTTTTCTCTAACCTTTGCCTCCTTTATGTATTGTTGTGCTGCAGATATGGGGATGCATGGCGTTCCCGTTTCCTTTCTTCAGCAACCTCTCTCATTCTCCCCCTCTTTTTATGTGTGACAGAAGCTAGCTGTAAGAAGTTGTCCTGTGGGGACGCCGGCCAAGCCGCTCTCCCTCATCAAGCCTCCCAGCCAGAGCATCGCCATCTCTGTGGTGCCAGCCAAGGCACCTGTTTCCATGGTGACCGCACACATTAACGGACAAAAGGTGGCGAACTCTGACGTTCTGCAAACGTCCCCCATCAACCTGCAAACGGCCAACCGAGCACACAGACCGGGGGAGCTGTGCCACTCACAGGTACCTACTGCCATAAACATGAACACCACACAACACACAGAGGTACTTAAAAAAAAAAAAGTTACAGAACAGTTCAGAGTTCAGGCTGCATGAAGAGGAGGTATGACTTGGGTGACTTAATTAAGGAGATAGAAATGTCTTTAAACTCTAATATACTGAGTCCCAACTGTAAATTCAAATGTTTTTAAAGGTTAACAGCATATTGAACATGACATGAATCTTCATCATACTGTATAGTGAAATACAATGAAGCAAGACTATTAATAAACCACTTATATACTTAAATTCTCTCTTACATTTTAACCCAAACTTTTTGTATGGTATTGATATCTGAGCTCTGTGCATTGGCCAAGACATTGATCCTCACAGTGATCTAGCCAAGTCTCTGCAAGCTTTGGTTGCCAAGTTTTGAGAAATAATATCACAGGCTTTATAGTATCATACAGTCGTGTACTTTTAGTGCTGTCAAACGTTGCATGAAAATAAGGCATGAAATATGTTATAAAATTGTGTTGAAAAATGTCAAATCCTGTCATTACCTGCTTTTGGCCCAATACTATTATTCACTATTAGCTTGTTGCATTTAAAAAAAAGTTTTTTAAATTGTTTTTTTTCCCCGTTTTTAAAAAAAAAACTAAATAAAGCCATTACAAAGTGGTAGGAAGACATCACAGTTTCTCAAACACTTAAAGTCTCACATTGGACACACTCTGCAAAGTACGACGATTTTAACTTTACAGTATTTTTGGGAAACTGGGCCAAGAACAGAATACAATAAAATAAGCACCCCAAGGAGCAAGAAAAACACTTTTAAAATGGAGCTATGAAGAAAGAAACCTTGGGAGGATCCAAGACTCAGCGGGGGGGCCAGCCCATTCTCTCCTCTGTGAATCACAAGCCCGTAGCAATTATGGTATATAACATGATATTTAACATAACCTGGGAGCTAAATGAGACAACAGAAAAGCCAACTTCCATTGTGCCTTGCTCCCACAGCCACAACAAAACACCATTGATTATATTCATGGATTGTAACTTCATCAATTATATAGCCGGCTTTTACTTCCATGGCACTGCCCTTAGACTGTAGGAACTTCGCAGGGACGATCTGTCAATCGATTTAGGAAATACTAGGAGCTGTATTGTCTCTAGTCCTTTAAAGAGTAAGTGTTTTATAAGCACAGTTTCTCTTAACCACAGCTAGACAGAAACCACACCTTGGAAGAATTGCACCTCAGTCTGTGAAGCTATTTCAAGACATACTGTATATAGAAGCCTCCTGTTCATGTCACATGGGTATGTGTAAGTAAAAAAAAAAAAAAAATCATCAGTTTTTTTTTTTTTTTTTTGTCTCTGAAGTAAAACTTACATCAGCCTGAAGACACTGTACTATTACAGAATTTCTAACAAAGGGAGCAGTAGCAGGTGGTAAATCTATGAAATGTATTATATGTATCCAGCAGAGATGCCTAACAGCCTCACGTTTAGAGTGTTTCCTCAGTGCGTCACTCCTTTCCCTGTATTATCACCCCCTCCTCTCTCCTGTGCCTCCACTTCTCCCTGTCCAAGTCTCTTGGCCTTCCCTTCCCCCTCCGATCTGTCAGATTGAGTGAAAGGGAACAGGGAGAGAGGTCAGGCAGCAGGATGGCTTTACAGCTCTTTGTGGTTGTGGTGTTTAGTGAGCGAGCACACTGCAGCTTTTAACTTTTCCCAGTTGCCAAGGCTCAGTGCTTGTTAGTAGGCCTGGGTCAAGTTAGTGCAACACCCCCCCTTTTTATTTATTTATTTATTTATTTATTTATTTTTTAAAAGAATCAGAGCCAATTCCAGGCCATTTTTGTAGATAGTGTGGTACTGGATGATGGTTTGGGTCCAGGCCACCTGGCTTTTAATTTGGAGATCAATAATGAGTTGCAAGTGGCTGGAGTGAGACACTGCATGGATGCACACATTAGGAGCATTGTTTCTGTGTGAAAGTGTTTTGGGGAATTGGTATGGGACTCAAGCTGCTTTGTGGTGACAGCAGGCTGATTCAGGTCAGCACTGAAACAAGAACACGCACAGCGACATCTACCAAAATAGCAGACTGTAAACAAACTGAGCACTTTAGTTAAAAAATAAATAAATAAATCATCAGTGATATCTTAATGTTTTAATCTGTATTCCTCTTTTAACTTTTGATGGATGGGAATGATGATAAAGTAGGAATTTAATTGGATTTCAAACAAAGAAATGAGAATCAATTGCATTACGACAAAGTATATGAAATAATGTATATGATCTAGTGATTCTGCACACCACTGACAACAGCCTAAATATCTTTCATCATCCAGGTTATGGATAGTGTTTAATTTTCTCTAGATGCTATTGTTACTACAACTAATGATAAAAATTTGCATTATTAGACAAGTAACAAATATTGGCTTTTGTGGTGATGACTAATGAAGTGATATAATACCACTAGATTTTTTTATGGAAGATATGTTAATCATCAGAAATTAACAACAAATAGAAAAAAAAATCTGTTTCAGACTATAAGACGTTGAACTTATGGGGTGTATGCTTTTATTGTAAATAACACATAGCGAGGAAACATTTCAACCAATCGGTCCAAGTCATCTGAACAGACTGTTGCTTCAATATACATTTTATTCTGTAAGTGACAAGACAAACAAAATAACTTTTATATATTTTATATTTAATTGTTTATATATCTATAATATTTGTTTACTTTTTGGAATGGCTGTGTTGAAACAGAAGCAACATTAAATATTGAAATACTATATCGCAAAACATAACTACAGCTAGTTTTAAGTCCTGTGGTGCTGTTATTACAGTAGGTCAAAGCTCTTGAACTGGAACTGGGATTAAAATAACCATAGTGACAAAGTAGTAACAGCAACAAATTACAAACAGATCAGTACCATATCTGGATTTTATAGCCTCAATATGCTAATGAATAAGGCAAAATATATTTTTTGAGTTTTCACTGCCAGCCAAAAAAAAACCCTCCTACACTCTAATATTTTGTTGGAATGCCTTAAGCCTTGATCACAGCGTGTAATCACCATGGCATTGTTGCTTCAGTTGGTCACATCGAGGCTCAGCAATATTATGTAGCAATAAAAAGAAGTCAGCTTATGACTTGAATGTACTGTATGACCAGGTTATCACATCATTGGATTTTTTCCCCCTGATTGCAAAATTAGGGCTCAAATAATGATATAGTGGTTCAGGGAGCATGATGAATCATTTTCACACATGAACTGGCACCACAGAGTCCTGACCTTAAACCTACTGAAAGTCTTTGGGATGTGCTGGAGAAGACTTTATAGAGTGGTTCAATTTTACCATCATCATTTCAAGATGTCATTGAAGAATGAAACCAATTCTGGATAGAAATAAATGTGATGTTGCTTTGTTGAAAAGCAAAGAAGTTTGAAAAACATGAAGTTTGTTGAAACAACGCCATGGCTACAGGCAGTCCAACATAATATTGGCGTGTAGGACTTTTATGGGGGTTGGGCAGTGTATAAAGATGGTAAGAGAAGATGCATACTTTGTCTCTAGTAGGTTGATCCACTATCTGGGGTCAGTAACTACTGTATAAAAGTAATGCTAATAGTCAAAGTCAAGCTCATCAGGCGTCCTGAAGTGTCCTAGGTCTGTGTGCCTAGTGTCCTAGGTCTGTGTACATTTAGGGCTGCTGTCCATTAATACCTTTAAAAACAGACACTAAGACTTAACGTGAAAATAAAACTGGGTGCTGTGATCTTTCCTCTTTGCACCATGCTTGAGAAAGAACTGATGGAGACTGATGGTGTGTTTTGAATCATAGTACTTAAGTGAAACAAGAGAATACTCTTATGGTTATTGGGCCACTTTACTGGTTTCTGTTGCAATGTACAGGGTGACCCAAAAAAAAAAAAAACCTTCCACATTTCAAGGTTAAAAGATAAACAAATTATTATTTGCACACATGAAAGTTAGTGAGGCAGGAGAAGTGGTGCTAAGGTCTGTTGGTAACCCAGCCCCAACTTCAACACCTCGAGCTTGAAGAACTCAGTGTGTGGTTTCAGTAAGATGGAGCTACGGCACATACAGCTCGTGCTGAGGGAAATGTTTCCGGATCGGATGATCTCGCTACATGGTGATATTGGGTGGCCGGCCCGTTCCCCTGACCTCACCCCTTGTGATTTTTTTTCTTTTTCTGGGGGCTACCTTGAATCACAAGTGTATACTCAGGGACCCCAAACTTTTAAGGTCGCTATTCAGCAGGAGATGAAGCCGCTGTTCCACCTGAGATGACCCATTGAGCCATGGCAGCCTTCAGAAACCACCTCCAAGTGTGTATAGACAACGACAGTCACCATTTGGAGAATGACATCTCTAAAACATGATGTATAATAAACTGTATTGAATGAAGTTTCATGTGTGCAAATAATAATTTTGATTATCTTTCACATTTTTTTTAAATTTACCTTTGAAATGTGGGAGGAAACCCATGCACTCAGAGAGAGCATGCGACTCAGAACTCCCTCGCCGACCACAGGACTCAAACCCAGGACCTTCTTGCTGTGAGTCGAGGGTGCTAATCACTATGCTACCATGCTCCCAGGATTAGGAATAGCAGGCTACAAATCTACACATTTATTTATTAAAACTGGGGTAGAAAAAAATTTTCATGGACTTGCAGAAACATGCTCCCGTACGGTTTCATAGATCAATCAGACTCATTGTTGAGTGTCAAGGTAAGCCAAATCTGTGTACTCTCAGCACAGCTGTGGTAAAATATGTTATACTTCTGAATAGCCTGACCTCCCGGTATTATATTGATAGAGAATAAAATGTGTAGTGCAGTGGATCACTTTGGAGCAGTGAACAGGTAAAAGGAGTTAATGGTTAAAACATTCTCAGTGTTAACTGAAAAGCTTTGGCCTCTGAAGTCGAGCTTTTTGAATTCTAATGCATGCTTGGTGTAGAGCAGCCCTGTCAGAGCGACACACACAAGCACGACACATGGCATTTAAATGAGACGCCACTGGCACTGCCTTTCCTGCACTCTGCTGAATAGTTTTAATTACACTGATAGTAAAAGTCCATACTGCTGCTCTGTTAGTCCCTTTTCACATCCACATGCAGTATACTGTGTACATTACAGTATACATGTACACATGCACAATGAGTAGTCTTTCAGACTGTTTATTTCATCATAAACAAAATATGTGTTAACACAGCTGGGGTGCACTGGCACCTGATATTTCCTGCAGGACTTACCAAGCAGGCAGTGTTGGCTGAAGGTTCCTTAGGGTGCCATTTCAAACTACTGGCCTTGCAGTAACTGAATGAGACAGGCACCATGCCCATGTCTGTACCTGCTTGCCTCACTCGCAGGCACTCGCTCCAACAGTCACTACTGAATGGTCTCTTGTATGTAAGAAGCACAGCCAGTGACTAGTGATGACATGGGCACAGATGACTTGCATGCCCTGTAATGGCTGCTGTGTTAAGTTTTAGAAGAGGCGCTTTGCTGCATTGTGATCATGCTTTGCCTCGAGCCATGCGCTATACTAAACATTCTTTCCCCCCACTTCATTTAGTGTTATCATACTCCTCACTCGTCGCTTCACACAACACACTCTGTTAAGGGTACATGGAATTAATCATTTACTCTGAAAAGCAGGCTGTACAGTGTGTCCTGACTCCAGTTAAGGCAACTTCCATCCTTTGATGTGATTACCATTCAAACCCACCTTCGAAAGATGTGGAGGGTGTAAGCATGCAGGCTTTAGTGGAGAATTGTGTTTTGGCCGTTCACATCTCCCCCAAGTGGCCATCATTGCAATTGTACACAGCAAATCTACTAGCAGCATCACTGAACTACTGCTGACAGAAGATTGGCGTAAATATTTATTTGTCTTCCTCATGCTGCAAAAGTTAGTGTAGAGAACCCTGTAGGAAAGAGATATGATTTAGCTGATTAAAATTCCCCCAAAAATGTCGTGTCACACTTTAGCTAACTATGTGTTTTGAGTATTTTTTTCACAGCATATGCACATTGAGAACTGGCCCAAACAGGATGATGAATGAGAGAATGCCTGGTTATAAGTGCCTGGTTGAGTGTCTCTTAAAGTGTGCATTCTGATCCCTCTCACTCGCCCTCCAATTTCTTCTCCCTTTGGATTCCCTGCTGTGTCCATATTTTCCTGCGCTTGTGATGAAAACATGAGACAGCATGGCAGAGATGGAAGGAAACAAACAGGTGTCCTTGATTCGGAGCTTCCTTTACTCAGTTTCCATCTCAATATTTGTACAGCCCATAGCTCTCTGATTCTCTGGGTTGGAACATTTTGAAGTGCATCCTACACCAACCAGGAAAGGCTGAAGCTACGCTGTGTATTTTGGGCTAAGTAAGAAAACACCAAAGGCCAGACTAAAATGTCAGCATCTGAAAGCCTAATGCCTGCCTACTGAAAAGGTTTCTCAATTCAGCACGGAAGAGGAAAACATAAGGCTAAACGTTTCTCTTTTTCTCCTCTTGACAGCCAAGAAGGAGGAGACAAGGGACACGGAGAGCTGAAAGAAACACTTAAACTCTTCTTCGTATGCTGTCTTTTTCCCTTTCTTTATCTCGCTTCTTCAAAATAGGCAGTGAAATTAGGTCCAGTGGATGAACCGTCAGGGCTCAGAGCTGGATAGGTTTCACAAAAATACCACATACCAGCATGGAAAGGATCCAAACATATATTTTATGCCCTGTCTGGATATCACACACAAACATCTTCACTCGGATTGAAGACAGTTTAGAAAAGGGCATGGGGGCGGGGAACACACACAGCTCCCAGGACTGCCTGAGCAGCCCCACTGCGTTTTAGTCATTATGATACAAAAAAACCACACAGAAATAAAGCAACTTCAAGGTTATGATATTCTTATTCAAGAGGAGGCCTAAAAAAAGGTTGCATAGGTTTTGGGGAGCAGGGGGCAACAATTACGGAAATGAACGCCCTCACCAAAGGAGAATTTTCATCCCGGCTGTTACCATGGGAACGGGCCTTTAACCCCCGCCCCCCTTCCTTCCTCCCCCACTTTCTCTCGCCTTTCTCTGGCACAATGGAAGGAAGAGATTTTTACAGCGGGTGAGTGAATGATCATGTTTTTCAAAGGAGGGCAGCACTAACTTTTCTGATTTGTTCTTTGTTGAGAAACAGAAAGTCAGAGCTCTCTGTGCTTCAAGGAGAACACAAGCCTTGCAAACCATTTTAAGCAAATCTGCAATCGTATGAAAGATTAGAGCTGAATATTCATTATCCATTTCCAAATATATGTTGCTCAAAAGAACCCAGGAATCAGTAACTCACAGACCGCACTGCGAAAAAATTCAGAACGCAACTGGGCCGTAATTCAAATTTCATATCTGAACACAATAGACTCGCATTGGAAGTAAATTATCAGTATGAGTGAGAGTGTGATAGTGTGCTGAGCTGTGAAAACATTTTTTCCCTGCTTATGAAAGGCTGACCTTGAAAAACAGATTTACTGGTCAAACATAATTCTGTTCCCAATATCTCATTGTGATGCCTCCATCATAATGCCATTCGTACATGCCCTCAACAGAACTGGCCATGCAGTTTCACGTGCTGTCAAGGTCGTTGTGCCTTGTATTTATTTATTTATTTTTGGCATAAAATAGAAGCTAGTCAGCTCAACAACTCCATAACCAAATGATACTAACGAAAATGCATTTGTACAGCATTGAAAGTTGTACTGATAAGACAGTGTATTTGTAGTCCTATCCTTCAGATACATTTGTACTGCTAAAAGAAAATGAATACATTTATGAACTAGAGGCTTCTACACCTCACATCTGCCATTCCTTTTACACCTCTGTTTGTGAATGTCTACTGGCTCGCCTTGGCATCTTAAGACCCTCTGCAGTGTCATGTTTCCCAGCTTGCACTGGCAGGTTGTTGTCTCCACTAATCTGCTAATCAGCGCCTGTCCACCAGCATTGTTTAAACTGGCAACGGAGGAAATAACACAAGCACGGGGAAAGCTTTACTGTTGAAATGTGATGCTGTTTTGGAACAAAACATGCTGTGCCACCATGTTCTTAAGGGTATTCCTTGTAAGCGAATGCTCATAAACAAATGCTTATTGCTTTTTTTTTTTTTTTTTTAATGAAACACATTTTTAGTTATTCTGAGTCTATATAGATATATCACACAGAGGCAAACACATTACTGTATGTAAAGAATAATTGGAACATTTGTTTAAAAAAGAAGAAGAAAAGATTCCTATGTTGTCCACCCGTGAAGGAGAGTGTTTGAATCCTAAAGCCGGCCTCATACAGGGGTGGTACTGAAGGCAGGTCAGCGTGGTTTAAAATTGATGGCAGAATGGCTAAACAGCTGTGAGCTGTAGGTAATAACACGGTGTGAATATGTTGTAATGAGGTTGTATTGAATGAGGTTGGGGAAGGTGACACCATGGCAGCTAGATGGTTATGTGCAATTTTGAGGACCAAAACAAATTTTTGGAAATCTTGCGGTTTATGGCAGTTGACAGCGAACAACACCATCACAGTCACAAGACTATATCACTGCGGTCCAACACGGTTTAGAACTGCTCTGAACCACTGTTTAAAAAACTCCCTCCATGTGACACTTAATTAAAAAAACATAAAAAAATGATGCTTTAAAATACAAAGAAATACCAGGGAATGTGATTAATTTACTAACATAAACCATGGTGTATTAATATAAAAATAGAAAAGGTAACTGTTAGCTTAAGCTTGGGGTTCGTTCTCTCTCTCTCTCTCTCTCTCTCTCTCTCTCTCTCTCTCTCTCTCTCTCTCTCTCTCTCTCTCTCTCTCTCT
>JBCNYH010000024.1:16396008-16414253 GCA_039654325.1 Tandanus tandanus
ACACACACACACACACACACACACACACACACACACACACACACACACACACACACACACACACACACATTTATTCTTCCTCAGGTCTCAGACATCATAAAAACAGACTGCATCCAGTATCTGACACATTACTCCAGATATCATAACGCAAGGTCAGCCTGAGCCAGATCTCCTGATCTCCACTTCATAAACTCGACGGGCAAATTTAGCAAACTGCTTTTCAAATAGCACCCGAAAAAAACTAAGAACTGAGACCAGACATAAGTAAATAGACACCCAAAATTTCAGAATGAATATTTGCTGGTGGAAGAAGAGGCTTGCGTCTTGCTGCTCGACCATAATAGCCCATTTGATGAAGATAGCGCGTAACAGTTTTTGAGCTGGTCTGGATGTCTTCCTCAATGTCTGCGGCCTTGGAACAGGGATTTTTCTCCACTGCTCTCTTCACGGAGCGAAGGCATCTTTCTGATGGTCCAGGTCGACCTGGTCGTGGATCCGTGGTGGTGTTACCTTCACTGTTGAACTTTTTACTGTTGACAGAGGAATATTCAAATTGTCGGCTATTTCTTGCTGGCTGATGTCACCCAGATTTTCAGAGAGGTCGAATCGTGGCCCAGCCAGAGGATGACGTCAGCAATTATGGCCGAGCAGCAAGACACTGGCCTCTTCTTTGACCAGCAAACATTCCTTCTGAAATTTTGGTCATCTATTTACTTATGTCTGGTCTGTGAAACATTCTGTTCCTGTAACATTCCTTTTCAGATCCAACCACACCCTCCGAATCCACTTTATATTATAAATTCACTCGTCAGGTTTCTTTCTTTTCTTGATGTGATTAAAACTTTGATTGTATTACTTTTTTTTTATATTTTGATGGTAGGGTTGGGTGAAAATAAAATATTGATTTTTATACCATGTGGCTTTACAGTAACGACCCCAGATCAATCTGTAATTATGACAATATTAATAATAATTACTATTATTGGATATTTTAGTATATTTTTAATTGGAAATGGTAACTGAAAAACCATCACCATATACCAGAAACTTCCCACAAACTTAATATTTTTAATATATATGATTTGTATATTAATTTAGCCATGAAACAAACTCAGATTTATTCACATTAAAAGTTACTGATTACATGATAATTGAAAATGACATTACAAGTAGCCTATTATCACTTTTAGGACACTTAAAAAAAAAAATTATGTGATAAGATTTTTATAAAAAAGGGAAAGCTTTATTCCACACACAAGAAGCCATTTTTCTGCATTAAATAGTGTGGGGTATTTAGCCAGAAAGTTTAGAAAACATGATAAGATGCATCCTGACTTTTTTCCTCAAATAAATAAATATTAGAAAAATGTAGATAGTATTTGAGCAGTGATTCTATTTTTATGGTTGTTATTGAAATACATTAAGCCTTGTATTCATATATGAAAATAATGTTTTATAAAAGTAGCGAGTAAGTAGTTATACTAGTAAAACAGTCAGTGATGGCTATAGAAATTTTTAAAAAGATGCACAAAGAGCTTATTTGTGATTGCTTTAGAACATCGTAGTCAAATCAAATAATCCAACGGAACACATCTCAATTCTGAAACGATCCTCATGTGCAAGTTTTCCAAATCTGTAACATTGTTTGAATGATCCAAATGCATAAACAACATGATGGGAATAAAAGTCTATCAAAAAATGTAGAGTTTCAGAAACCTTGGTGCAAAAGCTGACTTGTTCTTGAAGTCAGTTGATAGCTTGTCAGCTGTTCAAGATTTGAGTGAGAAGGCGGAAAAAAAAGGCAGATGCTAAGCGTTTGCAGGTTTTTTGCAGCTATTACTGGCACTTTGGTGCTGACAAATGTGTGGGTGCGGGAGTGAAGCCATTGGTGATCTGTGTATGCACAGTAAAACATGAGCTCAGATCCGACCCCTCCTTATTACAGTCACATGGTGGTCAGTATGAAAATGTGCATTAAGTTTAGAGCCACGTGCTGAAATCTGACTTATAAAAGATTAAATGACAAAGTTTGGCAGAGAATTTGTTCTACTTCAGCTCTGTAACGTGAACACTGCCAGAATGGACTGTATGTAGAGGAAAACGTGTAAAACAAGATCCAAAACAGGTCCCACCAGCTCAGCAATGGGGTGTAACACACAAAACGACTCCTCAGATCCAGATTAGTGTCCATTACAGTCCAAGACAAAATGTTGGAGATGATCTAATGAATCACATGGCTAATAAATCTTTAAGACTAAGCCTCCCAGCCATGCTAAACCTTCCATTCAGACTCTGGATGCAATTAATCCCAGTTCAAGTTGAGCTCATTTATATGCACTGGTCTTCTTAATGGATCAATGCAGATAATGATGTTTGATAAGGACACAAATGAAGCTTATTTGTGCATGTAGCAGGAAAACCACAGGGGGGCAGCACAGGCCCAAGATAAGGCCATACTGAACTCCCACAAGGTCAGAACAACACTGGACAGCATGTAGATTGTGATAAATTATAATGAGTACACATATGCTTTATTATTCTTTTTTCAAACTGAGCTATTGTTTGTAAGTAAACGTATTTTCTTTGGTCGTAGCTTAAAATTTTTGCTTAAATACATTTTTGTATTCGAGTGTGTTTCTGCTCTCGAGTCAGATTCATGAATATTTGAACAGTGACAATTTAAAAATTTTGCCTTTGTTCTCTGCAATGAATCTACTGCAGTGGATTTGAAATGAAGCAATCAAAATGTGATTGAAGTGCGGACTTTTAGCTTTAATTCAAGCGGACTTTTATTCAGGACTTTGTGCTGACGGTAAAACATTTTATGTTTAATCATATGATTTTATTATTAGTGCAGTATTTCTTTTTTAACATTTAATAATAGGAAAGTCTGTGACTGTGACTGTCATGTCATTTTTGCTTTTGCAATTAGCTCTGCAGTTGGCAGAAAATTAGGATTTTCTAGAGAGTGTAATAAGGAAGCACTTCATTTTAGATTGAGATACGATGTTCTATCCTCAACAGAATTTGGACATGATCTTAGATAATTTCTCTCAAAAATTCTGACTGTAAATTGAAATAATAGCCAATCATGTTGATGTAAACAGGTCTCGGGTGATTTACGTAACCATTAGCTGTATAATTGCCTTATTTAATTAACCAATAATTGTCTGCTGCTTTTATTAAAAAAATGTAATTGAACTTGGAAGTAAACTCTGGTGGGTTTAAGGTTTTACTTGGGCTAATGAGAGCACAGTGCTAAGAATGAAGAAATACATATTTTAGCTTTGTCTTACTTGAAGGAAAGGTAATGTCCACCACAATTTACAGCCATTTTTACATAGTAACTTCATTTTCACAGGCTGAAAGGTAATTGGACATAATTATATATAAATAAAATGAATACCTGCAAAGTCTGAAGTCTACATACCATGTGCATCACCAAATGCTTGTATGCCGAGTTTCCTTCCTTGAATAAGGGCCAGGTGTTTACCGTAGGTACCATCAGCAGCTGCTTGTCTTCCTGTTTTGCCTTGAGTAAGTAACAAGCATACTCAGTTGAGTTGACTGACTTGGTCATTTAAGAACATTCAATTTCTTTGCCCTGAGAAGCTCTTGGCTTTCACAGTATGTTTTGGGTCTTTATCTGTCTGTACTGCGAGGTGCTGTCCCATCAGGTTTGCAGCATTAGGCTGAATCTGAACAGAAAGTATAGCTCTGTACACTTCAGAATTTATCCTGCTACTTTTATCAGCAGTCACATCATTAATAATCACCAGTGACCCAATTATCTTGGCATTCCTTTCCATCTACATACTCTTCTCTGCCCATCATTCTGCTCCTGGTTAAACGGTTTTTCATCTGGCCAAAGAATCTTGTTCTAGAACGGCGCAGGCTTTTTTAGCACAGTCTAATCTGGCCTTTCTTTTATTGAGTGTTACCTGTGGTTTGAGGTAAACTATCTGTATTTACTTTCATGATGACGTCTATTAATTGTGATAAAAAGTGTTCTTGACTTTGCTAGATGTTGTAGACGGGTTTTTCATCACCAGGGAAAGAATTCTACGATCATCCACATTAGTCTTTCACAGTATTCTCAGCCTTGTGGTGTTGAGTTCTAATAGGTTTCCTTGCATCAACATATTCAACATTTCAACAATTGCATATAAACAGTACACATGAACAGCTCCCAAATGCAAATTCAACACTTGTCAACTCCAGACCTTTTATTTCCTTCATTTGTTATGATTTTTTTTTTTGTTGATTTTTTGATTTACTGTATTAATACTGCAAGGGAAATTATTGCCTCTGTATTTAACCCAGTGAGCACACACACACTCGGAGCAGAGGACTGCCACACATTGGGGTGCACGGAGAGCAGTTGGGGGATTGGTGCCTTGCTTAACGGCATTTCAGCCATGAATGTGGAGGAAGGGAAGGTGCAGCTCACTCCCACACATTTTCCCTGCTGGTTCGGGACTCGAACTACCGACCTTTAGGTCCCAAACCTGCTTCTCTAACCATTAGGTTACGGCTGCCCCAAATGACAAATAACAAGGAAACAAGTAACACACTGCAATGTTACTGTTATCAGCCATTTGTCTCATTATCTTTAAGCCTGTGAAACAATCCCTAAATGGTACATTAAATTTTTTTTAAAACACCTGGACTAATGTTAACATTCTACACCTTGATCACATCTCGATCGCTTCATTTCAAATATTTATAGACCTGATTGTAAGTCAATATGCTATATGCATAATAAATTCACTTTCCCTCCACTTTCATTTTCCAAACAATACAAATGTGTCTGTTTATGACTGTTATATCAAACTGGACAGTAAATACCCCTTCAATCCATGTTAAACACAGGTTAGGCCAAAGACTCTGATCCCGGACAGCCTTCCCCACAGCCCGTGCCAGGAGCAGCAGTCCAGCCAGCCACTGAGCCTGGTACGTGGTACTGCCGTGGTTAGCCCCAAAAGCCAGGGACTTGGTACCTTCAGCCCTGAGAGGATGTCTAGTGGCCAGGGTGAGATCACCCCACCTCCCCTGCCTGTGCCCAGTGTTTCCACAGCCAGCCCTGGTGTTGCATACGCCATCATCTCCGCCACCTCACCGGCAGCCAACGGAGTGGCAGCCATGAGCGAGGCAGTGAAAGTACAACCACTGATCTTCAGCCCAGACAGCAAGGTCAGACAGTAGCCTTATCAGCTATCAGCACAGTCTACAGCTCCTGTGAACGCTATCAGACATTTAATCCAGAAAGCAGATTGTTCTTCCTTTTAAGTGTCTAGGAACCATCCTGTGAAGACTAGGATCACGTTATTTTATTTATATACATTAGTATATTTAGCACAGCATTTAAACATCCTCTTATAATAAATAGCTTTGCACTGCATGTTTATTCTACTTATTTTCCTTTAATATTTAAAATAACTTCTTTAAATTAGATATTGTATAAAATTCTATTGTAACATCCTACTTGCTACTTGTTCTTGTACTCGGTCAGTCAGTGTTCTAACAGATATATCAGAGCTGTGATATTACAGAGCTGCCCAAATCACTGCAGTTTCGAAATGTGGCATTGTACAAACACTGTTATAAGGTAGAATTGCTGCAGCATGGCTTGAATCTCTTTCTAGCACTTATGATCTTTACACTGTAATGCTTTTGGGAAATCGTTCCCTCATTGTGCAGCTTAACCTTCCTGGGCACTTGTGCGTGACAAGTAATTTTTTAGAATCCTGAAGTGTCTCAGAGTAAGGTCTCATCCCTGCGTATGAGATTTGCAGCAGTAATTAATCTCAGACTGAGATGAAAAATGGTTTGTGGCCGACGCAGGAAAGATTTGTGAGGCTCATTACGTTGTCGTTAAGAGAGAGGTGGTCCTCATGACCACTGGTCCCATTCAACTCTCATAGGCTACATTTCCCCCCTAGTGTCCTATATGTTATGTCATGTACTGATCATATAGTCAAGATTAGCAAGGTTTAATAACAGATTGTACACCTGTTTGCAGCCCCACAGATAAGATGTTGTATAAAGGAAAATTTATATGTTGAATTAAAGAGAGAAATGCTATTTTAATTTTGTACATTTTAGCAGTGAGATATACATTATTTTGATGAGTTTTTCCATTCCAACAAATTTCTTCTTATTTTATTGTCAGTGTAACAGCCATGACGATAAATACGTTTGCAACCAATATGGGTATGTCTATATTTGTAGGTGATAATAATCCAGCCACAGATCCCCAGCAGCTCTCAGGGTTCTCCAGGCCCCCCGGCAGAGATCCCCTCTCAGGAGCCCAGTCCTGCCCCCTCCCCCCCACACAAGCCCAATAAAAAAGAGGAAGACCCAGAGGTATGCTCACGCTGTATAGTCCACTACATCTGTAACAAGGACTGACAGACAAATAGAAACATTCGGTTTTGAGAAACAACCGTGGATAGCTCCAGGAAATGTCTGTCTGAAATCATATCTACACAATCTGATTCTCAGTGTGTCCTGGGGAGCCTTACATAACTGTGCCGTCTGTATTGGAACACACCAAAGCTGAAAATATGTACATTTTTGGACACAAATAATAACACAGAAAGAATCCAGCCAAACACATGCTATTAGCCATGAAGCGTCAATGCCATGCTTTTTAGGTTCCTCACTGTCCCCTCTCTCTCCACCTCAGAAAATTGCGTTCATGGTAGCGCTCGGCCTCGTCACTACAGAACACTTGGAAGGTAAGTTGCTGTTCCTGAGTGCACAGGGATCCTGTTTCCTGAGTGTAACTGATCCTGATAGAAGCTTCCAAAATAACACGTATATTTTCATTGTTATGGCAGAAATCCAGACCAAACGACAGGAAAGGAAGAGAAGAAGTACAGCTAATCCTGCATACAGCCTGTTTGATCCAGAGGTAGTTCTCAAACACACCTAAACCACATACCTTTTTGAACTGTACATATAAGTAGCAGCAGGAAATCATTACAAGGACTAAAAGGATAAGAGTTTTAAGATTTATCTTTTAAATAATAATAAAACAACCTGCAAAATGACTGGGACAGCTGGCATGCAGCCAAAACAGATGAGCTTCTCTGCCTGTAATATACATTAGCACCTTAACTATAATCATAAATATAGTGAAACATAATTCACTGAAATTCTGTGAAAGTGTTTTTATTCCTTACCTCTGCCAGGAGGTTATTCTTTCACCTGTCTTGGTCTGTCTGTTAGTTAGTCTGATTGTTTGTGTATAATATAACTCAAAAGGTTATGCATGGAATTTGATGAAGATCTTTTCTAGAGCAGGGCATGGTGCAAGTACCAAACCATTACATTTTAGAATGCATGGTAGGGTAAAGTCTGTTCGGCTTTTACACCCGAGCATACTGGCTCATCAGGCCGGAGCTTCTTCAGGCCGGTTTCCTTAGGGTGAAGCAACTAGGAGTTCAACTCCTCCTGTATGGTGCGCTAGTCCCAGTATTTTTATTGGTATTCATTTATACTGCTGGGTGGACAGAGGCACACTTGTGGTTAGGACCTTGCCCAGGGGTCTTAATACGGTGGGGATCTAACGGGGATTCGAACCAACGACCTCGCGATCATGAGCCCAGCACCCTAACCACTACACCACTGGCCCCAATATAGGACTTTTATTTTGTCTGGGCAGTGTGATTCATGCATGGGATCATGCTTAAAAAAAGTAATAATAAAATAATGATAATAAAAAAATGTGGCAAACTATTCTTATTAGATGCCCACTGGGGGTAGGGATTTTATTATAACTGCCAAGTAATAAAAACCTGTAGTCTTACCCAGATTTTTCAGGTTAATCAATGCAATTGTCACCGTAATCCATTTGTGCCTGGCAGAGGTACCTTGCACTCTATAAGTGCTCCTTTTTAAAAATTCGCCATGTGAAGGGTTTTCTAATGTTCTTGTTTGTTCATTCTTGGGTTGTCAAACACAGCGTGAACCAAAAATGTTTTGATAAACATTAGTGTAGAGAGAAATTGCTTTTATTTAGTCACCTCTAATATGCACACAGAAAAGTAAGCCAAGCATACATGCTAATCAGTAATGGAGGTTTTTTAGCGTACACACACAAAAAAATAAAATACAGCAGTTAGCATAAACATCAGCCAGGGATTCAAGGACATGTTCTTGGTCGACTGCTAGCAATGATCCTTATTTATTTATTTATTTATTTATTTATTAAATTTAATGTCATTCTGTATGTCCTCTGCTAAGGTCCACAGTAGAGTACACAAATGTCCTCTACTCAAGAATGTTTAACTGATAAACAACCAGGAGCTGTTTTCTGTAAAAGTATTAGTCATTTTACATGCATTTTATTTTTACCATCTCAGTGAAACTGTTTCTTTATCATTGCTTTCCAGCGCAAAAGGCTTGCATCAAATTACCTGAACAACCCGCTCTTCCTATCAGCCAGAGGTAAAACCCATTTCTTTTCCCATCAACACAACAGCTGGGGTAGAGCTCACAAAATTACATTTGAAGAGGCACGCTCATGCACTGTATTACACCCCCACCCCCCGCTCACACACACACACACACACACACACACACACACACACACACACACACACACACACACACACACACACACACACAGAATAATGTACTACCCACCTAGACAAATAGGATTCACACTCATGTAATGCAGACTGAATACCAAAGACTTAAAAACATGTATGTGCAGGTCTTCTATTCAATGCTATTTTGTTCACATGTCAATTGAGTTGTTCATGCTTTTAATGTAGCATCCAGTGTTGCACATATCTACAACTAAAGTGTACGGTGTGTGTGATGGGTGTTTCCTTAAGGCAGTCATACACACCACTGTCTCATGTTGCACTGCAGTGGTCATTTTTATGTTTTACACCCAAGTCATGACCTAATTATCACGACCTTTATCAAACACCAAGCTCTTTTTAAATCCTGGCGAGCATGAAAGCGTTTGCACTGCCACAGACAGTACGAATAGAGTACACTGTAGTAATAGGTCACTATACTGCAGATTAGATCTATTACAATAGGTCTATCTGTAATCACAGTGTCACAGAAGCTTCTCTCCTGAAGGCTCTTTTGAGCAGAAGAATAAACTTTTGTACCCAGGACACTCTCCTACAAAAACATGCTAAAACACGCTCTGTTGTTAAAAAACCAATAGAGACCGTGCTATAAAAAGATGTGCCTCAAGCTTTATTTCTCTGTGTGCTAAGCTTTGTTGCATGGCTATAATTGTAATCTAACCCATGAATAACCCTGTCTCTTCACTGTGCAAGCTACTAACTTATTCTCTGCTTCCTGTTCGCATGCCAGACTCTGAGGATCTGTGTTGGAAGGTATGTAGCCAGTCTCGAGATTCTGTATGAGGGGGAGGAAGGGGTCAAAAACTTTTTTTCAGGATCCGTAAACAGTTCTTGTTCTTGAATAAGTTCAAAATTTCCAATAAGTAATGCTTCACTATATTATATTAGGGATACATTATCTGTAGTCAGATGCCCAAAAATCCATTTAAATTTTATTCATTTATAAATGTTACATAGTAAAATGGATTTAAAATGTTATGAAGCATTTACTTGTATACAGATATGGACAGAAATTGCAATAACACTACACTCACTGTCCACCTGCTCATTCATGCAATTTTTCAATCAGCCAATCATGTGGCACTGCATAAATCAGATATATACAGGTCAAGAGCTTAAGTTAATGTTCACATCAAAGAGGAAATGTGATCTTACTCATGTAGACTTCAGCAGGTTTGTTGATTCTAGACCAGGTGATGTTTTTCCCCAATATTAAAGTGTCCAGTCTGGGCAAACCTTTGCACACTGTAACTTCAGACACTTGACACAATCTGACAGAAACCCGATGAGATCTGCTGATGCTTTTCTCTTCATCACGGCTGTAAAGAGTAGTTATTTGAGTTAATTGAGTCTAATGCGAGTGAAAGTCCCAGGAGTTCAGTAATACTCAAACCAGCCTGTGTGGCCATAAAACCCAGGCCAGTCATACCCATGATGTGTGATCCTCTTGACTTGTAGCTTGTATGATTTTATGCATTTTGTTGCTGCCACCTGACTGGCAGATTAGGTAAGTGCATGAATGCGCAGGTGAATGGGTGTTCCTAATGAAATTGTCCGTAAGCATATGCAGTCTGACTGTTTAGTCACTTTTATAATAATATCACAAAATGCTCTAAATCAGTATTCATTTGCTAATCCACAATTTTATCTTCTTAGACATCCATGGTCCATATAAAATCTGCCATCATCAGCTCCTTTGCAGTTCGTCTGCGTAGCACTGATGTAATGCGGTTTATGTCTAGTAAAAGATGCATATTGATGAAAATGTCAGCTACACATATATGATATCACTTGATGATGCCACACCGGATCCAACACATTGACATTTATATCTATGACGAATTTTAATATTAATGGAATGGAATTTATTCATACGCAGTCAACAGCTGTGTGTCATGGACTGATTCTAAAGTAACAGCACAAACACTACATATTTTAATATGTAATTTGATTCAGTTTGATGTGAGTCTTCTCTCACACCTACCTAAAGCATCTAAATGAGAACAGGTGTGTGTCCGACAGAACTGTTGGGTCTGATATACGGAAACACTCCTGATACAGAGCCCAGATTAAAAGAATCAATCAAAGTAGCATGTCGGGATAATATGGTAGCTCACTTATCTTTAAAATCAATCATCACTGCTGTTATTTTTCTACCTGTACACTGAAGTAATACAGATGTACAGAGCAGGATGTTGATGACTGGGCTGTAAAATGGGACTTGGGTTGTGTGTGGCTGCTGCAGGAGGAGCTGGAGCATGAGGTCCACTGTGCTGTGTGCAAAGAGGAAGGGAATCTTCAGCAGTGCCATAGCTGCACCCGCGCTTACCACCTAGACTGCTTAAACCCGCCACTCAAATCCCCACCCAAGGGCATGTGGATGTGCCCCAAGTGCCAGAAGAAGGTTAGTCATTCAATATATTCAACATAAGAATATGGTTTATTAGCAACAAATGATGCTTTAAAGCAATGTGCATGAATTTGAAGGATTCCACCCCCCACCCCCCTCTTTCTCTTATGTAGGTCCTGAATAAAGAAAACTTGTCTTGGCCACATAATTTTGTTCAGTCCTACGTTACACACAAAACAGGTATGATCCTCTATATGTGCATTATTGCTCTACACACATGCCTTGTGTTTTAGCACAGAATGTGTAATGCGTGTTTATACGTGCATGTGTGTAGTGAGAGAGGAGGAGAAGAGAAGACTGGTGAGGAGGAACAGTGAGCTGAAGAAAGAGTGTGCACACCTGAAAGAAGAAGACCAGAGACTCAACAAATCGCTCTTGGTACAGTTCATATTCTTCTACATAGAGGCAAAGAAATGACTGTTTATAACTATTATAACATTACAGGGATGAGAAACTAACTTCTCTTGCAGAGATTCTGCAATATTGGATAGAACATCAAGAGAGCTAAATGAGCTGGGAACGAGGGCTGGCGTACAATACACACAAACTCCTTAAATCTGAATCGACTATAATTGGAGTTTGAGCTGTAATTTAAACATGATTACGAGGATAGAAAGTGCCATAATGTGTACAGTTGTTGTTACCAAGTAATCTGTGAAAATACACAGATGTGTTTACAAACAAATCTCAACTTTTCAAACATGACAGATACACTGAGGAGTTTGTAAACACATCATAGCAACCGGAGGTGTGCTGAGACTGCGTCCAGATGATGTCGATAGAAAATGTGTGCACCACACATGTGTTGAATATGCTTTAAGGCTGTGATCATCAAATGCTGGAAGACTAACCTGTGCGTGTGTTTACAGAAATGCAGGGACATGAAGGAACGTCTTTTGAGTCAGCAGAGGGAGACCCAGGCGTCTCTGGAGCGCCTCCGAGCCCTGATCCGCCTCATCCAGCGTGATCACATGATCCAAGTCACTATGACAGCCACCACCACAACTTCAGGCGGAGCAGCACTGCTGTCTCTGCCCTGGATCAAACCGAGCTCCACCAGCAGCACGAGCAGCTCCACAGCACCCCCTGCAGGGCCCTCCACACTGCTGCACAAGAGTGTGCTGCACTCCCAGGGCAACAACTGAGTCCATGACAGGCAAAAACACTTTATTCACAACATCATATGTGCATTTCTTTTACCACACAGCTCTTCCTGAGCTTAACGAGAGATACTCACAATGGAAGCTGGAAAGAGAAATCTGGCCAATGTGGGTCGTCCCCCCAAGAGCTGTATTGTCTTAAGAAAAAAAGAAAAATAAAGAAAAAATGTAAAGAAAAAAAACCAGTACTAACTACAGTATATTCTTAATTCAATTCATAAGTATTTTTTAAACCCAACACCTACAGTGCTTAAGAGATTTTTTTAACTTGTTTTTAATTTACTAAATGTTCTTGGCCTTAATGTATTTATGACAAAAGAGCAGATAGCCGTCATGCCGTCATGAATACAGAAATTAAGTATTTTATGCGGCTGAAGCCTTTTTTTTTTTTTTTTTTTTTAATAAATTAATTACAGTTTTTTTTTTAAGGGGTGGGGATACTTGTACTGCATATAGTGAGAGAGGATGTTAGAGTAGTGGTAGCTGAATGAGACATGAGAGAGAGAGAGAGAGAGAGAGAAAGAGGACTATACAGTGATCTATGCGAGTAGGAAAATTCATACTCATTCTCCTAAGAACAACAATCGCCATAATACTTCAGGTGAAAAGGAGATGGGAAAGTGGTTTTCATTGTGTATGTACTAACGAGCATACGAGCCTTCAAACAAACAAAAAAAAGGGAAAAAAAAAGAAAACTTTTTTTTCAGTATTAATAGAGTTGAGATAAAGGAACAAAGTATTTAAGATGACTACAAAATTTAGCATTTCTAGTGGAAAATTTAGTATTTTCATGCAGATGCCTGTTCATAATTGCGAATTGAAGTATTGGAGAGAGGGGATTGTTGTACATATGTTGTATTGTTATTATGTCCTTCTCATATTTCTTCTGTATTGTTACTCCAATCAGAGCCACATTACCGGTGTTTCTTTCCGTTTCTGTTGCACTGACAGCAAAAGTGGATATTAGAAAGGGCCATTGAAATTCCAATGAGTGTGTGTGTGCACCTAACCCCTTTCTTTTCTTTCTCCAGTATATAAGATATGCCAAAAAACCCTTACATTTTTAAAGCTGGGAGCGTTCCCATCTTTCACCACTGTCTTTATCTCCTGTCCTGTCTGGATTTGTAGTTTTTGCGTTAATGATGCCTTATTTCCTAATCGCCACATTGACATTATGTACAAGTTAACATATTATTGCAAGGACACATCTGACTGGAGTTGTGTCTGTTTTGGTTATTTAATTTTCTGAATCTGTGAGATGACCTAAATGAACACTGCCTCAAGAACAAGATTAGATATCACCAGGGTTTATTAAAGATATATCGCATTAAAATGAAAAAAAAAAACGTACCTGGAATTAATTTTTTTGACGGTTTTGTGCGTCACCTTTGCTAGTTTGTCTTCCTGTTCTTCTAAAAGATTTCTGAAGGTGCGCAGTTCTGACCTGGCCTGCGAGGCCGGGCTGCTTCTCAACCCGAGCAGAGGAAAAGCTGATCTGCCTTTGCTTTGTGTCTTTTGCTACTGATCAGCGTTCGGCCCAAGTCAGCAGGGTCTGAGCCTGATCACAGTCCAGTGGAGCAGAGGACTTAGAAACAGTGCAGGTCACTTGGTCTTGAACTGCGTTCAGCTCTGCTGGAATCACCCTGTTCAAAGATTCCTAAATAACCACAGCAGACTTCAAAAGACAAACAACTCGACACACACACAAGATATCCCATTATATCATTATCTATTATCATTACACAAGGGCTTCACAGGTACGGGATTTATGGATGTGAAAACCTTATTTAAGTGCATATCGCAGGTTCCTGATCTGGTCTGTAGTGTGTGTTTATTGTACATTGAGTACTAATTGAGTCAGACCAGGGCATTCCATCCAAATGTAAAGAATTGCTTGCATATCAGCCACTAGCCCATAAAAAAACCTGGGTCACACGGATATGCCCAGCCCTAAGGGATTAGCTCACAGGAAAGGGCAGAGGCTACAGTGGAATTTGAATACAGATTAGAATCAAACCATCTTGCAAACAGGAAAGTCAAAGATTAAAAAAAAAAAAAAAACAACAAAAAAGAAGCAAACTTCCCCATATCAGAGCTCTGTTCATAGAGAGCGTGTTATTCTGCCCTTCATGCATCATACGAGACATGTCCCCACCTCCTTCGAAGTACACCCTCCCCCATATTCCAGAATCGTCTCCGGGACAAACTGTGCCGTGCTTATACAGATCTATTTTAATACACTCGACACTACGTTGAACAAAATGAAACTTTTTTATATTCTTTTATCAATGAACGTGAGAAAGAAAAGAGACAAAAAGAACATGACAATTTTTTATTGTTTGCCAATTATGCATTTAGCTTGCAATGTGTGATGTGATGCTATGAGAAAAAGGTAGCAAAAATAAAGTGATATCGAAAAGGCAACAAGGCAACTGTTAGATGGATGTCTTCGGACTTAGTGTTTTTTTCTTTGTCATTATGGAAGGGGACTGTCCAGTGGATAGTATGTATAGGAAAGTGTTTGTCTTACATATGCCAATGTAGTTTTTTCTTCTTTATGATGCATTCAAAGTTGATCGATGGAAGTTGGTAAATGGTAAAGAGTAGTCACACTTTTTTGTACCAAGTTCTTATTGAAAACTGAATCAATAATAAACATGGAAAATTGGAGTCTTGTTAAGTGTATTGGATGTGGTGTGTACTACACAGTCCTTACAGTGCACATGAAACATGAAAAACGGAATCAAAAGCTTTGGATGTGGATAACATGCATGTAAAAAATAATGTGATGACTGATTTGCGAAACTTTATTAAGAATTCCTCATTTTCTTGACTTTATCGATGATTATAGCTGAACACAATATCAGAATTGATCCATATTATGAGAAACATTGACAATTCAGACAACAGTACATTACAAAATATTCATTAAGTATAAAATCAGACAAATATATACACATGTTCTACACTGCAATTATATTATCAATTCCACGACTAACTGAAATAAGCCATAAACCTCACAGGAGAATAATATTCTATAACCTATTGAAAAACTTCAATCTAATTCTGCCTGATGTCTGGGTAGCTGTGGGAGGGTTTTAAAGAATTTCTGACCTCAGTACAGACACATCATTGCACTTTACCCTGAATGTGTGGAAGATGGAAGGAGGAGAAAAAAATATATAGATCAGTACTGAGCAGTCAGGCATCTTACAGTGATTATCTGGTATCAGGTCACACACATCAGGTCTCCATAACTCGCTCTAACTCATTAGTGGAATGTAAAATGTAATAAAAAGACCAGCGAAGCATGAAAATGTAATATTGTTATTCCGTAACAGTGCGACGCTGTTACGATTCATGCCTTCAAGATCTCTGCTGCCTCCAGTGAATGGTTGCCATGGCAATCCTGGGTGTAATTTAGGGGAAATTTCCTTTGATTTGTGTGTTTACACAGTCAACGTGGGTGTGTCTGTGTTCAAGAGCATGTGAAAAGACACATTTTAAGGCGTACAAAACCACACATCTGTAAATGAGGGACTGTATGATTAATGCTATTTCAAAGCAACATGCATCGAGATAATGTTTGCTGTCCCTTAAACAACATGTGTTTTAACAGTTTTACATTTATAATAAATCCAAAGACTGGTGGAAACGGTGCTTGGTTGCTAAATCTAACTAATTAGGCACTGTAAATGTAAGTAAATACATTCACCATAATAAAAGTCCTTCTGTGTGTTTTAGTGTTAAAGTAGTATCCACAATGTGCAGTCTTAGTGTTTGGTCCGCAGTACAATAAGCTTTAGGAGTGTACATTTTTCGTCCCATGATTCCACAGGTCACTGAGAGTCGATACATCATATCAGCAGCACAAGCACAGTAATAAAAGGCCAGGTGTTATGCTTCCTGCTGTGGGCTGTAGTGGGAGTGTGTGGAGCAGTCAGGGCAGTACCTGCTGCAGAGGGCAATGCGAGCTAAAGATGGCACTGTAGTGCTCAATGAGTAGCTCTGTGAATATGTTGAGTGGTGTGATGGCGTTCAGGGACACACCGCCATGTCGAGGCCACACCAGGTTTACCCCGAACACGCACGCCAGGTTGGAGGAGCTCATCTTATTGAAGATGCTCTCCTGAGACACCTGCAGAAGGAGAAAAGCAGTGACAATATATACAAACTAAGTGTGCACTAGTCCAGTAAACAAAATAATCACACATCTACCTTAAATGAGTTTCAAGTAGTAGTTTGGTATCAGCCAATACAATCAGCAATACTTCAGCATAGAAGGTGAATGCATCTTAATCTAACAACTAATGCTAGCTGGTTAGCTTGTTGTTAACCAAACCAACACAGAATGTGCAACACTCAGAAATATATAAATGATGGAATATGTGAAGCCACATATGAAATCACAATTAAGAACAGAGATATAGGGACTGTGAAGGCCACAGTATATGATTTATATAATATCCAACCACATCATTTATTAGTTTGAAAATAATGTAATGGTTGCTTAAATATACACAGCCTGGCCAAAAATCAATAAAATAAGTCACACATGCTAATATTTTGTTTATTTTGTTTTCAATGCACTGTTACTTCAGTTGGTCAAGTCGAGGCTCAGCAACATTACGCAGCAATAAAATAGTCAGCTGATGAGCTGAATGTACTGAATGACCAGGTTATCCAATCAATGGACTTTTCCCCCCTGATAGCACGGATACAAAACTGGGGCTCAAATAGTGAAAGAGTGGTTCAGAGAGAATGAGGAATCATTTTCACATAAGAACTGACACCACAGAGTCCTGACCTTAACCCTAATAAAAGTCTTTGGGAAGTGCTGGAGGAGACTTTATGGAGTGGTTCAATTTTCCGGTCATCAAGATGTCGGTGAAAAATGAAAATCAAACTAAAATGTTGTGATGTTGCTTATGTTTCACGAAACACTTTCATGGTCATCACACACTGTAGAGGAGGCTAAAGGCGGTCCAACATATTAGAGTAAAGTCTGTTGGGCTTTATACACCCAAGTCTACTGGCTCATCAGGCCAGAGCTTATCCCCAGTTTCCTTAGCATGAAGCAACTGGGAGTTAAACTCCTTCTGGATGTTGGGGGCAGCCAATGGTTAATGCCTAATGGTTAGAGAAGCGGCTTTGGGACTGAAAGGTTCGATTCCCGACCCAGCAGGAAAAATGTGTGGTGGTGGGGGAGTGAGCTGCACCTTCCCTTCCTCCACTTTTCATGGCTGAAGTGCCATTGAGCAAGGCACCTAACCCCCAACTGCTCTCCGGGCGCCGCAATGTGTGTAGCAGCCCACTGCTCCAAGTGTGTGTGCTCACTTTGGATGGGTCAAATGCAGAGGCAGTAATTTCCCTTGTGGGATTAATACAGTATATCAAAATAAAAAAAATACTTAAATATAGATACAGTAGTGTTTAGTGAAGGTTATACACCACCACTTTTGTCTTAAAGGGCTCCTAATAAAATTCTCTGTAATTTTTTGGTAAAAATGTATTGAACAATGCTATTGTAGGCAATGAGAACCAAAAAAAAATATCATTCCATATATTGAGGTAAAAGCATGACTAATAGACAAAAACACTGAAAATCGTAATTTTTCATAAAAATTGAAAGGTGTCACAAATTTAATTTTTTTTTACTTTTGCATAGCATGAATGAACTTCAAAACTGCTCTCCGGGCACTACAATGTGTGGAAGCCCACTGCTCAGCGTGTGTGCTCACTGTTTACGCGTGTGTGTGTATATATGTGTGTGTGCTCACTTTGGATGGGTTAAATTCAGAAGTCAGAATTTCCCTTGCGGAAATAATACAATATAAAATAAATAAATGGGACGTTAGTCCATCGCAGGTTACCTTCCCAGTATTTTTATTGGAACATATACATATATACATATATACATATATACACATATATATATATATATATATATATTTTTTTTTTTTTTTTTTTGGGTTTCCCCCCATTTTTCTCACTAATTTAGTCGTTTCCAATTCCCACCCACCAACTCTTGTCCTTCCCTCTCACACGGCAAACACCAAA
>JBCNYH010000024.1:16555860-16568471 GCA_039654325.1 Tandanus tandanus
AATCTCGAGGTAATAAAAGCATGAACAAGTTTTTCCACATCATGCAGTGACATCATATTTCTTATTTTAGCAATATTCCTGAGATGAAAGAAGGCTACCCTAGTAATATTATCTACATGAGCTTCAAATGAAAGACCAGGGTGAATAATCACTCCAAGGTTCTTAACTGCAACACACGACGAAACTGAAACACCATCCAAACTTACTACATAATCAGAAACATTATTTCTAGCTGCCTGTGATCAAAGTACAAGTAATTATGTCTTATCAGAGTTTAATAAGAGGAAATTAGTAACCATCCAGTGTCTAATGTCCTTTACACAATTCTCAACTTTATTAGACTGGTGTCTCTCATCTGGCTTTGCTGAAATATATAACTGTGTATCATCAGCATAACAATGAAAGCTAATGCCATGTTCTCGAATAATATTACCCAAAGGGAGCATGTATAGAGAAAAAAGCAATGGGCCTAAGACAGAACCTTGTGGAACACCAAACTTAACATTAGAACATACAGAGAAATTACCTTTACATCTACAAACTGATAACAGTCATTTAAATAAGATGTAGACAAGGATAGGGCAGTTCCCTTGACTCCAGCAACATTTTCTAATCTGTCAAGGAGAATCGTATAATCAATGGCAGAGGTGGGTAGTAACGCGCTACATTTACTCCGTTACATTTACTTAAATACATTTTTGGATAAACTGTACTTGTAAGAGTAGTTTTAATGCTAGAATTTACTTTTACTTGAGTATATTTGTGAAGAAGAAACACTACTTTTACTCTGTTACAGTGAGATACATTCTGCTCGCTACTTTTATTTTTATTCATCTGTTATTCAGTAAACAGTGGTTTGTTTTGTTTTGTCTTCCACCAAAGGCTCTGTCACATGACTCTTTGACACCAATCTCTGTGGCCTCGCACAGAAGCAAAGTAACTGAAAGCAGAAAACAATGGTGGAAACAATTTGGATGACTACTTTTTACTTTTACTTGAGACATATTATTCTAAAGTAACAATACTCTTACTTGAGTACAATTTTTGGCTACTCGACCCACCTCTGATCAATAATGTCAAAGGCAGCACTAAGGTTAAGTAGTCATCAAAAGTCAGTGCTAGTCAAAAATAGTCAGTGCTAACAAAATAACACCCTGGCATTTATTAAAATACAATCAATTAGTATACAACAAATGTAAGTATGCAACATGATAGATCTTGTAAATAAAATCTATGATATCCAGTCTCTGTGTGTAAGAACATGAGAGAGAGAGAGAGAGAGAGAGAGAGAGAGAGAGAGAGGGAGAGAGAGAGAGAGAGAGAAAGAATGTTCTTACATTACCAGAATTATAAACAGCTAAACTTTATTTCAAACGCTGATTCATATGAGGTGCCAGCTGTAGCTGTTTGGCAGACTGATGCACATTCCACGTTTATGAGTTGATGAGGAAGTGATGAAGACCTTCTAATGAACTGGATGACTTTGCTTGAGTCTTACTTTGAGCCTAAACTCTGGTGAGAAATTAAAGGAAATTCTAACACAAACACTAGAACATCTTCAACATGGCTTATTACAATTCCAATATTCAACGTAGCCTCTGAAGCTAGAATTGGGCACTAATGATCCAAATGATACCCTTAGTTTGTGCTGTGATGATGTAGGCAAGCTCAAGTACCCCGCTGGTAGTGGTGGTGTATGAGCCTCTATTTTTTAGGTTTCAGATTCGTCCTTAATATTTTTTTTCTTTCTTTTTTTTCTGCATGTCAGTGATACATAACAGCCAATCAGCATCATTTTAGAAATACAGTAGCTTCATTGGGTTTCCTGTGGTGGGCACACGGACACCCATCAAAGCCATGTTTTATGACTATGGTGCTTCGCTCAGGAGCTCTACTATGAGTCTGTTATAACACAAGCTGATGCAACCTACACAAGCAAAATGCCCCCAGCATGTGAGCCACCCACTTTTCCTTTTAATTTGCATAAATGAATTACAAACTACCAAACATGGTTATGGTTATACCTAAGGTCTCCTTTTGACAAATAAATAAAACAGACATGGATAAAACAAAAATGGTAACAAATACATTTGCTAGACAGCACAAACATATGACCAAGACTGTTAACATGTCCAGCAAGAGCACAGTCCCTTCTTTTGAACATCGTTAACATATTCCCGATATCAGGCAAGGTCAGAAAGATGTCAGGAGAGATATAAAAATACATTAATGTTTTGGTATAGAACCAGAAATGGAAATTTGTAAGATGTGCCATGAGCCAGTGTTGGAAACGAGTCAGAATGTTAGATTTTAGGGAAGCAGATTGCCTGGGGGTAGAAACTGTGCCAAATCTGGTGGTTGGTGTTTTGATGCTGTGCTTAGTATCTTTTGCCAAGCCCTACAAGGAAAAACAGCTTGTGGCAGACGTGATCTGGGGCTTAAATGTTCCATGAGCTTTTATTGTACCAGTGGATCTGTGGTAGACATAACCGTGAGCAAATGAACACTTCCTGCAATAGGGATATATTTGAGTAAAAGCAATTAAAAGGTCAAAAGTCTTAAACCGTATTTTGCTTGTTAGAGTCTCAGAAATACACAGGGTAAGACATGGTTATGTACATTTTGTTGATGAGGATGTTTGGATCAGCAGTCTACTAAGTGAAGTTCAGCTGTTTGCTGGGAGACATAGGTGTATCAGAATCAGAATACTTTATTGATCCCGGAGGAAATTGTGTGCACACAGTTGCTCCATACCAAGTAAAGAATAAGATAAAGCTAAAAGTCTCAGTACAAGAAAAATTACAAATATTTATATGTATACAAATATACATACGGAAATCTACATACACATATATACAGTACTGTGCAAAAGTTTTAGGCACCCTATTTTTTTAGTATAAACTTTGCTACAGATTTATTTTTAAATTTTATAATTTGCATATTAGCAAGATAGTACAAAAAACACTTTAGATTTCCAAACATTAGTTTTCCAGCACAAAATGAAATGTTACATGAAAAAATATTAGTACAGTATGTGAATAAAGAAAGCAGCATATTGCGTATGAGACCACTTTTCAGAAAAAAATATAATGAAGGCTGCTGCGATTTACATGCAAATAAAGAATCAAGTGTGACAGACAACATTTCCTGGAGAACTGTGGCTGGTTCTGTAAGACACCTGGTAGATAATGTGGAAATGAATGGTGTAGAACAAAGATGCCTTATATTTACATATAAATACTGACATTAAATTGAAGATCTCTACATAAAACTTCTATAAAGCACAGTAAACAGTAATTAATGAAACTAATTCAATATTAGGTTTGATGACTTTTTGTTTAAAAACAGAATAACATCAGGTCCAGTTTGTGCAGTTTTACAAGTACAGTATCTACCGAGTATCTTACAGAACCAGCCACAGTTCTCCTGGAAATGTTGACTGTCACACTTGATTCTTCATTTGCATGTAAATCGCAGCAGCCTTCATGATATTTCTGTATGAAAAGTGGTCTCTTATACATAATATGCTGCTAAAGTCTAAAATTAGAAGTTATCTATATCTATATAAACAGATACAGAATGAATCCTGTCAGTGAGTAATGTGTACAGTATTATCAATATGATAAACAGTAGAATGTAAATGTAGTGCAAAATGCAAATGTATAACAGTGGATATTGTTGCTATATGGAGGAGTTGTAGAGTTTATTGGCCACAGGGAGGAATGAGTTCCTGTGTCGTTCAGTGGAGCATTTAGGTGGTATCAGTCTCTCACTAAACGCGCTCCTGTGACTGATTAGCAGGTTGTGAAGTTGGTGGGAGGTATTGTTCAGTATAGACCCTAACTTGGACAACATTCGCCTCTCTGACACTACCATCAGAGGGTCCAGCTCCATCCCCACGTTACTGGCCTTGCAGATCAGTTTGTTCAGTCTGTTTGCATCTGCAACCCTTAGCCTGCTGCCCCAGCATGCAACAGCATGCAATAGTGCTGAACGCAACAGCATCATAAAACATCCTGAGCAGTGTCCCTTAGATGTTGAACGACCTTAGCCGCCTCAGAAAAGAAGAGAAGGCTCTGGCCCTTTTCGTATATATTTGCTGGCTTAAACAAGAAAGAGGTTACAAACACAATGTGTTGAGTGGTGTACAAACAACTAAGATTATCTATTAAATATCACATAATCTCCCACAGCTTTCCTGTGTCATGATTGATTTTGTTGATTTAAAGTGTCCATGACACTTGACAGAAGCATCAGCTGCTATTTATGAGGTCAGCAGAAATTAGCACTTTGTCAGCACACAACATTGTGTCATGATACTGATATCTGACACCAAGACATGTAGCAGCTGGGAGTTCCTTCTCTCTGAGATATACAGTATGTCAGCATGGAGCTGCTAAAGGAGTCCATAATAAAGGCTGAAGACTTTTGAATTCATATTAATCTTCCCGACTATATTACAGAGTCAGAAAGCCACATTCAAGGCTCTCATTCACTATAAGAGCCACAGTAAAGAACATTTCAGAGTACTGTCTTCTGTCACTGCAGTTGTGCAAATTACTTTGGGCCATTTGTATAGACTACTGGTGGTGCCATTTCCTGTCTGTGAGCCCTGGAGGTGCAACAGGCTGCAACTGGATAATAGGGTAACTGAAAAAGTGCTAAATCAATGACAAGAAAAAATTATAAAAGCAACAAAATTATAACAACTCCAAAAACAGTAACAACAATAAATAACTGGTTCCTATTGGTAGCAAGAGAACATTTCAGCTAGGTATAAAATTGGTCTGCAGGGAAAGCCATACCTTATTTTGTCCTTGGCTACTTGGGCGAGGCAGCTCCTGAGTTCTAGTGTATCCAGTGTTTAATTTCTCAATGAGGGTTCTTTGGTGTGAGTAAGTACATTCTGGTTGCCAATAATATGTCATAAACAGGGAACCTGGAAGATGTCTTACAACAAGACTCGTGGTTTGCACTTTCATTTTCCCCAGTAGAGGATGCTGGACATAGTACTGAGCTATTATAACTGAAACTTACATTATGACTATATACAAGATTAAAGTAATGTGTTTGTAAACATGATGTACTTAAAGGGAAATTCAACCTGCATATTAATCTTCATAGTCAAAATGTAGGGGCAGTGGTTGCCCGGTGGTAGGTGCTGGCTTACTGATCCGAAGGTCAGGGGTTCAAGCCCCACTATCACCAAGTTGTCACTGCTGTCCCCCAGTACAGTTAACTGGGTTATCAAATGTCAGCCATGTCTCTCATTGTCTGTAAAAGAACCATTGCTGTTGTTCATAAAGAGTTATTGCCCTGCCATTGCCTAACGAGCTGTCCAGGGTGTACTCTGCCCTTGCCCAGAGTCGGCAGAGTGGGCACCAGCCTCCCTGCGACCCTAATTAGGATTAAGTGCTACAGAAAATAAATGAACAAATGAATGAATAATCAAAATGTACTGGGGAAGTTGATTTTGTTTTTGACATGCTAGTCTTTTATCAGTTGGATAAAGTGATACAATAGAGCTTTTATCCATCTCTCTAGTTCAAACAGATAAGGCTCCAAAACTTTAACTTTTATTCTAATTCTAATCTTGATTTAATTGTAAAAATATTTACTGTTTATATTACTCCTGCATTGGATTTTTCATTAACATGACAGCAAAATGGGGTTTTGTAAAATGTAAATGGTGAGAAATTTAACTCTTATTTTCAGTTTTTAGGAGCCAACATTAAAACATGACTTATTAATACTAAGAACAGTATTGTTTCATGTGCATAAATAAATAAATTAATTAAAAGTTTTAAATGTTTATACTAAAATTTGTGGTGTTAATTTTTTGGTTGGTTGTATGTAAATTATTAATTTGTGGTAATTTGTATTATTTGTGAAAATAAGAAATGATCAGTCCTGACTTTGCCATCATGGGGCAGGCAGATACAATGGTGATTATTTTTTTTCACCTCTTAAACAAAATTGTATCTGCCTGCCCTATGATGGCAAAGTCAGGACTGATCATTTCTTATTTTCATAAAACCTTTTAATTTCAGTATAAACTATTTAATGTGTGTATGTTCCTAGTAAAAGCTGATCACACAAGATTCAATGGAGGAAATTGCAATAACTTTAACTGGCTGGAAATTTGTACTCACTGTAAAGCTTTTTAAAGTTAATTTGCCTAATCATAATTAGATAATTAGGGTAACTGCTGATGTTTTCCAAAAGGGTGATGAGTTACAAGGTTAATTAATTCTGGAATTGAACAGATGTCACAGATGTCTCAGATTGGCTATACTGAAAGCCAACATGAAAAAGCCAATACACGTTAATTTTACTTAACTTTTCCTAATGAGTACAACAATTACCTGTAAACAACTTTATTCACAGGTTTCTGTTTACCAGAGCAAAGTACAAACTTTTACTGACATTTGCTAACAAGATTAAATAAGATCTTTTTCTTTATTAAAATTAACAAAGCATCCAGCACCTCATCAATGATGATGGTATGAAGTACGTCAACAGAACCACATTGATATTCCATGAAGTAAAAGGTAGAACCAAGTTAAAAATCTAAAACTACTGACAGTGGGTATATCTGAGATTCAGATTTTGTTATAAAAAATATAGTTTAGCTGTATTTTATTACTATATTAAATACTTATTTGGAACATTTGCACTTTACTTAAGCATTGCTAAAACTAAATACTTGTACTCTTACTTTAACCTACATTTTAACCTATTGAGTACTGCAAAAACCCCTCCTTGAATCGCCACCTTATTGTGGTGGAGGGGTTTGCGTGTCCTAATGAACCTAGGAGCTATGTTGTCAGGGGCATTATGCCCCCAGTAGGGTTACCCAAGGCAAACAAGTCCTAGGTGAAGGTCCAGACTAAGCTCAGTTCAGGAGACCCTTATGGATAGAACAAGTATTCAGTTTCCCTTGCCCAGATGTGGGTTCCTGGGGTCCGCCCCTGGAGCCAGGCCCGGGGGAGGGGCTCCAAGGCGAGTACCTGGTGGTCGGGAATCTGCCCATGGAACCCGGCCGGGCCCAGCCCGAAAGGGAGACATGGGTCCACCCTCCCATGGACACACCACCTGTGGGAGGGGTTAATGGGGTTTGTGCATTGTGAGTTGGGTGGCAGCCAAAGGCATGGGTTCTGTCGGACCGATCCTCGGCTACTGACGCTGGCTCTTGGAACGTGGAATGTCATCTCTCTGGCGGGGAAGGAGCCTGAGCTGGTGCGCGAGGTTGAGAGATACCGAGTAGATATAGTTGGATTCACCTTGACACATAGCTTGGGCTCTGGAACCACCCATCTTGAGAGGGGCTGGACCTTATTCCATTCTGGAGTTGCTCATGGGGAGAGGCGGCAAGCCGGTGTAGGCATCCTTATTGCCCCTCGTCTCGGTGCCCACGTGTTGGGGTTCTCCCCAGTTGACGAAAGGGTAGCTTCTTGCCTTCATTGTTGAGTCAGCAGCCCATAGCTGTGGCTGGAAGGTCATTGGTGCCTCTCGTGGGGGTAACCCCGAACCCGGTGGTGGACACCTGTGGTGAGGGGGGCCGTCCAGCCGAAGAAGGAGGCCTATCGTCTCTTTTTGGCCTGTGGGACTCCCGAGGCAGCTGTTGCCAATGTCTCAGGTGTGGGAGGAGTTCGGTGAGGGCCTGGAAATCGGTTGGCCTCAAAAAGGCTCTGAATCACCATCTGATGTCTCAGGAGGGGGAAGCAATTCTCCACAAATACTGTTTACAGTGGAAGTGGGGAGCTGCTCACCTCGACTGGGGATATCGTTGGGAGGTGGAAGGAATACTTCGAGGACCTCCTCGATCCTACCAACATGCCTTCCGTGGAGAACCCTGGGGGTTCGGGTGGGGGTCCGCCCATTGCTGGGGCTGAGGTCGCCAAGGTAGTCAAAAAGCTCCTTGGTGGCCGGGCTCCAGGGGTGGATGAGATCTGCCCTGAATATCTCAGGGCTCTGGATGTTGTAGGACTGTCTTGGTTGACATGTTTCTGCAATATCACGTGGTCATCGGGGGCCGTTCCTCTGGATCAGCAAACCAGGGTGGTAGTTCCCCTTTTTAAAAAGGGGGACCGGAGGGTGTGTTCCAACTATCGTGGAATCACACTCCTCAGCCTACCCGGTAAAGTCTATGCAGTAGTACTGGAGAGGAGGATCCGACCGATTGTTGAACCTCGGAATCAGGAGGAACAATGTAGTTTTCATCCTGGCCGCAGCACTCTCGACCAGCTCTATACAGTCTACAGTATCCTGGAGGGGGCATGGGAGTTTGCCCAATCTGTCTATATGTGCTTTGTGAATTTAGAGTAGGCTGTCGACCGTGTCCCTCGGGCTATCTTGTGGGGTGTGCTCCGGGAGTACGGTGTACTGGACCCGTTGCTACGGGCCATTAGGTCTCTGTACCACCGAAGCCAGAACCGCATTGATAACAACAGGTCAAATTAATTTCCGGTGAGGGTTGGAGTCTGCCAAGGCTGTCCTTTGTCACCGGTTCTGTTCATAATTTTTTCTGACTTGGTGGCCATAGGATCTCATCTCTGCTTTTTTGCAGATGATGTTGTCCTTTTGGCTTCATCAAGCTGGAACCTCCAGCTCTCATTGGAGCGATTTGCAGCTGAGTGCGAAGTGGCTGGGATAAGAATCAGCACCTCCATGTCCGAGGCCATGGTTCTCAGCCGGAATAGGGTGCAATGCTCCCTCCGGGTCTGGAACAAGGTCCTGCCCCAAGTGGAGGAGTTTAAGTATCTTGGGGTCTTGTTTGCAAGTGAGGAAAGAATGGAACAGGAGACTGCCAGGCAGATTGGTGCAGCCTCTGCTGTAAAGCTGAGCCTGTACCGGTCCATTGTGGTGAAGAGGGAGCTGAGCCGAAAGGCAAAGCTCTCAATTTAGCAGTCGATCTACTTTCCTACCCTCACCTATGGTCACAAGCTTTGGGTAGTGACCGAAAGAAATGAGCTTCCTTCACAGGGTGGCGGGGCTCTCCCTTAGAGATAGGATGAAAAGCTCAGCCATCTGGGAGGAGCTCGGAGTAGAACCGCTGCTCCTCTGCATTGAGAGGGGCCAGTTGAGGTGGCTCGGGCATCTGATTAGAATGCTTCCCAAACGACTCCCTGGTGTGGTGTTTTGGGCATGTCCAACTGGGAAGAGATCACGCTGGATTATGTCTCTCGGCTGCTCTGGGAAGAGCTGGAAGAAGTGGCTGGGGAGAGGAACGTCTGGACCTCACTGCTTAGGGTGCTGCCCCCGCGATCCAACCCCGGATTAAGTGGAAGAAGATGATGATAATGATGAGTATTGCAAAATTTCAAAAAGTTTTATTACTTTTGCTGGAGTTACTGATTAATACAAGTTATCTTATTTGATGTCCATGTGAACATGAAATATCTGGCCATTTTTGGCATCAAACCCAAAGACATATGTTGTGTTAACTTTAAGTTTAGTAAATTAGCTAGTTAGATTTTGTAGTTTAGCTAGTTAAATTTTTAGCTAGTCATGTTTTATAAATTATCTTGGTAATATTCAATTTATTTACTTTTCTTCTTTGATGCTATTCATCTTAATATTCATTCAAAAGCATTACTTAACATTAGCTAACCAGCAAGCCAAATTCTAGGTTCATTCTGGCAGAGTTAGCCGAATAGTTTCTTTATGACTGATGGCATAGCTAGCTTGTTATGCGGGCTCAGGCATGTTGAACTTGTCAGTTCATTTGAAAATATTTAATCTTGAAACCTTCAGTGTGAGTATTAACTCTAGATACTTTTTGATACTTGTAGACATTTTTACTCAAGTAGATTTTTCACTCCATGTTTCTACATTTGACTAAGCTAAATTATGAGCCTATACTTTCAATTAAGAACCATTTCACTGTATTTTTCTCCACTACAGATGCTGATATGCAGGACATAGTAAAAGGGCACAGAGCTCAAAAGCTGAGGGTCATGGGGTGTGTTATTGTTGGCCAGCTTTGGCTCTCAAGCTGCACTTGCATGTACACTTACTATCTGATAACTTCTCACAATCTTAACCTCTGACCTGCTATAGACAGATCTACCTATGACTGGCTGTACTTAAAAATTAACATTCTTATACCCAAGTCCTTAGGTAAGGTCACTTTCATTCTTGTTTTTTGATGGTAGAGATTGGATTCGTGGCTAGCAGTGGAGACACAATACTTTAATGACATATCAAAATGCATGTCTTATACCGGCTAATAAGTCTAAAAATAATTTTATTTGAGAAGGGCTCTTTGTTTGCAAGTATTCTTGCACAGTAACTTTTTGCAAAAAGTGTTATTCTGAAATGTGTCTTTACATGTACAGTACTAGAGCAGTTTCTATTTGCCTTGATCTGTGCTAAAATATTTGACAGTTCTTCATGGCAAGGCCTTTGATGAGATACAGTGACTGGATGTATGTAAAAAAGGAGAGGCTCTTTCATGGAATTTGCTTTGGATAGACTTAGGGATTTAACTGATCACCTATTCCAGGTGTCTGTTTTTCAAATGATTTGCTTCAGATCATAAATTAGATTTGGAATTTGAAAATCTGTATTGATATGTTGTAGTATGGAGCATACATTAAGTTATAAATATTTAATACAGTATATTACTTATACTGCTGTGTTTAAAAAAAAACCCAGTCATCATGCAAAACAATTGTTTGCAACCAACATTTGGTTACTTTAATTATATAATATTTCAGATATCTAGCATAACTTTTAAAGTATCATCTCTAAGGGGGAAAAAAAAGCAAAAAAAGGTCTTTAATGGGGTACTTATGCAGTTAAGTGCCAGTTTTTCATGCCTCACTGAGAGGAGTGTAACAGGATTTTATAATCATATAATTATAATATTAAACATTCTGTGGTAAAAATTTCTTCAGGTGAAAAAGCAGAGACTGTTATAAAACAGGTACATGTGTATGTTTTAAAGAACCCTGAGAAACAGAGACAAAAATGGATGCCGTTTTATAGACCCCCAAGCTGAAAATGTGTTAAAGACAAATTAGATATTGATTGAATCATATTATATGGCTCACAGTGAGACTGCTACACCCAACACCCAAACATCTAATCCAAATCTTTTCTGTCCAGTGCAACTACCTAAAAATCTACCAATAAGGAATTCAGATAGTTGATGAAAAAGGGAGCACGTCTTATATTTATTTATTTATTTTTCAATCCCTGCATATACACCATGCTTGTTTATATCCTGATTAACCTTTGTGATTTGATTAGGCTGCATAAACATGTTAGTACAGTGCACATAAAGGCAGGTAGGTCGATCTTTTCTAAATTCAAAAGGTGGAAACAGAAGCAGCAGCAGAGTTACCAAGGTTACAGGCAGCAGCCAATACGATGGGTAAGAAAAGCTCAGGGGAAAAACTGAATTAATTTCACTTTGGACTTAGATTTCTGCAAAGACAGAGGCGGTGTGATAGGGCCAGTCCTGTCACGCCTCATTGTATGCCATTTGGCTGATGGGCATGACAGAAGAGTGCACAGGGAAAATTGTACCCTTCTGATAGGCTGATCTGAAGAATGATCATATGCAATGGCACAACGTCGACACTTGGAACATCACTGTTACATGCAATAGATTCTCATTTGGATATTTATTGTTACCAGTAAAAGGTACATCTGAGCTGAATGTCGTGACCGCCAATTTAGTGGAATAACAATCGGCTCTCTGTGATGGGCCTGTCTTGTGCTTTTGCTTTGACGCTTCAATCTGCGTCCTAATATGGCTGGAGAGGTATTGTCGTTGGCTTGGCGGGGTTGGATTGACAATATTTTTGTCCCGACCATTGCTCGGCTCATGCACAGGCCAGTTTTCTGAAACTTTGCATAGGCACTCCCTATCACCTGAAACTGTGCGTGGGGTAGCTAATTTGGATATGTGACCTTTGACCTTGACACAGTGACCTTGAACATATAAAGTTTGTCCGGGCCATTGCTCGGCTCATATGCATGATAGATTTCAGAAATTTTGCATAGGCGTATAGCTGTAGAGTGGCGAGTAAAATGTTGATTGTCTGAAACTGTTTGTAAAGGGGATGGATTTTGTCCTCTGTGCGCATGAGGCGTCCTGGCTGAGGGGTTACGGCGTTCTATAGAATGGCTATTTTTTTGGGAAGGCAGCACGAATAAGCACTATTTTCTAGTTTTGATTTGCATAGAAAAAAAAATCAGGCTCAGTGATTGAAAATCTGTTTAGTTAAATTGCAGTTTAATGGTGGGTGCTGATATCCAGGCAGGTGGAGTATGAAAAAAAGTATCAAGAAGATATGGGTAACAGAACTCTTCCACACGAGGTTACGCAAATCACTAACTTAAAGAGTAAATTATGCATTTATTAAAACGGTCAGAGAGGCTAATTTATACATGAACCCAAGCCTAGATTATGTAAAACAGTTTATACAAGAGTCTTACACAAATCCACTGTATCACTTTGTCTGGTAAGTGATATTTTTGTCTCAGACCATCCAGCAGAAAAATAAATCAGTGGTATTCTGACTCACACACACACACACACACACACACACACACACACACACACACACACACACACACACACACACACACACCTCTCT
>JBCNYH010000024.1:16611248-16622341 GCA_039654325.1 Tandanus tandanus
TATGTGTGTGTATGTATGTGTGTGCGTGTGTGCGTGTGTGCGTGTGTGTGTGTGTGTGTGTGTGTGTATATCAGTTTAAGCTCACTGTAATGACAAGAAATGGACCATGGCTCACTTTAACTTTAAGAGTACTCGAACTAACATGTCTTATACAAGCAATTATGATGTATATGGTAATGTTGATTTTGAGGCAACAAAGTTAGCAATGCATTATATTATATTTCATTTCCATTAATTTTTCCGAACAGCTTTATCCTTTATTAGGGTCGCAGGGAGGCTGGAGCCCATCTCAGCTGATTCTGGGTGAAAGCGGGGTACACCATGAACAGCTCACCAGACCATAACAGGACAACACACAACCACTCACACTAACATTCACACCTAGGGCACTTGAGAATATCCAATTAGCATAATGTGCATGTCTTTGGACTGTGGAAGGAAACCAGACAACTCAAGAAACCCACACAAGCACGGGGAGAATATGCAAATTCCAAACAGAAACGCCCTCGCTGAGCCTGTGACTCAAACCCAGGACCTTCTTGCTGTGAGGTGGATGTTCTTACCACTATGCCACAACGCAGCCATTATATTTTATTAATATAATAACATTATATTTTAATGATATGTTTTGATTCCAACGGTGTATGAACAAAACAAAACAAAACTGAAGTGCCCTTGAGCAAGGCACCACACCCCCAACTGCTCTCCAGGTGCTGCATTGTGTGGCAGCCAACTGCTCCAAGTGTGTGTGTGAGCTCACTGTTTGTGTGTGTGTGTGTGTGTGTGTGTGTGTGCTCACTTTGGATGGGTTAAATGCGGAATTCAAAATTTCCCTTGGGGAATTAATACAGTATAAAATCAAATCAAATAAAAAGGCCCATCATATTGGGGACTAGGCAGAAAATGCTTACTTTATGAGCACATTAATCTCCTGGTAATGGTACACCCAAAACTCAGAGTGTAGGCTGAAAAGTTCATAGGCTGATCATGATACAATGGTTGAATTTGATTAAATGTGGTTTATTTTTCAACACAGTTTACCTTGCAGTCTACACACTTCTTTCATTGGCGTTGTAGTGATTGGATCCCTTTGGTATAAAAGCTCTCATTTTCACTGCTCTTACTTCTTCTTAGTCAGCCTATGATTTTTCAGCCCACCCATAGTCACATACTTTTCATTCATATAATGCTGAGACTTATTTATATATTTTAAATTCATTACAATCAATTGGTTTCACTTTATATAATCACACTGCTTATGTTTAAAGACTTCTGAGTTAGATATTAATAGCAGGTTGGCTACAGGTCCCAGCTTTTTCATATCAACTGGTACATTCTCACTTTGTGGTGTTGTATGGGTATATAAACAGGTTAATTTCACATTGCTCAACAAACAAAAAAGGTGTAAACTAGACCAGCGAATTGTAATATGAGTGGTAACCCAGTGGTTAACCACTTAATTACTTAACTTATTATTTATGTCTACATCTTAAAACATTTTATTCATTAATACTATCAATTATTCAGTCACCAGATTGACACCGAGAACAGAGGATAGGTATGTAGTTACATGACAAATGTGTGAAACAGTGAGAACCGCTTAGACACACAAGGTGTTCTCTCATGCCCATGACCTCTGCCATGTGCTGCAGTTTTGAAGCTGATACTTGCATATTTTATTTATTAGCTTAGGGGTGGCACAGTGGCATAGTAGTTAGCACGCCTGCCTCACAGCAAGAACGTCCTAGGTTTGAGTCTTGGGTGTTTCTGTGTGGAGTTTGTAAGTTCTCTCCATGCTTGAGTGGGTTTCCTCCGGGTAGGCTAATTGGCTGTTACAAATTGGTTGTGTGTGTGTTGGCCTCGCGATGCTCTGCCGAGCTGTTCAGGGTGTACCCCGCCTTCGCCCAGTGTTGGCTGATTTAGGCGCCAGCCTCCCCTAATAGGATTTAGTGGTTTGTAAATGAAATAGTGAGTGAGCAAGCTTCTCTTAGACTTACATTATAAGGGTGTGTTCAGTTATCAGGGTTTTTTTGTGTACTGGTAGCACTTTCATATCACAGCAAGAAGGTTCTGGTTATGAACCTTTAATACCAACTTGGGTGCTTCTGTGTGGAGTTTGGATGTTTTCCCTGTGCTTGCATGGGTTTCCTCTGGGTACCCCTGTTTCCCACCACAGACCAAAACCATGCACATTGGGTTGACTGGTTATTATAGACCCATAGGGGTGAATGGATGTTTGTGTCTGTGTTAGCCCTGCGAAGGATTTGCAACTTGATGAGGGTGTGCCCAGGGTGTAGCCTCACCCAAAGTCATCTAGGATTGGCTTCATCTTCCTCTGCAACCAGACAGTCAACTAATATAGATAATGGATAAGTGGATAAGTAATCAGATTAAGGAATTCCACAAAGCTTGATATAAGTACCATGATAACATGGCACATGCACTCACAGTGGTTTCCATGTTTTCCAGCACATGCGGGATCTGTGATATTGCTGAAATACTTGACAGTTGTTTATTTTCTATACACGGGGCATTTATGTTTCCTATTAAAACAAATGATTTGTACATGAAAATAAAACGCTTTGTTTTAGTTTCAGAATCAAACCGCATGAAAACGTCATGATAACTATACGAGCACGATACACGCATGATACTGTGTTTCTGCTTATCTAGCTTAACTTGATATCTTAAAGGTGCCACATAACACTTTTTAAATGTTTTGATTATAACACTTTAAAGAAACTACATCATTAACTTTGATACATACATAACTACATCATTAACTACAATATACAGCTGTACTCTAACAGTCAACTAAAGTAACTTTTATTTCTTTCTTCCACCAGGAGCAGAAGGGTAAACCTTTTCAAGATCAAAAAAAAAAAAAAAAAGAATAAGGAAAGGCAGTGGAATCAGAACACTCTCACCAATGTATGGAGTTGAAGATTCCATAAACCAGGCAGCAGCTTTACACATCAACCATTACATGAAATTAAAGGAGTGTGAGTATGGTCACGTTCAACGAAGACCCATAAACCATTTTCTTGCAGGAGCTGAGGGCCCCTCTACGGATCCATGATAAAGGAATAATTTCACCCATGGGGTCTAAGTGAATTTCAAGATGGAAAAACTAACAGCCAAAAGACAGCAAGTGGCTTAGACACTGAACTGAACTGAGTTAGTGGAGAATTTACTTGAATAACAGATCATATTCATATATGCTTTATAACACACTGTGTTTCTGATGTATTTTAGGCTATAAGAAGAAAGGCATGTGAGTATGAATGTGTTTCTTTGTTCCCACAGATACACATTAATATGGTACATATGAACGTTACATACCGTCTGCTATACCAAAACGTAGAATTACATGCTTGGAAACCGAGCATGCAATCAGACAAAATAATGAAACAGCTTCAAATCTATTCATTAAAGAATATGGGAGCAATGGCAGCATTAAACAAAAAAAAATGTTCTATTGTTTTACAGCTGAGGATAACATTGCTAAAATCTGTATTTTTTTAATCGTTCATGTCTTTTATGGAAACCAAATTGGTTAGACTGGTGACACTTTTTTCAATGTCTACTGATTTTGTGCAATGATTTTCTTCGTTCTTCTGAATGATTTTGCCTTCCAAACGTGGATGAAAGTTTGAATATTCACATCATATGATTAGCCTCAGCCCCCCATTTCAACAATATTGGCAAGCTTTTGATTTCACATCAGTCCTTTTTTTTTTTATAATGACACATATTGTCTGAAATAACCTTCGGATCAGAATGCTGTATCACCTGTCATGTAAAGCATCTATCTACCTCAATGTCATGATCTTCATTTCTGCCAAATGCTTCGCCCTGGGAAAGCAGCATTGGTCATGTAACTGGGCCGTCATTAAAGCAATGTGTTGTTTACTCTGCTGTGCAGTCAGAAGCAGTTATATATCATGTTGAAAATAGCATGACTCACGTGTCCTCATTGTCCATTCTAGATGGTAGTTGTGTCTATAAATTACTGGCTGTTGTGTCTATACATTCTCTCATTCATTGCAGCACCATCTGGTATCCAGTTTGGTACAGTTATGCAAAGCCTCTATTACAATATCTGTCTCAGATCAACAGGTAAATCGCAGTGTAAGCATGTGTTCTGTATCAGTGGTGCATTTCACAGTGTCCAAGTGTTCCAAAGTTGTTGTTTTTTCTGTTGTGACTGATTTTCTGATTTCACGCTGCATAAATATTGCACTGTATTGAAAATAATCTGTTTCCATTCAGGCCTTCTTTATCCACATAAAAGAGAAATTTGCTATTGTTATATGCAGAGTCAAATACATAACCTTAATCTATGGAAGAACTGATGCAGTATTCAAAATACGCATCTCTACTTACATGTTCTGCAGTTAACATATTTCTTTAAGTCAACCTTACTGTATGAATAGCCTTCCCATATGTTAGAGAGTAACACGTACTGCCATGAAAATAATTAAGAGACTACTTTTAATAGGAATCTCCTTGAAATTGGTCTGTAAATTTTTTCATTGGCTGTATTTCTTTGCCCATAAATTACCCTAATCACTCTATAGCAAAAAAGAACAAATGGAGCTGTATGAAAGAAAGTAATAGTAGAGAAGCCATGCATTACCATCACTATACACCTTGAGGTCTTCCTAGAGGAAGCAAAATACCTTTGCTTTGTTTTCTGCACATTCTATTTAATTTGATCTATTTTGATAAAAATGTGTTTAAAATGTGTTTTTTATATTTTTTCTTTTTCTTTTTTCTCATTATAGAGGTGTGAGCTAATTACTGTTGGGTTAATAATGAATGGGTGGATGAATGAATGGATACATTTCAAAAGCAATTATTATTTAAGGATATTTAATAAAAAGAAATTGTGAGTGACTGTGCAAAGTACCTCTCATGTTATGCACACATCCTCACGTCAGCAGAAGCGACTGGTGAACCTAGATATTGGTGGGGCAACAATGGCACCAAAACCTCAGACAAATTAAATGAAGAGCTTGTCGCACCTGATTTTTTTATTCTATAGGCTATTCTTTAATAAATCTTTTGGGTAACAACATATTAGGAGGTTCAGATTTGTTAAAGATGTGACTGAACTTGAAAAACAAGTTGTACTGTACATCAGTATGTAAACCCATTTTTAATAATGTTGCTTGGTCTTAAGGCTAGCACTCCCAGTACAGACAAGCAGCCTAAAAGATGGAATTCCTTAGTTATTCTACCTGAACATCTCTGACAAAACACTGCTTCTTCACTTTGCACTTTCACTTGTCTCATTTTAAAGGAATTTGGCCAGTAGATCTTTGAGATGCACAAATGATTTTGATCATGGTCTTATTGAAATCATGTGTTTTCTTTTCTTTTCTTTTTTTCCTTTATAAGTAATTGGATCAGTTGTGCTAATTTCTGCTTGTTCATATTAATTGTTAAAAGTCTTTTCTGTTAGCCCTCTCTCATTTATATACAAAATGTTTATTGTCTGTAGTACCATTTTTGACCCCCAGGTGCAATATTAGCTCTATGTAGACAAACAGGGCAGTGAACACAGTGTTAAAAGGTTGTGCACTCTAGTATAGAAAGCAGTGTAAACTAGACTGTCAGTGAAATATCAGCATATATTTATTAAATAGCAACATTTAAAAATGTTGGTTCACAAACAAGGTAATTATCAACAGAATTTATCAACTGGATTTAAAATAATAATAATAATAATAATAATAATAATAATAATAATAATATATTTATTATTATTATTATCATTATTATTATTATTATTATTATTATTATTAGTATAAGAATTTATGAAGGTTGGCATTTGTTGAATGGCTGATTAGATGTTTGGGACCCTCTTGTTCCTTTGAGCAAGCTGCCACTGCAAATAATCCTGTTTTGCACATTGCACATTATAGCCTAAATTTGAAAACTCACAATAAGCAGAACTAGAGAGTAAAAACTTTCTGATTTTATGTTTTGCATAACATGATCTATGAAATACAGTGGTTTAACTTAATTGGCAAATATAATGCATATCTGAACCTATATACACTGATCAGCCATAACTATCATCATCTGACTGGTCTTCAGCTAGACAGCCCCGTACACAGCAAACTGCAATGCACTGTGTGTTCTTACAGCGTTCTGTCATGACCAGTATTAACAGTTTCACCGTTTGTGCTACAGTAGCTCTTCTGTGGGATCAGACCTTCTATAACCTTCACTACCCATGCGCCTTAATGATCCTTAATCTTGCTCATTTTTCCTGCTTCCAACACATCAACTTTGAGAACTGACTGCTCACATTCTGCATAATACACCCCACCCCTTTGCAGGTGCCACTGTAATGAGATAATTAACTGAGCAGCCTATCAGTCATAGATGATCAGAGGAGGTACAATAATTGTTTAATTCTATTCACTGGATAGTCAGAAATATAGCATTTTTAGCATTTTAATCAAATTCTTGAAAATTAAAAAAATACTACATTTACCACAAAAGAGTTAGGGTGTTAGAGGTAGAGTCCAGGAGAGCTGGATAGCAACGAGCCAGCTGGATAAATGGTGGCCGTATCACAGTGATGGCTCAGTGGTTAAGGTGTTCAGTCCCCAATACCACCAAGCTGCCAGTGTTGGGTTCTTGAGCAAGACCCTTAACAGTTGTATAAAAATGATAAATGTGAGTTCTTCTGGATAAAAGCGTCTGCCAAATGCCTTAAATGTAAATGTAATGTAAATGTTGTGTTTGGTGGAAAAAAAGCTAATTCTAAAAAAAAAAAAAAAGTTCTACCATCAAATACATTGATTCCAAATTTTTTCAATTTAATTTTTTTTGGAATTAGTCTTGAATGAAGAAACCTGGCACTTCCAGCTTGCTCACACGAGGCACGATGTGCTCTCCTCTGGATATCAGCATTAGGCCATACAGAAGACTTAAGGCCTGTATCTCACAGGAAGCTGATAAAGGCACGTGTGGTTGGATAAATAATTTTTTTAAATATTTTTTTATTTCATTCCAAATGTTGTTGTTTTTCATGAAATCGGTCTTGAATGAACAGTAAACAAAATGTCTGGCTAGTGTTAGCTTTTCGCTTATAACAAATCACAATCGCTTTTGGGGGTTTTTCCGGTAGTGATGTTTGTACGTAATAGGACATGAGATGATATCCTTGGAGTAGATTAGCCAAACAGAGGGTGCACTTTCTAATATCTAGTGAACTAGGATGAACAAATCAGTGTTATTCACTACACCTATTGGTTTTCATTATGTTTTTAATGTTATGGCTGATCAGTGTAAGCAGGGTAAGATGATTTCATAATGAATACTGCAAACAAAAAATATCAAATAAGGGGTACTCCCTAGTGTGTTACCCTCTATTTTCAAATGATTCTTGATGTTGACGGCTGCATATATTTAATCGGTGTAACATGGGATTCGCGGAGTGTGATAGAGAATACCTTTCATCACCTAATGCCTGCCCCAGTTAAGAAAAAGCTGACAGGTGTTATTGCTTTAACAAGTTTTAATATCAGTGCTGAAGTTAGGGAGATGATTTTATCGTGTGGTGCATGTTGTCACCTTTAGCTTTGCTCAGCTCATCACTTAAAGATGTTGTGTCACTGTAAGCCCTTTAGTATCAGTACACCTTAGAGACACGTGAGTGTGGGAGAGAAACCCAAGGTACTTTGATTTGAGCCTAAATAGCACAGCCTGAACTGTCTTATCACGTGTCTTTTAATGAGGACACTCAGTTCATATCTCACCTGCTTTTGCACAGTAAATGTTTTCCCATCTGTTTTTAATGGGTGGACAATTGCAGAATGGCTTAATAGGGATGTGCAATGCTATGCTTCCATTGATTGTACATGGTATAGTCGGAGATTTAGTCATATATTTAGTGTGCAATGATATTCTAGAGTCTGTATATGCCATCTTGAAAAGCAAGTGGTAGAATCAGGCATGTAATGTAATACTAATGTCCAATTCATTCCTTCATTTTTTTTTATGCATCCACATTTTCTGAAGCTGTTATAAGGAATGATGTAGAGGACAAAGAGTTATGCAGTTTAATCTTTAGATTATATTTATAAGTAGCTATGTGCAGGTTTCTAGATTTGTATAGTTAGCAATAATGCATGTCATAACCATAAGCAAACCATAAGAACATTATTCAGCTATAATGGTTGAGCTGCACACATTACTGCACACATGCTGTCTGGTTGTATTTGCATACATACCCTTAAATGGTGCCTTACATACAGTATATTGTGTTGTATTGTTACTGAGATCTCATTACATAAAGCATTTAAAATAGTGTGTGTAGAAGTAGTTTAGGTGTGTTGGTCATTAGATGCTGTAGAGCCTGTGGACTGTAAGGTGAATGCTTTAATACCTGATATATCGACATCAGGGTAAGAACACAAAGTAAATAGAATAGGATTTGAATGTACCGAATGTAAAAAGTCTTCCAGGATGGTATTCTCGGAGGATCGTTTGAGGCAACTTACGTCATATTTCCACTGAACATTAATTACAGCCTGTCATATTCCATAGAGACCCCACAATGCCTTAGCATGAAAAGTCTGAAGGACCAAAATGTGCAAATTGATGTCAAACCATTTCAAAGAGCCAGTTTTCAAGAAGATGCTTTCCAGTTTGCTTCAGGCACAGATCGAGCAGCATAGTAAATCAGGCGAGACCACAGACCATGTGCAGTATGTAATAAGGTCTGACCCTTTTTAAAACTCATTCAGATACTCCCCAATCTAAAACATTGTTGTTCTGTTTGTCTGTTTGAGGATATAAGATTCAATTAATTACAGCAAAGTATGATGTAAGCAATAACATCATCTGTCCAGACAACTGCTTTACTTTTCTCTTCAAGAATGCCATGTCAGCAAGTACAGCAAAATTAAGCCACTGATGCATTTCTGAAAGCACAGATTACATTTATCCAAATCATTGCAGTATCTCTGTTGACCAGTCTTCAGTCCTGTGTGTCTCTGTGTTTGTGTGTATGTTATGCAGATACTGGCCTACAGTGAAGCCTTGTCCATTAATAACATGTTAACACTGTGCAGTCTTTTATCATACATGAAGTTTGAGCTTCAAGAAGCTCTGTGAGCAGTCACTGTGTCTTGTCCTGCTTCTGTACTGTACTGTATCTTAGCCATTGTTCTTGTTGTGAAAAATACAAGAGACCTTAAATTTAAATTGCTGTTTTGTAGTGTCTTCTGTCTTGTGTAGGTAAGATGAGTGTGTGATGAAATAAATGTGTGGTTAAATATGTACAATGTGTGAAATGCATTAAATTAGCAAATACTGATAGAGAGTATATTATATGGCTAAAATAATGTATATATGTATGATCTGTAAACGTACATGGCATATGTACACAATAAAACCAATTTGTATAAAAAAATTTTTTTTAGCCTCTAATTCATTTATATTGTCTGTTTAAAATAATTCACTTATGTTGTCTCGTATGTTTAATGCCTATGCTATATTGCTCCTATGTGTGTGCGTGCGTGTGCGTGTGTGTGTTCCAAGATCAACATACAGTGCATTTACTATATTTTGACAGTATAGAAATACGGTACACTGTATATAACAACCATTCCAATATAAATGAAGTCCTATCAAATATGATTTACAGTATGACTATAATCAGCCATGTCTCTCACTGTCTGTGGTGAGAGGCATGTAAAAGAACCATTGCTGACTTTCATAAAGAGTAGGCTGCATTGCCGTCAGCGCGTTTTTGCCCTGCGAAGGCCTGGCGAGCTGTCCAGGGTGTACCCTGCCCTCGCCCAGAGTCGGCTGAGATGGGCGCCAGCCTCCCCGTGACCCTAATTAGGATTAAGCGGTTCAGAAAATGAATGAATGTATGAGTATGACTATAATAATATTATTATGCAATAATACAAATCCAGTTGAGCATTTTATATGTCAAATATGCATTTAATCTAAATTTGTGCTTACAAAGCAAACAAAATAAAAATTGATAGATTGATAGATGGATAGATAGATGGATAGGGAGACAGACGGATAAACAGATAGATAAATCAAGTGATGAATGAAAAATGTAAAGGTGAGAGGTAAGTAATTATTATTATTATTATCATTATTCATCGTTCATTTTCTGAACCGCTTAATCCTAATTAGGGTCACGGGGAGGCTGGCGCCCATCTCAGCCGACTCTGAGCAGGTATTATTATTATTATTATCATTATTATTATGGAAAGCAGTAGTAAGTGCAATGGTAAAATATATACACAGTAGTAAGTACTAAAATCAGTGGTTTCTACTGGGAGGATGGAGGGATAAAAGAGAAAGATAAAAAAAAAGGACCAGAGAAAACATTATGCCTTATATTTCCAACAAACTAACAAGATTTACTGACTTTGGTGGTTTTAGCTTTAAATAGCATTTAGGCCTCAAAAAATGAAAAGTTAATAGGAGAACAGCGAGGGATGGGAGCAATTTTCCATTTAAAAGTGTTAAATATTTGATTAGATGAATAGAGGGGGGAAAAGAAGGATGCAAGTGGAATGTCAAAATGGAAAGTAACAGCCACCGTGAAAGTTACAAGACATATGCAGAAAGTTTGTACTAAGTTTCTATATTGAACAAGTTTTGAGTTATTGATCCTGGAAGAAGAAGAATAAGATTAAGAAGCCTATGGATAACAATATACAGTAGTGCTAGAACTACATTTCAGTTGATTGTTCTGTTAGCTGTCAGTAATTAATTTATCTCAGAAAAAATTTACAATATTAAACAAAACTGAAAAAAAAAATATTACTAAAGATTATGAAATATGTGTAGGACAGGTCTTTGAGTATAAAATTCCCAGTGCACTTTAATTTATACGGGTATCACATGGTGGAAATTGCTGAGCAACAGAAAGGACCACGCAAAGGAATCAATGAGATAAATGTTGGCCAGCTGCCCTGAACTTTCCCGACAGTAGAGTCATGTTTAGGGGAAATGGGGAGAAAGAACTGTGTGTGTGTGTGTGTGTGTGTGTGTGTGTGTGTGTGTGTGTGAGAGAGAGAGAGAGAGAGAGAGAGAGAGAG
>JBCNYH010000024.1:16624752-16629752 GCA_039654325.1 Tandanus tandanus
GTGTGTGTGGGAGAGAGAGAGAGAGAGAGAGAGAGAGAGAGAGAGAGAGAGAGAGAGAGAGAGAGAGAGAGAGAGAATGTTCTAGCTACTCATAATGCACTGTCTTCATTCAATAATGATTTCACTCAAAGAGACAAATTGCTGACTTTGTAAAAGACAACCTAGCCTCAGACCATGGCCCAATCCCAATTTAATCCCCCTCCTTTGTTGGCCCTACTCTATTACCCCTACACCCTCAACTAAGTAGTGTACTTCAAAATGCAGCTGCATGGGGAAGGGGCTGAAATATTTCCTAGGAAATGGGACACAACTCATTACATCATCAGTAGACAATGATGGCACATGTGTAATAATCAAGTGAAGAGGCAGTTTCATTCCTAAAGTTTCTACAATTATAATGTGTCTATTTATTTCTGCTATCTACCAACATATGCTATTTTGCAGTTGGACGTCAGGTTTTCATTAATGTGAAAGTAAAGGCAGGCTTTCCAAACTCTTTTTTTTTTTACCCATGTAAAGGTATATTTTTATTCTCAGGTGGTTTCGAGAATACAACCTGCTAAAATCGATTTGATAATTTGTAATAGCCTGTTTGAATAGGCTGCTGTTTCACTCTCGCAAGAACATGAGTCCGTCAGTTCATATAAGGCTAGTTAATGGCAATAATAACAGTATACAGATAATAAATTAACAAATCATAGTGAACTTGTGAATAAAATAAAACTAGTTACATCTACACATAATATGAGCTTCCGTTTACATACATCAGACAAGCGTGCAATCGTACATATGAAAGAAAAGACCACTATGCCATGTATTCATATGCAGATTAGTTCCAGTGGAAACATGGGGTGATCACATGACTTTTAGCTACTTTTCACACTACATTGTTGCTTCCTTGGGTGTGGATTTAATAGAAACATTTTGAACATTTTTAGCCTTAAAACGCAATTTTCGCCAGAGAGTGAATATATAAATTAATAAATATCTGAATTTTAAAAAATCATATCAGAACCTCAATTAGACTTCCTTACGGTTATAAAAAAAAATAGTGATTGCATTATCAGACGTTCCTGTCAATAGCTAGTCAATCATTTACAAGGGAATAACTAATCATCAGCCTGACCCTTAGGTTGCCATTGCAACACATCCTAGTGGGGTACCCAGAAGGGGGCAGTGTATTTCAATCCCGGTATTGCAAACAAACTTTGAAAAACATCTATACAATTTATTTTCTCTCATCAGTATAACACAGAGTTTCTTAATATTGTAAAACACTTACCATATCGCTGTTTTCCCCCTTTCTGAGCATTCTGCCATATTGTAGTAACAGGATGTGTTGATGCTGCCCACCGATGCGTCCTCATTTCCGTAATGAACTACGTAATATTACACTGAATTAATACATATTATATATTTGTTGATGCTAGGAAGGGATTACCCCACAAACGCATTTCTCAAAGCCACCTTCTCTGAATTTTGTGCTACATATAAACGAGTATTGAGTGTTAGAAAGTGTGTGGATTTTGGGCATGGGTGTTAGAGTTTGTTTTCAAAAACAGATAAGTCCAATTGTTTTAATTACGAGTAAAACTATTTAATGAGCTTTACCAAAAAAAACCCCAACAACTTTTGTTCATTCATTCATCCATGCATTTTGTGAACCGCTTAATTCTGATTAGGGTCACAGGGAGGCTGGCGCCCATCTCAGCTGACTCTGGGCGAGGGCAGAGTACACCCAAGACAGCTCGCCAGGCAAACATAAAGCTACTGAAAAAGTTGTTTTTCTCATAATTAAAACAATTGGACTTATCTGTTTTTGAAAACAAACTCTTCATATGAGGACATGGGTGTTAATTTCTGGATGGAAAAACAAATGCAGTCAAAATTAAATTAAATTAAAGTCTCTGTCAAGATGGCAACTTGTGTCCACAAAATCATTACTTGATTTCGTTTTAGTAATATTCATTCAGTCATTTTCTGAACCGTTTAATCCTAATTAGGGTCGTGGGGAGGCTGGTGCCCATCTCAGCCGACTCTGGGCGAGGGTATGGTACACCCTGGAGAGCTCGCCAGGCCATCGCAGGGCTGCAGTAATATCACTAATTTTAAATTTTGTGCTGTGAATCAGTTTTGAGAAGTACCGACAATTTATGTGTGACGAAAGCAGGGGCACGTACTCTGCCTTAACATTCATTAGCATGCTAGTATTTCCTATTGTGACATACACAGAGCAAGCACGAGCATTTCAGTATATGAATTCTTAAGACCTTATATTTATTAATAGCTTAAGTCCTGGTTCAGCGCTCATACTTCTAAGGTGTATAGCGGCAGGTTGCTGCAAAACATCACAGGATGGTGTTAGTTTGTTCGGTTTTCCGTCCAGACCCAGACGAAAAAGAAACGTGATGAATGGATTAGGCGAGTTAAAAACATGGGCAGACTGGAAAGCGCCCAGTGTTCATTCCGTTATTTATAGTGCCCAGCGTTTCATTTAAAAAACGGGCACTACCCTTCTGTCCCAAAAAGAAACCAATCATTCAGCCCGAAGGAGTAGGGCCAAGTGATAGAGCAAAGGGGAAATGGTATTGGGCACATATAATTTGTAGATAGTGTTTAAAAAAGATGCTTCTTGTGTGTGTGTGTGTGTGTGTGTGTGTGTGTGTGTGTGTGGGTGTGTGTGTACAGTATGTGTGTGTGATATAGTACACGGGTCACTAGCGAACCCTAGATCTAAATACAGTAGATCTAAATACTACAGGCTTCCCTTAAATATTTGTGTGTATTTTGAGTTCAAAGTGGGCGGCATGGTGGTGTAGTGGTTAGCACAGCCGCCTCACAGCAAGATCCTAGGTTTGAATCATGGGCCCGTCTCAGGCGTTTCTGTGTGGTGTTTACTTTTGTTCTCTAGGTGCTTCTGTGGGTTTTTTCGGGGAAATCCAATTTCCTCCCACAGTCCAAAGACATGCACATTAGACTAACTGGTTGTTCCAAATTGGTGTGAGTGTGAATGATTGTGTGTGTGTGTGTGTGTGTGTGTTGGTCCCATGATGCCTTCTCCCAGAGTCAGTGGAAATAGGCTTCAGCCTCCCCGCGACCCTGATAGAGTCAATTGGTTCGGCACATGAATGAATAAATTAAGGAACAATTTAAATAATGGTTATATTTACGATTCCCGATTTTCTCTTCAATTTGTAAAAATACTTTTGTTATGCTAATTCACTGTCAGCCTTTGAAGATTTTTTCGGTTTTCTCTCCTTTTTATAGAATTTTACACTGGAAAATGAGTTATCACTGTTTATCAGTATCATCCATGTCATCCTCGTTCTCATCCTCAGAGGTAAAGAGGCAGCTTGCACAAGTGAACCTAATCCTCATCTTCATCTCTTCACTCGACTGAGTCACTTTGTTCACTTTTATGGAGAAAAGTTGCAGATATATTCAGTCAGATCTGTTCTGTTGGCTAAATTTTCATTATTAATGTCTTCATAACTCTATATAAGTCTACAATATATACTAATTACACAGTCCACATGTATGTTTTCCTCACTGTACACAAGAAAGTAAAACTGGTTAGTAAATGAGAGCTATATTAAGAATTCATTAAAAGCACAAAGCTATTATAACACATGTCCTGCAGAAAGGCCATTAGGGAATCCCCTTCCAGGCCTCGACTGCTATTTTTAGAAGAGACATTTTCACACAAGAGGATTAGCAAATCTATTTTTTTTTCTGTAGCAGACTATCTGTAACCTGAACCATGGAGTCATTGAGGCATGAGTTCAAATGTGTATATAAAACAGATACATGGGACAAACAGGTAAAAGAAAATTTTTTTAATAAAATACATTTTGTATTTATTTTACTCTTAATTTTGTGTTTTTCTTTTGTGTTTGTAACATCATCCTCACATTACCCTTCTGGCTGAAAAGTGACTAGGGATCAAAGCGGCTGCACTGAGTGACCTTGCAAATGGGTGCAATCAAGTTGTTGGCTTTAAAGTGAGCAAAAAATCCTTAAGCAGCTGGAAATTGGAACATCACCAGTGAAGACAAGGCCTCCTCTTCCTTATCAACCTCATTTATTTATTTATTTTTTTTTTATCAAAACAACCACCTTTCTACTATTCATATACTTTTTTATTCCGAGGAACAATTTCGGCACCATAATTAAAATAAATATGATAATTTCTGTTAGAAAGCTGATGATCAATAGTTATTAATCCATCCATCCATTTTGCTCCACTTATCTGAGGACAGGTCGCAGAGGCAACAGGTTTAAGAGGGACACCCAGGAATCCCTCTCCACAGCGACACTCTCCAGATCCTCCAGGGGATCTGAGGCGTTCCCAGGCCAGATGGTATATGTTATACCTCCAGCAAGTTCTGAGGTGCCTCCTCCCAGTTAGACATGCCTGGAAAACCACTACGAATGGGAGGTGACCGGGAGGAATCCTAATCAGATGCTGAAAACCACCTCAACTGACTCATTTCAATGTGGAGGATCAGCAACTGTACCCCTAGCTTCCCCCTGATATCTGAGCTCCTCACCTTATCTCTAAGGCTGAGCCCAGATACTCTCCGAAGTAATTCATATTATAATCTGTAAATAATAATAGACAAAATGTAAAAGTATAACAAAACATATTTAGTTTTTAATTTGGTCACTGTAAATAAGAAATGAAGATTTTTTTTCATGAAAGAAAATGAAATGAAAATTTTTGATTTTAGATTTATGAAAACATTAACGCTATGAAGAAAAACTATAGAGTAACCACAAATATAAAACCAATACTATTGTATATTTTGCATTTATAATGATATACACCAATCTGCCATAACAATAACACCATTATTAGCACTGACAAGCGAAGTGAATAACATTGAATATCTCATTACAGTGGTACCTGCCATGGAGTGGGATTTAGTAGGCAGAAAGCAAACAGCCATTTCTTGAAGTTGATGTGTTGAAAGCAGGAAAAAATAGGCAAGGGTAAGGAC
>JBCNYH010000024.1:16634752-16639892 GCA_039654325.1 Tandanus tandanus
GATAAAGGACCACTGGTGTAGTAGTCATATGTTCTCCTTAATTCTCACAATTCAATAAAGAAATGCTTGGCTGTAGAAAGTCTGAACATTATAACATGGTTTTCTGCTGGTTATTTACAAAGTGATTTGGTTGCACATTTGAGGAAGTTTTGATGTCAATTAACGGACATTACCAGTCACTTCTTCATAAATGTTGACTTTGCTGCTGGTCTAGAATAGCAAATTATACAGCAGCACTTCCTCCAATGATAGTGAATTTTCATTCTAGTCAAGAGCCACAGTGTGTACTATTATGGTACTAACAGTGAGTACCATCACACCACCAGCAAATCCCATAAATGTGCTTTTGGACTAAGTTTCATGCCAGGGCAAGCAGGGCTATCTCAAGGCTACCCAAAGCTTGTAGCCTGGGGATTTTAGCCTTGAGCTGAAAACCTGTTTATCGCCCAGCAGTTTCCCCCATAACATGATGAAATAATCAACAGTGTAAAGAAGGAGATGTGCTTAATGAACTGTTTGTTTAAACTGCACATCACAGCAAACAAAAACAAGTGCTTATGCAGCTTTTTACATGGAGAGCCCACATATAACACAAAAGCTAGTCTATGCTAAACCATAGCATTATGGAGTTATGGTCTAAAACTTGTGCTACGCCTAAAATAGAGGTAATATGCTATATCTTTCTTTATATATCTTTATTTTCTTTTGTATCTACTTTTTCTTTTCAAACATTATGTGAACGAACTTTAACATGGTAGCTAAAGTTGGACTCAGCTATAAAACAGTTTAGCTTTGAACAAAAGTTTAGCTAAACAATTTTTGCTGTTTAGCTTAAATGATGAATTAATGTTTAAAAAACGCACTGACTGGGATCTAAACCCCACCTTCCACCTTGACACTGCCTTATGCACCACTGGGCTTCGTCTGACTCATGGGTAATTGTCGGTCCAAATTTCCAAACACAATGTGGCATGAAGAGATGCAGTCACGCCCCGGAAGTGCCAACAGAAATGATAATGGCCTTGACTCGCACTAACTCAAACAGTTTGTATGAAAGGGTGTATGTACACCTTGTAAGGACAATTTTAAATATCCAACCTGCCTCCTGCTGTGCTACTGGGAGGTGGGGGAAAAATGGAGAGCCAGAGAGAACCCTTCTATCATAGGAAGAATACACAAAACCCCACACAGTCAGGAAACAGAACTGTGGATCAGATCCCTGCCCCTGGAACTGTAAAGCATGAAAACTACCTGCCAACATATTACCCACATCTCTATTAATGTGTACAATATACGTCATCACACACTGTACCAGAACATCTCCAGTTTACCAATACATCAGCACAAGTTCACCAACATGTCCACATTATAGGGTGCCTTCTACTGTTTGCTGAATTATGAGAACCTCTACTTACACATTTTCATCTTAAATTATTTGTTGTTAGTTCCAAGTACAGTAATTTGACCACCAAATTTACCAATAATCTCCCCCCTTGCAATGAGAAATCAGTCAAATGCCCATAAGCCATCCAATCTAAGTACAACACATCTGACTCAAGCCTGAATTCTAGGCTTAAGATGTACTTCTAATTATCAAGACTTACATCATTAATAATCTGTATTCCAGTTCTTGGAATGGAAATATTAAGGCAAAAATGTTGTTAAGTAAAATTCAAATTTGCTCATTTTGAATGAAAATTTAAACGACCTAAAAACAAGTTAGGGCGGCACAGTGGTGGGTGTTTCTGTGTGGAGTCTGCGTATTCTCCCAGTGCTTGCATGGGTTTCCTACAGGTACTCTGGTTTCTCCCGACAATCTAAAAACATGCCCAGTAGGCTAAATGGCCATTCCAAATCACCCCAGGTGTGAGTGTGTGAATGGTTGTGTGTGTGTTGGCCCTGCGATGGTCTGGTGAGCTGTCCAGGGTGTACCCTGTTCTCGCCCAGAGTCGGCTGAGATGGGTGCCAGCCTCCCCGCAGCCCTAATTAGTATTAATTAGAGGGAAGAGCATTAGATTAATTAGCATTAGAGTAGGGGGTTGTGTAAGGGGTTGTAGAAAATTTTTTAGATTCCTCCTTAAATTACTTTTACTATGTAAAGTTGCTTTGTGACAATGTCAATTGTAAAAAAACGCTATACAAATAAAACTGAATTGAATTGAATTGAATTAGGAATAAACGGCTTAAAAAATTAATAAATGAATGAATTAATGAACAAAAACGTGTGTTTTTGCAATCTCCTTAAATAATAAAACAATGCAATTTACTGTAAAGTAATTTAAAATATACAGTATATAGTACAGTGTATAATAGTTTGTTCTGATGTCTGTCTTCGCCATCTCTCAATATCCACATCTGTCACCGGTTCTAGCAGTGTGTTCCATAAGCCTGAATGCAGAGTATTTCCATGCACCGTGAGTCATGTTCACTGAGCCATATGTGACTGGGGTTCCTCTTGAAAGCAACCATCAGGGTTCTCCTTTAAAACAGTGGAATGGCAGGATAAGTCTGTGTCACAGAATCACTCACATAATAAGCAATTTCATGGTTGGCAGCTCAGAAAGAAGCAACACCTGAATTGTTGAATTGAGAGGAACATCTTCATAAATATATACAGTTCTATATACCTTTAAACAAACCACTTAAATCTTTGCTAAATCTGGCTTTAGACATAGGCACTTGAGTGAAATGATCAGTGACCTATAAAAGTTAGGAGTGGAAATAAAATGATTCAGAAACATTTCACCACATTGTGCTCCACTGAGCTAAAGGTTGTTGAGACACTGTAGCCTGCCAAGAACCACAGATGAGTTGACATTCTCCTCACACTTACTGACAATTTCCTCACACTATTAAACACTGGACACAGCTACCGCCCTTCATTGTGTGAATGCTGTCTGTAGCAAGTGCATAGAATAGCTGCATGTTCTCTTATAACCAGCCGAAGCTTGATTAATTTGGTCAAGCTTGGTATATTTCTTATACTATCACATTAACATTATCCCATTTTTTAAAAATTATAATAAATCTGGTTTAGAGGAAACATTATCTGCTAATCCTACAGCTATTATATCTGATTGATCTGAAATATAACACCTCTGTTGTGTGCAATGGTCAACCTTTCGGAATATGAAAGCAAAAAAAAAGTGGTGGTAATCATGTGGCAAACACCTGCATAGTTTTGTCCTATGTGTAGCAGAAATAATGGCTGGCAATATGTTAAAGCTGTCAGTCATAGGTATGCTTTTGGTTCAGCATGCACAGCACCAGTTGGTGCCTTTTCTCCTACCCTCCCACTCTATCCCTTTCCATTTCCCTCCTCCTCTTCCCTCTCTCTTTTAGTGCCTGCTAGCTCCTGGTTACCATGGAGAAATGTGTGGAACATGCTGTATATTTTGAACTCTCTCTTACTCCCTTGCTAACTGCAGGATGTCCCCACACTGCAGTGCTGGCAAACTGGGGCAATCAGACCAATGTATGACCAGTGTATGAGCTCACAGCCTGGCTTGCTTTAAGGAAGCTACATGGTGGGAGTCGGTATAAATGAATACATACTGAGAGAATAAGTGTGGTGAGAGCTTAGAGCTCTGCAGGAACAGTTTGTATTGTGGGGAGTAGTTTAAAAATAAAAAAAATAAAAACAGTAAATCATGTGCCCTCTATGCAACACAGATTTTATTATTTTTTTTATGTCATGCTGGATTGGCAGTACCACTATGAAACAGATTGGGTATCATTTGCATCATTCAGCTTTCTGAACAAGTGTTAAATGAATATATTGCTGTAAATCAACCACAACTGGTAAAAAAACATACTTTGGTAGTGTTGGGGTTCCTCATTGTGCCTCTGTACTTGACATGTGCTTATTAAATATAAGTATGGTCTGCAAATAGACATCAATTATGTTAGAAAGCCTTTATAAATTAGTGTAAGTTAGATTACTGCATGCTTACTAAAGTTATAGATTTAACGATATGCTTCCTCTTCTCTGAATTGTTGACTATTCATATGAAAATGTATATAATATGTCTAATTTGTTTTCTGTAGAATGGGATTTCTCTTATTTCCCACCTAAAGTCTGGTGTTTATTGCAGCCTCCACACAGCAGTTCAGTGCATAATGCCTGAAGCATGAAAATACCAATGAATGTTGCAAAACGAACCAAAATGAACAGAAATTAAATAAAGCTGATATTTTGTATATGGTGCAAACGGCAGCGCGGTGCTGCAGTGGGTTCGATTCCTGGGCTTGGGTGTTTCTGTGTGGAGTTTGCATGTTTCCCCGTGCTTGCGTGGGTTTCCTCCAGGTACTTCGGTTTCCTCCCACAGTCAAAAACATGCACAGTAGGCTAATTGGCTGTTCCAAATCTCCCCTAGGTGTGAGTGTGAGTGTGAATGGTTGTATGTATGTTGGCCTAGCAATGGACTGCGAGCTGTCCAGGGTGTACCCCCCCTCGCCCAGAGTTGGGTGAGATGGGCGCCAGCCTCCCCGCGACCCTACTTAGGATTAAGCGGCCTAAAAAAATAATGAAAGAATTAGTAGACAAACATAGATGATGGGCTAATTGACTGGACTAGGCTTTTCCAAGCATTTTATTACATGCAAAAAGGTTCTTAAAGTAATAGTTGCTTTTTAATGTGGAACTAGGGGTGGCTCATCCCTGGAGGAAAGTTCATATCAACTCTTTAACAGATATTAATCAATCTTTGTACAGTTCTCATTCACAATTCCATACATTATTAATTTCTTAAAAAGACCAAATACCTATTTTTAGTGATCAATGATTTAAAAATGTAGCTATTTGAAAGATATAAGCTAATTTTCCATTGGTGTGCTTGGCTTTCCAGGTGGTGCAGCAGGATCACTTCCCAGTTTACGTAGCGCCATAAAAATTGCATCAGAAATACGATCTACAACAACCACTAATAGTGGTCAATTAGGGCTAGATTCATGTGGCCCCAGGCTCAGAAGGGATACAGCAGACCAACAGTTAATGATAGGGTTGCCAGATTAGATTAATTTTAAATGCTTTAAAGCTGCCAATATATTGTTTTATGCCAAATGATCAGAATTAAATCTAATGAATTTCTGCAAAAGGTAAAGTGGAATTGCAGACAGTCTGTCCATGATGCAATATAGA
>JBCNYH010000024.1:16713747-16724349 GCA_039654325.1 Tandanus tandanus
CCCCCCTTCCCCAAGAGCAACAGCAGCCATTTGTGTGTGCTTATACACACAAGACCTCAGCTGTCCCACTGCGGTCACTGAGGATACGAGAGGATCCTCAGGATACTATCATTTCAGTAGGCACTTTATTATGGTTCATAGGGAGCTTATTCCAGACACACAAACACACACACACAAATATTTACATTCACATTACATTCATGGCAGATGCCCTAATCCCTGGGCTTACAGGGATGCCCTTATTATTCTGACTTACAGAAGCGCTCTATCAATAAATACATCCTGTACTGGTACACTAGGTCATGGACTCAGAATACTCAGTGTAACAAATATTTGTAGGAGAGATAATATTGTAAGAAGACCTAGGGTAATATTTTTTTATTCATCCATTCATTTTCTGAACCGCTTAATCCTAATTAGGGTCGCGGGGAGGCTGGCGCCCAGCTCAGCTGACTCTGGGCGAGGGCAGAGTACAATCTGGACTGCTCGTCAGGCCATCGCAGGGCAGAAACACGCCAATGACAATCCAATTGTCTACTCTTTATGAACGACAGCTCTTTTTTCGTTCTTTTACATGCCTCTTACCACAGACAGTGAGAGAAATGGTTGGTCTTTGATAACAAAGTTAGCTGCACTGAGGGGCAGCAGTGACTACTTGGTGATAGCGGGGCTTGAATCCGCGAATCCCCTTTGGATCAGTAAGCCAGCACCCTACCACCGGGCCACCACTGCCCCAGTAATATTTTTAATTTAAAACAACATTTAGTCATTTTTTTAAATGTCAATTTAAAGTGCTAACTAACACTGAGGAGGTCATGCACATTTGACAGTAAAGGTTTGATGGTTTTCCTATGGTCACAAGCTTTGGGTAGTTACTGAAAGAACAAGATCGCAGGTACAGGTTCCTGAAATGAGCTTCCTTCGCATGGTGGCAGAGCTCTCCCGGAGTAGAACCGCTGCTCCTCCATGTTGAGAGCAGCCAATTGAGGTGGTTTGGGCATCTGATTAGAATGCCTTTTGAACACCTCCCTGGTGTGGTGTTTTGGGCATATCTAACCAGGAAGAGACCCTGGGGTCGACCCAGAACATGCAGGAGGGACTCTGTCTGTGTCTGACCGGAAGAGCTGGAGGAAGTGGCTCAGGAGAGGGACGTCTAGACCTCACTGTTTAGGCTGCTTCCCCCACGACCCAACCCGATCAAGCGGAAGATGATGATGATGATGATGATGATGATGGTGGTGGTTATCAGGGCTTAATACAATAGGAGCATCATGCCAGCACTGGAATATACCCAAAACATCCTAGAAAACAACAGCTTACAAACATGGCTGCTGTCGAATACAATCCCCTAGCACAACACTTCAATAGCACATTCACACTCACCTGAGTTCTAACCTTGGACATCTGTTCCCAGTCTCCCACCCACTACATAAACATGGGTATCAAAATGACTTTGACAATGAGAGAACACTCTGTGTTTTTCTATGTGAAGCATTCTTGTTACAATCTCCTGGTTTTGCATTTGATTTGTTGTCACATGTTTTTGGATTTACCCATGTTGTACTGTCAACAAGTTTTCAAGTTTTCTTTATGATTTGGAATAATTTTTGTTTTTTTTTATAAAAATAAATTCCATACACAGTTTGGAGGAAGAAAATGTAACTTTTTATTAAACTAGAATCTATCTATATACCTAAACCTTCTCATTTTTTAACACAACCTCCCAGATTTATTTATTTGCGGATTTATTTTATATTTCGGCCACTGAATATACACTGCACAGCATATAAATTAATTTAAAAAATGGGCACAGTAATATTTTGTAGGACTGCCTTTAGTCTTGATTACAGTGCGTATTTCTAATGGCTTTTTTTTTTAAACAAACTTAAGCAAAAGCTCAACATTTATAACCATCCGGTTTTTGGGTTCATTTTTCACCGACATCTTGAAGTGATGACAGAAAAAAAAAAACGAACCACTCCAAAAAGTCTTTTCCAGTACATTCCAAACACTTTTTTCCTCAGGGATACGGTCAGGACTCTGTGGTACCAGTTCTTGTGTAAAAATGTAATCCATTGATGGGATAACCTGGTCATTCAGTGCATTCAGGTCATCAGCTGACTTTATTTTTATTGCCACATTGCCTAATCTTGCTGAGCCCTGACCTGACCAACTGAAGCAACAATGCCATGGTGATTAGGTGCTGTAATCAGGGCTAATGGGGGTCCAACAAAATATTAGAGCACTCGACATTTTTGATCGGACAGTGTGTAACTCTTTTAACATATTTAATTATTTCCTTAGGCAATTTCAGCCATGTTTATGAATATATGCATGTTTGTTTCAATACATGTATTACTGCAGCTTACAATGATTCATGTGCACTAATAGAACTGCTGAGTTTTATTCCATTCGAAAGGTTGATCCTCCCATTTTAAACACTGTAAATGAAGAGATCAAACAAAATACACAATACGCAGTTATCAAGGCTAAATCTAATGTTTTCCCCCATGTGTGAATGATTATGTAAGAGATAAAGGGAAAAGGGAAGGGATTTAGAATCCCAGGAGAGTATAGTGTAATTGTGACAGATGGACATAGACAGATGTCCATTGTAACTGAAAACACAAAAGTCCTGCCAGATGTTACAACTAAAAAAAAGAAACTGCATGTATGTACAGTATAAGATACATGAAGGTTAATTTCTTCAGTAAAGAGGTGCCTCTTAAACCAAACTCTAAAATGCTGTCAGCATGTGAACAAGTCATTACCACTTCCAATTAAAGAACATTCATTCAGTCGCCAAACCGTTTTATCCTTCTAGAGTCCAGTGGAAGTTCAGCCGACACTAGGCAAAAGCAGGATACTCCCTGGCCATCACACACAACCATTCACACCCACACTTAGGGGCAATTTGGGAAACCGAGTACCCAGAGGAAACCCATGCAAGCTGGGCGATAACATGCATACTCCACACAGAAATGCCCTTGCCGAGTCTGGGACTCAAAACCAGAACCTTTTTGCTGTGAGGCGGATGTGCTAACCACTACACACCACCATACTGAAGATCATGTATTTAGTCTATGCTCCTTCAGCATATAACTATTTCAAATAAAATTACTTTGATTATCTGCTGGAGGATGCATTGACATCAGGCTAAAAAAGTTTGGTTCAAACTTCTATATAAAATTCCAGCTCCTAGACAGACCCCAGACCAACTGTAAGAGATAATCCCTTCATTTGAGTCCTGGGTGGACCCAAATGTTTCTAACCAGTGCCTAATAGAGCTCTAGGTGCCAGCTTTAAAAGGCACCTCATCTGGCATCTCTTAGAGGAGCAACAGATCTACTCTAAGGCTCACCCAAGTTGCCACACCCAATCTTGGAAAGTATACTCACAAACAGAGGAAACTCACTACAGTCAGTACTCATAGCCTTAATCCTTCAGTCACTACCTACACCATATGACCAAAGGCACTACCTACACCATGTGACCACTACTGTCACTGATGCAATCTCTTTGCCACAAAAATTCTTATTAAAACTGCTTAAACAGCAAGGACCAATTACAGCATCCTAAAGCGAAGACATGTTGTCAGAACTTTCACTAAACTCATACAGATACTATGTCCACACAATGTAGTGATTTGGATGTCATGTACCCCTGCAGTACCTTCCACAGCAGTTGTGCCAGTAATATGCATTTTCCAAATCCCCTAAGCACTACCAAAACTGGGCAAGAGCAAAGAGCTGTTAAATTCTTTCATGCCCTGTGTGCAGCTTTTATTTTCCCTATTGGCTTCTAGGTTGACATAATGGGTGAATGCTGAATCTCCACTCCAGTACAGATTTTGCCTGGGAGGCTGGAGTCTGATTTTCATATAACTGGATCACATCCTCTGGTCCCCTTTTTAAAAATAGGGACAACCATCCCAGGTTGCCAGCTCCAGATTTCCATGGAACATTGAAGAGTCGTGTTAACCACACAACCCCAACCTTGTCCGGTGCTTTCAACATGTCATCTGTCAACATGTCAACACAATTTCCTCCGAGAAGTATTCTGATTCTGATCTACATCATATACACCTACTGCCAGCACATGGTGGTATTGCAAGTGTATTTGCTGTGCATATTGTGGATGGTGAGAGGAAATCCACTGTTCATTTAAGTGCAACTAATAATATAATATAGTCTTAGTGAGGTAAAGCAAATAAGCATGAATAAGGATCAGTAAGGATATATATATATATATATAAAGAGAGAGAGAGAGAGAGAGAGAGAGAGAGAGAGAGAGAGAGAGAGATAATGGCCTATTTGTACACAGTGTAGGTTAGTACTCAGCAGTAATTTTGGTTCCAGTATGGTTTCTACATTTCTGAATTCAAAGGCACATCAACTAGCAATTTGATATGGGACATATTAAAAAAAAAATTAGGGTGGCATGGTGGCGTAGTGATTAGCATATCTGTCTCACAGCAAGAAGGTCCTAGGCTCAAGCACTTTTATATGGATTTTGCATGCTCTCCCCTTGCTTGCATGGGTTTCTTCCGGGTACTCTTCCGGGTACTACATTATGCTAATTGTTGGCTCAAATTGCCCCTAGGTGTGTGTGTGTGTGTGTGTGTGTGTGTGTGTGTGTGTGTGTGTGTGTGTGTGTGTGTGATGGTCTGGTGAACTGTTCAGGGTGTACCCCACCTTCACCTAGTATCGGCTGAGATAGTCTCCAGTCTCCCCGCGACCCCAGTAGGAGTAATTGGTTTATCAAGTCAGTGATAAAAAAATATATGCCACTGGTATAATTACTAGCATTGTTAAAATAAAAAAATAAAAAAATATATAAAGATCTCAGAAACTGCTCCATTCATGCACTTGTTAGGAAGTGTGGCATTATATACATATGTTATGTTCCACAAGTGAAAATTTGAACAATATGTGCAGTATTTGTAATGATAGGGAATGATATCCTTTTTTAGGGTTTAGTTTATAATGGGGGTGCAGGGGGGTCAAAAATTACCAGTACATTATAGCATTTATTTTGGGATGAATTCATATGAATACTGATGATAATGATATTAGATTGTAGAGAATGATAACAGCATGTTAATAGTTACTAAACTCCTACCCTATTATGAATGGCATATCCTTTGCATGCAGATAGACAGCAGTGAGACATCAGTCCACCTGTACACTCATCCTTCTTTAATTCGGGGGGGGGGGGGGGGTTGGAGGGGTGTTTCTCTACTTCTAAGTGACAGGAGGCTGAGGAGGTTTCCCCTCCCTGTGACACCGAGGATTCCCTCACCGCACTGAACGATGAGCGCTGTGTGCACGTCAGGAATCGTCCTTGTTCTTTTGTCATCCGGGTCTTCAACTCGCCACTCACGGCTTTATTTACTTTCCAGTGACCACACGGCTCGCGCTGGCGTTCCGGGCGCGCGCTCACTGTCTGCCACATTAAAGCACTTTATTTTCCACTTCAGTGCGAAATCAGATTAAGAAAACTCTTTGCAATAAGTGACTCTGATCAAAACCCACAGCTCTGGGTTGTTTTTTTTTGGAGATGTTTTCCTGGTGAACACTTCATGGCTCCGGAATGGAGATAGCCCTGGTGAGTTTGGAGAACCGCGGCGCGAGAGGGAGCGCGAGCGATGCTGGAGACCGCTGTCGCGGCGCACGCGAGCTGCTCGACGAGAGTGTGAAGGAGCTGAACACAGAACCGCGCGCGTGGAGGATGAACGACGTGAGCGACACATTCAGCTGCGCCGAGAGCGCCGTGGATGCGCTGTTGCGCGCCGACCGCGTCCCTCACCTCTTTGATGAGGACCTGTCGGACGTGGTGGACGTGGTGGACAACGTGGAGCATGATGGGAGCAATGAGCGGGTGCTGATTAACATCGCCGGACTGAGGTACGAGACCCAGCTGGGCACCCTAAACCAGTTCCCCGACACCTTGTTAGGAGACCCAGACAAGAGGATCAAGTACTTTGACCCACTTCGGAATGAGTACTTTTTTGACCGGAACCGGCCAAGCTTTGATGGGATCCTGTACTTCTACCAGTCGGGTGGGAAAATTCGGAGGCCTGTCAACGTGTCCATCGATGTGTTCGCTGATGAAATACGGTTCTACCAGCTTGGTCAAGAGGCGATGGAGCGTTTCCGTGAAGACGAGGGCTTCATAAAGGAAGAAGAGAAACCTCTACCACGCAACGAGTTTCAGAAACAGGTCTGGCTCATTTTTGAGTACCCCGAAAGCTCAAGTCCTGCCCGCGGCATCGCTATTGTGTCTGTGATCGTCATCACCATATCCATCATCACTTTCTGCTTGGAGACATTGCCCGAGTTCAGGGACGAGAGGGAGCTTCAGCCAGCTGTCAGGACGGTCGCCAACTCCACTTTACAAGCTCGCCCATCGCTCACTTTCTCCGACCCCTTTTTTGTGGTCGAGACTACTTGTGTGATTTGGTTCACCTTTGAGCTTATTGTCAGGTTCTTTGCCTGCCCCAGCAAGTCCGAGTTCTCCAAAACTGTCATGAACATCATCGACATCATGTCCATCATGCCTTACTTCATTACGGTAGGGACAGAGCTGGTGGAGCATCAGCACGGTCAGGATCATGACAACGGACCGCAGCAGCAGCAGCAAGCCATGTCACTGGCCATCTTACGAGTTATAAGACTAGTGAGGGTGTTTCGCATTTTCAAACTTTCACGGCACTCCAAAGGTCTCCAGATCTTGGGGCAAACTCTGAAGGCCAGTATGCGAGAGCTAGGCCTCCTCATCTTCTTCCTTTTTATTGGTGTAATCCTTTTCTCAAGCGCTGTGTACTTTGCTGAGGCTGATGAGCCTGAGTCCCATTTCTCCAGCATCCCAGATGCCTTCTGGTGGGCTGTGGTTACAATGACTACTGTGGGCTATGGTGACATGAAGCCTATAACAGTCGGAGGCAAAATTGTAGGCTCACTATGCGCCATCGCTGGAGTGTTGACAATTGCTCTACCTGTGCCTGTGATCGTATCCAACTTCAACTATTTCTACCATCGAGAAACGGACCAGGAGCAAGCTGCACTCAAGGATGAGCCGTCCAGTGATGCTCATGGATGCAGCAGGTCCCCTCCGAATTCTACAGGAGATGTAGAAAGTCAGGACACACCCATGGGAAAGGCCAATATTAAAGCAAACAGCAGCTCAGACATTAAAGATTCACTCTACGCTTTTTGCTTAGACACGACAGAAACAGATTTGTAGTATTAGCTTGCATTATGACTGTCACCAACATTTTAAGGTGTGTCACTACCTTTACATCTAATTTTATAAGTATATATTGGTCATAAAGACTGAGATACTCAAAGTCTTTTAGACTGGTGTAAATATTTCAGCCCATCTGAAATAATCAACATGTTGCCGCAACCCTGGAGAATTTAATCATATTTTCATTAAACCCTAACAGAGTCACCGCACCCCAAATCGAAGATAATTTATTTTCTGAAATGTACTGTGTTAAATCTACCATGTAAGGCTCATACTTGCTGATATGATTGCCTCAAATGTAACAGAAATCATGGCGCTACAGTATTTCAGACTGTTTCTTGCGTGGAAGAACATAAGTCATTTGAGTAAATTATAAAGACATCCAAAGCACAGTTTAGCATTTGACTGAGACTTAAAAAAAAATCCATTAAAATAATTTAAAAAGGAAAGTGTAAAAGTACTATCCCAAACATGGAAACCTTTTTTTGTTTGTTTGTTTTTTTTTTTGTTTTTTTTTTAATTCATAAGGATAAGACCACTTTTTCTGGCCTGGACATCAGGATCAGGATGGACAGAAACATGTACAGGGAATAAAGAATCCACACCTGGCAGTGCGAGTATTTCTAACATAGGTGCGCTCGACACTTCTTCATCAGGAGGATCACCTCTACACTATCATACAGATAAAAGGTCAGTAGCTCCATGTACTCTTTATGTGCACAAATCATTGTTGAATGTTTAGCATTGAATTATCTCGGTGTCGGTGTCTCAATGCATTTACAGTACCATAAGTGTGTTGGTATACACAAGCCTTTTTTCATAGTATTTCTGACTGCACAAATCAGCAGTGTTGAAATAACACCTATTTGTGTATGCTCCGTGGGAATAGTGTGATCTAACTGGTTTGATATTCTGGGGTTAATTAACAATCATGCACAGAAGCCCAATCTAATGTCACTGACTGTCCTATCTTGGGAAATATTGATTTTAGCGACATCCACAGACCCTATGGTGCATAATTGTTTTAGTATATAGTAGACAGGCATCTAAGCAACAGAAGCATAATAAAATCAGGATGGAGGCAGGTGCTGAGCCAAGCTGTGTAATGGCACCTCTTTAAGCCATTTACAGAGTTTTGGTAGTACTATGTAGTAACATAATGAACAACAAACTACAAGGAGATTTCAATAGTTTATATTTACACATTTTAACCATGACAAAGACTGGTCAGGTGAGTTCTGAGCTGTGCTACAGAGGTTTAAATATAGATATGAGAAAACAGGTTCTGTAAAGGTGTGTTCATACACTAATTAAAAGTTTAGCCTACAAGGAAATACAAGAAAAGCAGACTAAAAACAAACTCTTTATGTTTGTATATAATGTTTACATATTTTAACCATGACAGAGACAGTGAGCAGTGAGCAGTATACTCATCTACAGTTTAGTTGTACATACTGCAGAGACATGGAAAACCAGCTCCGCAAAGGTGTTGATAATTATATATATATATATATTTATATAAAATACAATGATATACAAGAAAAACAATACGATGAGAACAATGAGGTTTTTTAACCGTGACAGAGACTGTTCAAGTGAGCAATGAGCTTTGAGAGGAACTCCATCCATAAGTGATTTTATCTTTCTCATTCAGGGTTTAGCCTATATACGACATGAACTGAAAAGAAAAACAGCCCTGTACAGGCATGTTTGCACACTAATTCAAAATTTTACTAATACAAGGAAAAACAAACTAAAACAAGGTTTTTTTTAGGTTTATTTTTCTATTGTAACGGGTCATGGCGATGACGCTGCCTCCTTGAGTGCTCGTGACACACTGCGAGTGTTTGTTATTTTGATCCAAGCATTATCCACTCGGGATAATGATTTTTACTCCCAAGTCAGGACCAGTCAGACTCGTTTTTAGTATATACTAATATACATTGTTCTGAGTGGATTAAAAATGTTGGACAAAACTTTGGAGATGCTTTGTCACGGTCACGTAGAACAAGGCAGTGTTATCGATGTCCATAAATAAACCATAAATATCTCGTTTTAGTTTGCTTGTCTTGTGTTTCTGTTTGGAATATACTAAAACTCTGTGTACTGTAAGTTTCAAAACTTAAATTATATTTAAATAATCTTGTACGTCTTCATAGAGAATCTTCAAGTTGTTTGTTAGCTCTAGAACAGTAGCAATTTGCTCTGCTTGAAGTCTGACGTGTACATGTGCATGCTGAGCTCACCTGCCACTCTAATGCCTAAAGAATGTAAAAATGAACAACAAAAATATTGTTTTAGTTTTCTTGTCTTGTGTTCCTGTATAGTATAAAATGTAAAGTCTGTTGGGCTTTTTCACCCGAGTGTACTGGCTCACCAGAGCCGGAGCTTATCCTGGTTTCCATAGGGTCCAATTGCAGATTAAGTTCCCAGTATTTTTACTGATACACATTTATACTACTAGGCAGGCAAAAGCACACTTATGGTTGAGACCTTGGGGTCTGACAAGGGTCTGACAGGGATTTTAACCCATGACCTCTCGATCATAAGCCCAGCACTCTAACTACTACACCAACCCCACTCCTGTATAGTATATACTAAGACGATTCATTCCGTCTCGTGGACTGCTCAGTGACCGCCACTTCACCTTTTCTGAATAATTGTTAAGTATATCAGTGCTTGTAAAAGCTTATACAATTCTGGATCCAGTAACAGAAAAAAAAGGAAATGAAAACAGATTTTGGGAGTTAAATATGTGTTACTATGCTGGTGACATCCCTGAGATGTCTGTAATAGATGGCTATTTGGTAATTTTTATGCAGGGAAATGTGCTGAAATTCTTGTTAGAGAGATGAATTAAAGATGCTAATGATTAAGTGATTCTTTCAAGTCAGGCAATTGCCATTAGGCATTGAGTTTGAGCTACGTGGGTAAAATACATTTCTGCACAAGAAAATCCATCCTGATGACACCATCATGAGTCACATGATCAGCAAAGACAAGAAAGCCAGTTGCACTGGCAGTGGTACAAACCCAGACCACAGTGATTCACAGATGAGGTGGTAAGCTTTGGATCAGGAGTGCTTTTTTCTCTCCACACATTTTCTGGTTCAGATATAATGATTCTTTTTGATGTTATCTAATCTGCTGATAGGAATAACTTTTTTTAATACTATAACCTGGTTTTTTTTGTAACTTAAGGTTGAACTGAAAAGTTGAATGAATAAAATCATCATTCATTCATTTTCTGAACCACTTAATCCTAATTAGGGTCGCAGGGAGGCTTGCGCCCATCTCAGCCGACTCTGGGCGAGGGCAGAGTACACCCTGGACAGCTCGCCAGGCCATCGCAGG
>JBCNYH010000024.1:16795705-16816503 GCA_039654325.1 Tandanus tandanus
ATATATATATATGTGTGTGAGTGTGTGTTTATATATTTTAACAGTGTGACATTGTTTGTATCGCTTGTAATTATTGTAATGCCATAGAAATTACTAATATAAATTTCCTTACCCATGCAGTGTGTGCCCTCTTTGTTCAGGTGATATCCATGTCCACAGGTCACTGGGAACCTTTGGCACATATAGGAGCCCACGGTGTTAACACACGTGTGACCAGTATGGCATGGGCTCTCCTCATGGATGCACTCATTTATGTCTGAGAATGAGAATAAACAGTGAATGACTGCTGACTATAAATAGTCCTAAATATACAGTGACATATATGGACAAGTGTCTAACCAATGCAATTTCCAACTGCATCCTGGATAAATCCAAGTCCACACTGATGCCTAGGGTGGCAGCGAAATGACCCAACAGTGTTCTGGCACGTGAATTCATGTCCACAGTTGTGTGTTCCTACCAGACACTCATCAATATCTAATGAAAATAAAACATAATTTAGAACTGAATGCATCACATCAGTTTAGCATTAAGAGTATTTTAAGGATTTATATGGGATAGGGGTTAACCTTGGCAGGAGTTGGTGTTAGTCAGCTCATATCCTGTACCACAGCTGGTTTCTCTCTGACAGCGGAATGAGCCCTCAGTGTTGATACATCTTTCACCTGGCCTGCAGCTGTGAGCGCCTGTCAGACACTCGTTCTGATCTAAGCAGCAAAAGAAAAAAAATTATAGGGCCGTATACAAACAAAAATCTGAAAAGTGTGCCGTGCATTTGTATTCATATTCCCAGTTTTAACCATAATTAAGAGGCCAACAATAATTAATTCATTAAGAGGCCTTCTAAACTAAATAAATCTTGGGTGTAGATCTGCCCTGCTGTTTACTTTTGAGTCTCTCGCATTGTTTGCCATTAGGTACAGCTAGCTAGAGAACTTTACTAAACTAAAACAAGGAACACAAGAACACTATATTTGTTTTTATTTGCAGTAGAATATGTACGAATGGAAACAGTAAGATATATTGCTCGCACAAAGAGACTTTGAACAGCTGTTACTTGCTAAAAAATAAAAAACGTGTGGAACTAAACTTGAAATGCTGTGATGACACTGTTAATCAAAAAGACATCCCGCCATTTTGACAGTTCATCTAATCATCGTGCAGCAACCCAGCATCCTGGCCCGCCCACTCCTCATAGAGACCCAGAGAAGCATCCCTTGAAATTATGTTTTTCAAGCATTTGTCCAATACATATCTAGCTTTGCTGGGTGGAAAAAACGAGGGCATAAGACTCCAGTGAAGCAGCACTTCTATGGCTTTAAAAGGATCATGCTGCCACAGCAATGTATAAAAAAATCTCATCATGCTTAAAAATATAAAAATAAACCATAAAAATCTCATTTTGTTTGCTTTTCTTATGTTTCCACGTAGCATATAAGGTAAAGTCTACTGGGCTTTTACACCCGACCCTAGTGGCTCATCAGAGGCGGAGCTTATCCCCAGTTTCTGTAGTGTGAAGCGACTTAGGTGTTCAGTCCTCCTGGATGGGGCGCTATTCCATCGCAGGTTACCTTCTCTGTAATTTTTTACTGGTACCCATTTATACTGCTGAGTGGACAGAGGCACACTTGTGGTTGAGACCTTGCCCAGGGGTCTTATTCTTTTTTCCCCACCTTTTCCACCATAATTTATTTCCCTTTTTTTATTTTCAATTATAAACTTACCCTCACAGCTATAGCCATCAGATTTAAGGTGGAATCCTCTCCGGCAGAGACAAGATCCATTACCCACACACAGCTGAGAGCATCTTGTTACCCCTTCTAATGTCAAGCACAAATGTCAGAGCAGTTATGAAAAATTATATAAATATTTTCTCAAATTATATTTCTCAAACAATATATGCATCAAGTGGAGCAAGTGGCATGTGAACAGGAAATTTCTAGAGTGAAGTGCAGAAAATGAGTGCATGCATATAAATTCAAGTGGTTAGTACAACAGGCAGTGGTCTGATAAACACAGTAACAACTAAATCCCAGAGAAAGAAAACCACGACAGGACATAGAAGCATACAGCTAAGAACATTTAATATTGCATTAACGTGTTGGAGCTAACTGAAGAGTTGTTAATAAGGTAAGAAGAATACATAACATTCAGGAATTACTGCACTTTTAACAGTCCCCTTCATAAGCGACCAGACGTTACTGAACAATCTAACAATCCAAATAAATAAATTTTTTCAATTCTTGGTTGCAAATTAATTTTAGTCAATGCCTGACCAAAGTCTCAATCATACTGACATCACCAAATGCTGGGTTAATTTCCGGGTTGTGTTCTGCCAGCTCTTCACTGCAGCTGTCAAACTAGATGTGGACAGGGCCATAGAGATATGCACATTTAGGATTGGGGGGCACGAGGATGTAGTGGTTAGCGCGTCCACCTCACAGTAAGAAGGTTGTGGGTTCGGGTCCTGAGCTCAGCAGGGGCGTTTTCTGTGTGGAGTTTGCATGTTCTCCCAGTGCTTGCATGGGTTACCTCCGGGTACTCCGGTTTCCTCCCATAGTCTAAAGACATGCACACTGGACTAATTAGCTTGTCTAAATTGCCCTGAGTGTGAATCGTTGTGTGTGTTGGCCCTGAGCTGTTCAGGGTGTACCCTGCCTTCGCCCAGAGTCGGCTCCAGCCTCTCTGCACCCTGAGTAAGATTAAGCGGTAGAGCATATGAATGAATGAATGAACATTTAGGTTACCATTAGAAATCTGCACTTACCTGCACATAAGTTACTTCCCTGAGTGGTACCTCCATTACCAGTACTGGTTTTATTCAGTGGTGACACTGTGAGTGGAAAAAAAAAACAGCTGCATTTCCTTATTCATTCACACAAGAGATTATATGACTATGTTCATGCTGGCAGTCTTTAGTCTCCATAGTGATGTTTCGATAGATGTCTCTAAAGCATAAGTACTGATTATTACTAGCCATGCATGACAGAGTGATACAGTACATGCATATTACTGGTAAAATCTATAACGTGGTCCCCAACCCTCTTCTTGGAGAACTACCTCCCTTTCCCTGTGTCCGAAAATAACTCACTATCTACTATATAGTGCACTATGTAGTGGGTTCGCCATTTTGTAGTGATGTCTGAATATAGTACTAGCTTTAATAGGAAATGACACCAAATGGATCACCAAATTTATTGAATGGGTTGCTCTCAGGAATTTCTTGGATGAGATTGCATAGGGGTCACACCTTGTTTCAAGGTCCCAGCAGTCAATTTTAGTAAAGATTTTTAGGTCCTGCTGCCACAAGGGTGGGCAGAGCAGAAGCTATAAAAATGAGTGCTGTCCGTCTGTACAATTTGTTAGTGCAATAACTGTGGAGGGAAATGGTGGATGCATCCTACTCAGGGGGGGTTTATAGGGTGGGATTGTATATGGGTCACCTTGACCTTGTGTCCAGGTCACAAGGTCACTGTTTATATATTGGAATTGTTAAATGGTCCTGCTGGTGGGAGTGTCCGGACCCCTGGACCACTGTGTTCTATTTTTAGACATTTCCAGCCTGATGAGCATCAACAACTCTTTCAGAGGTTCTCAGAACCCTTCTTTGATCATTCCAAGATACACTTCTGCAAATACTTGTTGTGAAGATTAGACTATGATAAATCCCTGCTCTTTAAATAGAATTAAATAAAATAGCACCCACCCACACCTGATTGTCACCCAGTTGATTGAGACTCCAATTTCACCTTTAAATGAATTGCAAATCATAGATACTCGCTCACGTCTGACTCAGTCCAGAGTTTTTTTGATTGTTTGATTTATTTATTCATCATTAAAATGACAATGTATAGAATTGTACAAAATTGTTAAAATAATTGGATCACACAGGCAGCACGGTGGTGCAGTGGTTAGTATGTCCGCCTCACAGCAAGAAGGCCTCAGGTGCTTCTGTGTGGAGTTTGCATGTTCTCCCCCTTCTTGTGTGGGTTTCCTCTGGGTACTCCAGTTTCCTCCCACAGTCCAAAAACATGCACAGTAGGTTAATTGGCTGTTTCAAACACCCCTAGGTGTGAGTGTGAATGGTTGTATGTGTGTTAGCCCTGCAATGGCCTGGCAAGATCCAGGGTGTACCCTGCCCTTGCTGGGTAAGATGGGTGCCAGCCTCCCCAGGACCTAATTAGGATTAAGTGGCCTAGAAAATGAATGAATTGGATCACACAAGAAAGTGCAAGCACTTATTTCCATTGTGGTCCAGAAAATCCCACATTAGAAGGTTCCCACTTCTGCCACTTACATATATGTAATCTTAATATAATATTTATATTAATATTTACTGTAATGTTTTCATCTCATTTGTTCGAAGGGGGTCGGTGTATCCACTTTTAGGATGTGTGCGAAAATTTTTAGATGTTTTCGACTATGTTTACACAGAAATATAAATTAAATATAAATTCTAAAGCATTTACAAACTTTCAAGCACCACTGTAGGTCATTTTGAAATATCAGGTAGTAGAAAATCATGACAGCCAGGCATGCTTGTGTGTGTTGTGTAAGCTTAAAAACATTTATCCGATTGAACAGACTCATTTGAGGAAATTATTTTTGGCGCAGTATCTCTTTTGCACTTATGATCTCTTATGAGAAGACAGAGCAGGCGTTACCTTGGTGGATTAAGCCATGCTCCTTCTCCATGCAGCAGGCCCGGGCTACATCCCTACATTGAAGAGTGATAGGAATCTGCAGTGCACAGCCAGGATTCTCTCTCTGAGCCAACAGCCCAAGCACACAGCACTCACAGCACATCTGTAACAAGAACAGAAAACCATAACACAGATGAAAGACACTTTATAGTTTCAGAGCTTTCTAAAGCATTAAATAATAGTAGCTTGTTGCACCTTGTAAATGAAATAGGCACATACCTTGGAAGTGTTATCATTATAGGGGCCTGTCTGAAGAAAGGAGAAATCACACACTCCTTTCCTTTTAGCACTGGTTATGCCGTTGATACAAAGACTTTCTTTCAGTGCAGCTTGACAACACTGCTTCTGAGCCATCCTAGCACAGAACCAAGAAACAGAGAGCAGAACATATTAAACGTTAATATAAATTTATGTGGTGCCATGTGAGACTGCAGTGGACGGTGAGGGATGGCACTGATCCAACCACACAGATTACAGTTTAATTAAAAACAGAGCCATTTGGATCAAATTTGAAAAAGATACTTCTTATAAACACTCACATGCCTTTCTGCAAAATAATTTTCTTGTATAGATATTGATTATATTCATTCATTCATTCGTTTTCTTCCTAATTAGGGTCACAGGGAGGCTGCCGCCCATTTCAGCCGACTCTGGGCGAAGGCGGGGTACACCCTGAACAACTCGCCAGGCCATTACAATGCCAACACACATACAACCAATCACACACACTCTCACACCTAGGGGCAATTCGGAACAGCCAATTAGCCAACTGTGCATGTTTTTGGACTGTGGGAGGAAACCAAAGTACCCGGAGGAAACATGCAAACTCCACACAGAAACGCCCGAGCGCAGGAATCGAGCCCAGGCCTTCTTGCTGTGAGGTGGACGTGTGAACCACTGCGCCACCGTGCCATCCATTGATTATATTCTCTTATAATATTCTATTATAATATTCTCTCTAGAAATTTTGTTAAATGAGGAATATAATGCCATAAAAATGTCAAATCAATAATAATTTAGAATGTAAGAAGTGTCACATATTTAGAGGCATTTGTTTATAACATTAATCTGCTTTCACGTTGCTGAGCAGGTACCATAAAGATGGTACTAGTATGAGTTTTTGCTATAAATAAGGAATAATAAAACATGATGTGGCATGCTGTTATTATAAAAATAATCAAATACAGGGTTAGATGGTGGTTTATTTCTGACTGTTACACATGCAAGTGAGTGAGTGAGTGAGTGAGTGAGTGAGTGAGTGAGTGAGTGAGTGACCAAAATATCTCTAAATCTACAACAACAGATGACTGCAAAAGTCTAAAATACAGCGTTGTTGCGCCTGGGGCTCAGCCAACTGCTTTAAAGTATGCACAAGTTATTGCTTTTTAAAGAAAAAAAAACTTCACCACAGCATCTGTGGTGTTAACAGCTGTAATAGAGGCCCAAACCAGGTGTTGTCCTACCTGCAGATGGTGGAGGGGGATACCTGGGGGAGGGAAATGCAGTGCTGATTGCTCAACCCATAGACTCTCCCATTTTGACAGCATGCCTCCAAAGACATCTGGTCACGGCCAAACCCTAAAAAATCAGGTCACAAAAATGTAGTTCACTGCAACTATTTGCATCACACCTTGCATGTGGGAGAAAATGATTCTTTTATTTATCAGATAAAGAATTCTAACTTAAAATCAAATGTGGGTGTGCAGTATATTGTGTGACCTAATAATGTTAAAAATTGTTTCAGGAAATGAATGGTGAGCATTTGAAAAAATAAAGAACCTTAATAGGGCATTGTTTATATCACATTCAATGTTTATTAAATATTTAAAATGATATATTTTTAATATTGTTATTTTTGTCATTCACTGTTTGTTCATTTTATTATTGTGATGGTTAAGGGGCAACTTCATGGCATAAGGTGTTATATTCCTGCTGTTCTCAGGAAATGTAAACCTTTTTAAGCAAAAGCTTGACATACATTTTAATCATTTTTCAAGCATCAGAGATGCTGCAAACCCATTCCTCCCTGAGCAAAGGATGTTCAATAAACACAACAGATTATTTTTACGAGAAAATGTCATTCATGCCACAAGAATGCTGTCGGGTGGCTGGGCATTGCAGTGTCAGGGAACTTGTTCTGTCCTGCCAATATTGCAATATGTACAGATATACAGAAAAGAAGGGGTCCTCGATTTAGTTGCTGGCATTCCTTGAGTTCTTAAGCTTTAGTATTCCTGAGACAGTCATCAGTGCCAACGAACATTCCAAATGTTTGTAGCAGAATAGGACTTTGAACATGTCATCTCAATCTGTGCTCTGCGCAGGAAAAAGTAGCATTTCAGACCGACTGAAATATTTAAATGCTCAGATATCATGCAACCCCAACTGAGCATATACACAGGAGTCTGGCAAAAAAGGGGTTCAGATCACCTTGCAAATACTACAAGAATACCTGTAACAAAACTGGCCAAACATGCAGCAGGATAACGGTTCAAAAGCAAAAGACTCGTATGAGAGGTTCTTCACCTGGAAATATTCAACTTAGCCAATACCGCTACTCAGGCCCGGGGACAGAGCTACCATGAGAGATATGGTCATTGTGAAAGTGTGACTAAACACCACCAAAAAGTCAATAGATGTTGCATACAAAGGGATGATGTCATGTGATATATGGCCTTCAAGACAGTACATAATACAGAAAAGGTATTCAGCAACAACAAAATTCCATATCAGCCTCAGGAGAGGAAAAAAAAACACTCGTCTCATATTCTAGGTAAGTGCATCACCTCTCTCAGGCTATTTTAAAATAACATTTTTAAAAAATCATTACTGATAGGACCCTGAGCCTGTGTTCCATCTCGAGTATGTCCTTTATGCATTGTTTTCTGCATTCATTACATCATCACAGTGGTGAAGGGATTTTAAGATTGTTATTGCGATTAAATTAAGTGGAAAACACTAATGAAAAAATACCTTGTGCTGAAAGAATCCCAACCAAAGTGCAGAATACTGATATCCACTCAGGAGCCATGGTGCAGTGTTCGGGCTGAGGTTAGTGTCTGTGGGGAAAGGAAATCAACAGAAACGCACTCAGGCCACCTTACTGAGGGGAGGAGACATCAACGACACAGGGAGGCATTTCCAGACCCTACTCTAATGATGGTCCAATCATTTGTCTTTTAAAAAAAAAAAAAAACAAAAAAAAAACAAACAGCTTAATTTTAAAGTATGTTTTAATGTACTTTATATGATCTCTCCAAAACTTCAGTCATTTTTCTTAAATGGTCAACATGAATTGTGGATATAAAAAAAATATTTTAGTATTAAGCATTTGCTAATAACTTTCGAGCCCATTATAAAAAGCTACTATCCCTACATGATTATGCCAAAAAAATATTTGAAATAATTATTAAAATCTAGATTTAAATGGCAACAGGATACCAAGCAAACAGAAAGCAGAAGAGAACTTTATTATCCAAATTTTCAGCAGACAGACCTTTCACATGCAGATCCAGTGCTCTGTGTAGAGTTCAGCAGAGTAACCTTTACCTTAACCAGGTAAAATAGTACATCATATCAAAACCTACAAAAAGTGGCATATAGATTTGGTGGTACCTAAGGTGTACCTCAGAAAGCAAACAGTGGAGACTTGGTCGAGGGACTTTGGTGGAGATCTAGCTTCATTATTTTGCTAATGGCAAAAGGTTTATTCGTCACTTCCATCCCATGTGCTGACAAGCTACTAAATGATGGACGGATGCACACTGGTACTGTGAGATCTAAGAAGCCAGGGGTCCCCGAGGTGACAAAGTAGCATGTCTGTTTTCGGGTTTCTTTGGTAATGCACCTCGGTTACATTCCAACTAACGGAAAGGTAGTCTGTAACTTTCTGCAGTGCATCATGACAAAAAGGTGGAGGGTGGATAGAATAAGCCTGAAGTCATTCCACATTTAAAATGCTAATGAGAGTGGTGTTGACAACCTCATTCATTAGCTGAATCCTACTTAGGGTTGCAGGGAAGCTGGCGCCCATCTCAGCCGACGCTGAGCGAGAGCGGGGTAAACCCTGAACAGCTCGCCAGGCCATGGCAGGGCAGAAACACGTTGATGGCAACCCAGTGGTCTACTCCTTACGAACGACAGCAATGGTTCTTTTACACGCCTCTCACCACAGACAGTGAGAGACATGTCTGGCCTATAATAACCCAGTTATCTGCACTGGGGGTGTTGACAACCTGATTTATCTTATAGCAATGCACACAGCAAGGTGCAAGCTCAACCTACTGCCTACAATTCCGCTCTTCAACATGACTGACGTTTGAGTCATTGCTGTATTCATTATCTGGATGGGATATTATCCTGAATGGATGACCTATCACAAGGCATTGAGTGTTTTTGAAAGAATTGGGCCTGGCTGCAGGCATGCCACTGTTAAAAAGGCACAATCTCAAATCTCATCTCTGCATGCAAAGCTAGGTCTGATTACATTTTCAGAACATGGGTCCCCACCTACTGAAACAGAAGCCTCTTTACAAACCATGATTACATTAACTTTTAAAAGACTTTTGATCACTCATTTACATCTTTACTACATAACAGGGTCACTTTAGAATTGGACCCAAGTGGCCAAAATGTTAGTGTTGAATAACTCCTTATTAATGTAGGTTAATCTTCAGCATGTCCCAAAAGGCAGCATCCACACACCTCTTTCTTATAAGAAATGTTATATTTTCATATCCAAGACGTGTTCAAAATTATCAACCGAAGATCGAATGGGACTTGCTTTCATGTACACAAAAGAGGACTTCCTGTGTCAGGATCACCCAAAACAGCTGCTGCTTTAAAGGAAGCAATCATCTCCGCAACCAATTGTCTTATACTGATACATTAGGAAATGTTTAACATTCTTTTTTTTTTTCAGTGTATAAACAAAGTGTCGCCTCACAGCAAGAAGGTCCTGTGTTCAAGTCCCAGGTTCGCCATTTCTGTATGGAGTTTGCATGTACTCCCCATGCTTGTGTGGGTTTCCTTAAGAGTACTCCAGTTTTCTTCCACAGTCCAAAGATGCGAACATTTGGCTAACTGGATTTTCTTGATTGCCCCAGGTGTGAATGTGAGTAGAAATGGTTGTGTGTCTGTGATCGCCCTGCAATGTTCTGGCAAGCTGTTCAGGGTGTACCCCACCCTCACACAGAGCTAGTTGAGATAGCCGGTATCCTCCCCATGACCAGAGTAAGAATAAGTGGTTCAGAAAATGTATGAATGAATGAATGAATGAATAAATGAAACAAGTCCAGGCTTCCATCTCACCCTGCAATTCCTTCAAGCTCCACTAGAGGGTGGGCCCCGTCATAATAACCTCCGCCAAGGCGTTGGTTTGTTTGCCTGTCTGTTAGCAACATTACTCAAAAAGTTATGAACGGATTTTGATGAAATTTTCAAGAAGAGTCAGACATGATACAAGGAACAATTGATTAAATCTTGGCAGGGATCCAGATTATTGTCTGGATGCAGGGAAGTTTTAAAGATTTTTTTGCAGCCTTGGCGGAGGTCTGCGCTCCAAGTGCTTTTCTAGTTTGATTTACCTCTCCAGTGAAAAGGACGAAGTTCACGGGTCCATGTTTTCACATGAAAGAAAGGATTGCAACACCTTTAGAATTAAGCACCACACGAAAAGCTCAAGAGTTAATCAAATTTATTTGTAAGCATGCTCACCTCTGGAGCACCAAATTAAACTTGGGAACAAGACAAATAAATATATAAAGCAAATCAATCGTTCATGTTTTTTTAGAAGGATCATATTAGAGACACAGAATGTATGCAAGTTTGCATTTATGTCAAAGTAATGCAGCTTTTCAAAAACAAAATCGCTTACTTATTTTTTACACCTGCATTTATTGTTCCTATTTTACATACCCTAATGAGCCGTGTTGCTCTTTTCAACTGTGACTCTGTATGCAATACTCTTATTATTGCAGAATTAATAAACCATGAGGTGGTAAGCACTCCAAGTGTCCATGGAGCATGGAGAGAGACAGAGAGAGAGAGAGACAGAGAAAGAGAGAGGGAGAGAGAGAGAGCAATGGGGCTTTAGTATGATCACCCATTCTGATCAGTATTCTTGTCTTCCTTGGGTGTGTTTTCAGGATTAGAGCTTTCCTGTGCTTGCTCTGTACCCTCAGCGTTTTCCACGGCTTCTTCCGACTGAGGTTCCTCCTTTGGAGGACTTTTATTAGGAGATTCTACATCCTCCTTTGCTGCAGGGGCTTCTGGCGAGGGTACTTTTGGAGACTGAGTTGCTGCTTCTGCTGTATCTTTCGGAGATGGAGCGGCTGGTGCTTGTACAGGTTCTTGAGCAGGTTCTTCCGCTTTTACGTCAGGAAAGGTCCGATCTGGATATAAGAGTTTCAGCTGCTCTTCAAAAAAACTCTCCAGATTCGCTCCGACACTGGACATCTCCGTGTCCTCCTAAAACAATGTGCAAACAAACATACAGACATTAAAATTAAATAATTATTAGTGTCTATTCGGTCACCTTCTTTGATTTATAAGTTACAGTTACTAATATTCAGTGAAGCATGATAAAATTAAATACATTAATATTTGAATATATTACATTGTGAGTACAGTTTGCTCTAGTATTCATTTCCCAATACAAAGAAGTTTGTTATGACTACCAAGCGTAAATCTCGACATATCTCCACATATTTAGGGACCATGGCCATGGCCGAATGGTTAGAGAAGCGGGTTCTGGACCAAAACCAGCAAGAAAAAATGTGTAGTGGTGGGGGAACGAGCTGCACCTTCACTTCCTCCACCTTCATGGGTGAAGTGCTCTCCGGGCACCGCAACATATGGCAGCCCACTGCTCCGAGTGTGTGTGTGCTCACTGTTTGTGTGTGCTCACTTTGGATGGGTTAGATGCAGAAGCTAAATTTTCTTTGCTGGATTAATACAGCATATAAAAAAATAAAATCTCGTCATACTTTGCTATTGCTCACCCTTTCTGTCAGTATGTTGGTTTTAAAAGAATTAAACAGGTAAACAGTAATAAAAAAGTAACTTTATAAAATCCTCAAATTGGCAGCAAGCCTCAAAACCCATCTGAATAAAGTGTCAGCATACAGCAAAGTTTGTTATTTTAGTTGTTCGCAATGTAAAGCTAAATAAAGAAGTCTGTTGGCTTTTACACTCAAGCCTACTTGCTTATCAGGCTGGAAATTATTCCTGGTTTCCTTAGCATGAAGCAACTAGGAGTTCATCTCCTCCTGGATGTAACGCTAGTCCATCGCAGGTTACCTTCCCAGTATTTTCACTGGTACCCATTTATAATGCTGGGTGGACAGAGGCACACCTAGGGTTAAGACCTTGCCCAGGGGTCTTAGTACGGTGGGAGTCTAATGGGAATTCAAACCCATGACTTCTCAATCATGAGCCCAGCACCCTATCCACTAGCCCCGCACTAAATACATGCTAAAACGCTGGGTTTATAAGGTGTTAAAACTCTACAAACTGTGTGCTATAGACTAGGATGTCATTATTAGAACACCTTCTCTACCTCATCCATACTTCAAGAATATCTCAAAACCAAACATTTTCCCATCCCTACTGAAAAATACATATTACACATCCCCTCAAACACCAGGTGAAATAAGAAATATAACCATACCTTGTGGAAAGTAGCACAGTTTTTGAAAATAAGCCTCATGTCTGCTACGAAGTCATCTGTGCTCTTGTAACTGGGACTCTCCTTGCCTTCCAGTTTGTTCCTCAATTTAGACAGGTCCATTGGGGTTTTTATAATCTCGCTGTACTCTGGCATGGACTGCATATTACACAGACATCACCGTATGATTAACCATGAAGCTCAGACCCTGGTGGCCATCTTCTAATTTAGAGTTTCAGCCAATATGAGCGCCGTCTCTCTGTATGCATGCACACATCACGGCTTTACGTGTATTAGTAACCTTACCGACGGTGTTACAGGCTCCTGGAAATCAGTGCTGAGTTCATTGCAGTAGATGCGCAGTAATAGTCGCTCACATTTCTGTTAAAGTGCAAATGCAATGAAGAAGAGAGCACCAAATAAGTACGCGTAAAACCAAAACAGAGTCCACATGAATTACTATAAATGAATTATAAAATAATGGACCGTACCCGTCTATCCACAGGTGTGAACGTAACTGAATCAGGATCAGGCTTCACATTTTTTGACTCCCCGGCACTATCAGTGTCATACTCCATTTCAGGGGAGTTAAGATCTCGGCAGAAAGTGCAATACCATTCACCACTGCAAACAAAAACATAACAGGCAGGCAATAAACCATGCTTTCTAAATATAGAATCTTACAGCAGTCCAAACAAAGCTCCTTCAAGTGTAGTTTTTATTTATGATTCACCTTTAAAAAATAAATAAATAAAAATAGTTATAAGATAATGCATGGAAAGCACATCACATACAGTTATTATGGTGAAATATTAAAAGTGATGCAAATTCTCATCTTCATCTGTGATATTTGGAAAATGTGCAAAATGGAAAAACAAATTTGGTTAGTATTTAATACATGGGAAAGGCATGATCTGATTGGCCCGCTATCTGGGGATGAAAAAAATTAGCCAGAGTGAATAATGCTTGAATTAAAATGATGAAAGAGCGCAGTTTATCATGGGTAATGTAGAGCAGGCGATGTCATCATTGTCATACATTAAAAATGGGGAAAATAAACCATTGAAATCACATTTTAGTTTGATTTCCTTATGTTTCTGTGTATAAATTTAAAAGACTCCATTGTTAATACACTCTAAACAAATAAAACAAGTATGAGCATTAAAAAGGTAATGAGGCATTCCCATTAAGGCATGAGGCATTTAGTGCGGTTATGGTTTCAAGGCTGAACTACTCCTAGTGATTACATGCTAGACACTTTTTCCCTCAAATGTAAAATTAAGTGGGCTTCTCTTTTTTTGTTTCTGACACTTCACCATATCCCTCTTGTTTAATCCCTCTATCCACCCATTTTCTCCATAGAGTTTAAAAGGGGGGCAGTGGTGGCCCGGTGGTAGGGTGCTGGCTTACTGATCTGAAGGTCGGCGGTTCAAGCCCCACTATCAACGAGCTGTCACTGCTGTCCCCCGGGTGCAGCTAACTGGGTTATCAAAGTCCAGCCATGTCTCTTACTGTCTGTGGTGAGAGGCATGTAAAAGAACCATTGCTGTCACTCCTAAAGAGTAGGCTGCATTGAGTTGACGTTGGTGTGTTTCTGTCCTGCGATGGCCTGGCGCGCTGACCAGGGTGTACTCTGCCCTTGCCCAGAGTCAGCTGGGATGGGCGCCAGTCTCCCCGCGACCCTAATTAGGATTAAGTGCTTCAGAAAATGAACGATGAAGTTTTAAAGGGGATTTTAAGAATACCTACCTCCTTAAATACCTCAGTCTGTCATTATTTCTATATATCTATTTTTATTTCTATAATTCCTCAGTTTTCACCCCTCAGCCATCAGGGACTGTCATTGCCTGTATCAGTGTTGCCGTTCCCACTGCTGTCCCCATTTTGTCCAGGCTATTTATCAAAAACTGCTGTACGGATCATTCTGAAATCCTGCATGCAGGTTTCCAATAGGGTGTAGGTGTGCATAGGCTTGTCAGTTTCCCTGTTTGACTTTTGACCTTATCCCAATGACCTTGGCCTTATAAACTTTGTCCTCATAAATATTGCCTGGGTTCTCAAGAACTGCTGGCCGGATCATTCAAAAAATTTTGCATGCAGTTTTCCTGTGGTATGTAGATGTCCACAGGTTTGTCAGTTTCTCTGTTTGACGTTTGACCTTGATCTTGTAAATTTTGTCCCGGCTGGGCAGCTGAGGCGTTTCGCCAGCTTTGGTGGCTATTTTTCTTATTGTTCCTAAAGATTTTGTGCTAGAAACCTCTTTCCAAATGTGTAATGTTAATCCCTTTGAATTGAAGTGCATTTGTACTTTTTTATTTTGATATTCTACCTGCACCCCTCTTTTTTATTAATCCATCACAGTTGTTCTGTTTTGTCCAGCAGTTTATCCATTATTACACCCTGTCAGTTCTTCATTCTGCTTTTTATTCCTTTAATTTTTCTGAATTTCGATTTTACTTTGCATTTTTGGTGGGTGGAATTAGAACCTTTATCAGGCCCATAGTCTATTTGTTTGACACCCCTGATGGAGACATTCACGCACGTTCATGCTTACCTTGGTGATGCATTAAGAACAGGAATATGGCAGCTGAGATGGAAGACTTTAGGACATTTGTCACAGCAGAGCAGCTCTCCTCCATTCTGGCATACAGCACACCAGTCCTCATTTGGGTCCTCCTCAACTTCGGGGCTTTTCTTTGTTAGCTGCCTTTCTGTACGAGGGGACTTCTGTTGCTGAGTCTGAGACTGCACACCTGTGCTATCAGGAAGACTAGCTTTGGTAGAGGTCTGGACCTGACACACAACATGCAAAAGGTATAGCACGTTAATAAAAATGCTTGATCTATTAAACCCAACTACGCATTGCATAATAGCAGCCACATTCAACATACTGTAGATACTTACAAACCGAACTTCATCATCCTCCTCAGGCTCATCCTTGATGACTATGACAGGTCCCGGAGAGGACTTTCTCCTTCTCTTACTCAGGCTTGAAGGTCCACTCGCTGGAGGCTCTGAACGCTTCCATGGACCGGCCCTGAAAAGGAAGAAATAGAAAGCATGCATATGAATCAGGGAACAAGCACAGAAAATGATTTAAAATGCTTAAAGAAGACAGACAGCATATATAGTGCAAGAGTACCCTGTCCTTGCTTCTGATGAGGTAGGAGCAGACATAGGAGAAATCTGTCTTACTGGTGCTAGAAGAGTAAATAGTAGATATATAGATTATCACAGCCAAAAATATTTAACCATACATGCTATTTAAAAAAATTATAAACCCTCGGTTACATTACAAAACTGTTCTCAGATATACTCTGTAATTTAGTCAGTCAAAGTTGTTGCATGACAAACATTTTATTATTTCTGAAACTAAAACATGAATAAATCCCATCAATAGGAAATCTGAGAAAGTGTTGTGCATTCAAAAACTGCATGTCCAAAAAGTAAAACCCAAAAAGTTCCTATTTCCAGACTTTTGTAATCAAACACACCACTTTTATCAAGCGCAGTCGGGGGCAAAGTGTGAACAAAACTCGCCCTCGGGCCTGACCCCGACCAGGAAACCACAGGGTCACTTCTCCTACTGAGGTATGTGCTTTCCATCATGTTTCTCTGCAAAAGCATACAATGCACAGTGAAAATGATTAGCAACTTACTTTTAACCAAAACCAGAACTTGAAACCCTAAAAATACCGTCTACCTGCATGTAAGAGGCCTGAGATGTGAGCGGACCCGTGTTCGGGATAGGTGCATTCTGGGAGTAGCGAGATGGTCCTTGCAACATTTCCATAGGTTTGGGAGGAAAGTTAGAACTGTTGATGAGACCTCTCAGAGTCTGAAAAAGATATGCATGTATTTAGTGCAACACGATAATCATATGAGAATATTTAAATACCTACAAAAATAGAATAGCCTCATCATTAAAACAAGTAAGAATTCATTGGTGCTTCCTTACACACTCACCTGTTGTGGGATGCTGGAGTTTTGGATCAGAGTTGGAGGACTTCTTGTATTAACGTGCGGGCTACCATAACGCCAAGCCTGCTGGGGCATGCTGGTTAAATTCTGGGAAGGTGATCCGCCTTGCATTGGTCTAGTGGGTGGTGGCTGCCCAGGGGGGCGCATCCCCCAAGACCAGTGATTGGGAGATACGTGCCGGTTTGGCTGCTGAGCGAGTTTCTCCACCTGCATTTGCAATTGGGCCAGCGTGCTCTGTCTGTGCTGCTGAGCCTGAGATCCTGTGAGGCCCATAGGGGGCCCCTCAGCTCTGGGGCCTGGGTTCATCTGCTGGAACGGGAATGGCTGGGGACCACTCGGCTGCCGAGCTGAACTTTTCTCTACCACCAGGGAACCTGAAGGGAAAATACAATGAGTGCCAAGTGTTCTGTATGTGATTTATTCCTGTTCATTCCTGATTACGTCCGGTCATATTTCCTAGGTGAACCCAAGGTGATTTGTTTTACCCTCATCGTCTTCTCTTACGCAATAGGTACCAATCCTTTAGGGTGTTAGCTAAAACAATTCCTCTTAGACCTGATGCAAGCCAGCACATGCTTGTGAAATATCATATGGCAGATTAATCTGCTAAGAGAAGAGCACAAACGACCAATATTGCTAGCAAAAAATGCTAGTGAGTACCACAAAAACAAACAAAAAAAAAACATGTCTTCCACTTAATAATAAACAGCTTTTTTTTTTTTTAAACAGATCAGAGACCAAAGTTCTTCTTTTTATTAGCTCACAAGAGTGAGGTGCACAAGTTCACAGGTCAAAGTTCACCTAGATAAAGTCTGCACAAAGTGAAATCTACTGACACTAAAACCAAATGTGGCTTTCACAGCCCTCATCCTTTCCCCTTCCAGTAGTATTAATATTATAAATATTATTTGCATATAGTCTGACCTCTAGTCTTGCTGAAAAAAACAGAAAAGTGTTTTAATCTCACATCTGCCCACTCTGTCTCAACACTTCTACAGTGGTCCAGACCTCATGCCATTCATAATTCAAGACTCCATAACATCTGGTCTTGTGCCAACTCCTGTCAAGACAGCAAGAATCCCATCCTGATGAAAGCTACGTTAGATACCTCAGATCTCAACAAATCCCAACTGGTATCAATTTTCTATTTAAAAAATAAAATAAAATTCTTGAATATGTGGCACACAATCAGTTCTCTTTTTTAATCTTACAGCTAAAACACAGTATTGGTGCTGAAAAGTGTCTGAATTTTCAGATAGGATTGTATGATACCGTTTTTCATAATACTTTGTTTCTGCAGCCTAATGAATGATGCAACACTGCATCTAAGCTTGAACCAACTGTAAAGAATCACACAGTATTATTGAGAGGAAGAGAAACACCATTTGTTTAATAATTTCATTTAATGTAGTGTCCGTAACTTTTGCTATTTCAAATTTTTCAAGGAACTTAAGTGTCATACAACTGATACTTGGCTCATTCAGATTTCACATAACATATAATACAGAAAAAATAGACTGTTCTGAGATGTATAATTTTTAAGCATGAATTTGATGGTTACGGACACTACAGCATTTTAACAGAGACACCGACATTAGTAATTTTGGGATAAAATCCGTAATTTTGAATGGATTTCTTCAATTCAACCAACATTTATTACAGGTTATGAGTCTCTATAATATTACAACAGTTTCAGCATCAACACTGTTGATGAAATATTAATAAATTGCATTTAAAATTATTATTTTTTCAAGTGAGACAGCAGAACACTAAAAAACTGTCATTTTAGTGGATCATACAAAACCATATCCGCAAAACGGCTGATTTTAGCAACTTGAAATTTTCAGGGGAGCAAGACTGTCATGCTCCACATAGGAAAAGCTTCAGAATATATTTTTATGGGAAAATAATCCTCTGTATTAGGAGCATAACATGAAAAAAAAAATAATATCAGCACCAATACTGTGTTTTGGCCCTTTCCAAAAACAATCTCCATTTTCCTAACACATTTAGCCAAAAAAATGACACACTCCACAGAACCTGCCCTTTTGGCCATTACTCAGAAACTTCATGCCACTAGATCAGCCAAACTATAATCAGTCCCCATCTTCCCTGACATTTCATCAGTCCTGACAGTCACAAGACTCTGCACATCCACCTGCATAACTTCAAACTGCTGGCACAACACAGCAGTGTTCTGCTTCGTACTTGGAGGGACAGTTATGCAAGGTAACAGGTCTGCCCCTGTAGACCATCCAGTCCCCACAACTGGCCCAGAATGCAGCTGCACAACTTGTTTTCAAACTTAAAAAATCCTCTGTGCCACCCCACAGATTATATTTAAATAGACAGACAGACAGACAGACATCCTGAGACAGTGAACCAATCAGATTGCACCATCGCCGTGTAGTATGTGCTAAACTCCCTTATAAATTTGTTTATCTATTAATTTTTAGAAGCATCTTCTTTATATTTCCTGAACATCTATGCACACAGGACAGAGAGAATTGTCTTTCTTCTTCCTCAGGCAACAAGAATGAAAGAAAGTACGAGACAATGGCCAAAAAACTGTATGACTCGGTTTACCATGATAACTGATTTCAGTCTTACCAAGGTCAACATTTGAAGCCCAAAAAGCAGCTCGGCACTGGAAGCGAACTGAACTCTGAGGAACGTAGGAGGTATTGCACTTAGCTCGAAGAAGGTACTGGATTTGATACAAGATCTGAAAAGGATCAAAGAAAGAAATGTTCATCACTAAACTCACTAAATTCAACACAGAGTCTTTATAGTGACTGAGCTGCAAGACTCTTACCAGCCGTTTACAGTACAGGAGTGCAGTGCCACTGTTACTGGCCGTCGCCCACTTTGTGAAGTTAATCACATGATCAAGATGCTTGGTGAGGGAGAAGATGTCTTCCTGCTGTTTCTTCAGCACCATTTCATGGTCTTTTGTCAGTGCCTAAAAGGACACAATTATCCATTATTGGTGCACTACCTCCACTTAAATCAATATTCCAGCTGTTTTAAACCTAATCTGTCTGTTACATCCGTAGCCCACACATGATTACCACAGACAAGAACGAAAACCACATTTCAATGAAACTGAGCCCCAGTCTTGTTTTAATATTAAACCAGTTGTGCAACAAACATTTACTCTAAATGCTTTCCCATTTTTTTCATGAAGTCTTCAATTTTTCAATCAGTGGTAATTCTGTATAAAACATGCAACAGAAGGGACTCCTTGAGGGACATGTTCCCATGCATAGATCACCATCCATAATTTAATGGTTTAAACCATTATAATGGAGAGGTAATAACACAGGAGGTGCACAACAGCATTATGTTATGCAGATTCTGGGAAGGTAGGAGGACTTGCGGATTAATGACAAGGCAAGCCTATGCTTTGCAATGGGAAAACCCAAAAATTTGTAAGTATGATGATGCGGGCGACTCAAGGCGACACACAGTGATAACTATGTCACTCCAGCTTCATTGGCAGGCGACACAATCACTTTTCCTTTTTTTTTTTTTTTGATCTACTGAAGGAAATCTGGATACAACCACACAAGAACTGCCGTGGCAAGTCACCTGCTCTAATTCCAAGAGTGTATCAAGGTTGTATTGTATTTTTGGGTTTAAACCCATGTGCCAATGGGTAATTGGTTTAAACAAGTGCCAAATGAGTTGGGGAAGAGGGGTCTTTAACTTTTTCTCACAGTATGGGTGAAAGATCTTGCTCATGGTAATCATATAGTACATTTCAGACAATACACAAGCTGTATATAGATTACATATTACAGAAATTGCTTCAATGAATATTTAGCAAGTACCTCGAGTTGGTTTATTAGGATCTTCCCTTTTCTGTTTATTTCCATAATCAGATTGCAGATGGCCTTTTTAATCTCATTGGTAACAGTCTTGCGGTTCTCATCCACTTGCTGAAGACTAAAGAAAAAGACATCATCCACTAAGCATAACCATTTCATATGGCTGTGTTTACAAGAGAAACATCATGTATAATTGCAGTGCACAGAGGTGTATTTTGGAAATGGACCTAACCCGTTATTTATAGTGTCAGACACCTCCCCAATTGCCTTCCTCTTTTCCTGGAGCTGGCCCGTCATCTTCTCTAGGTGTTCCTTGTGGTTTCTGTATGCATCCTCCAGAAACTGGTAGCTACAAGGTAAAGCAATTCAATAGAGTCAGGGTTATAAAAAACTTGGTAAAAGATGTAAGTGATGTAACAAGGAACACTGGAATATTTACTTATGGTCCTTGTGCTTGAGTAACTGACAGTCTCTGCAGGTGAGACGGTCACAAGTTTCACAAAACAGCTTCAGAGGCTCTTGCTTGTGGACGTCACAGAAAACTGGTTTTTGTGTGGAAGCACCCATTGTTTCTGTAAAAAAAAATATTAATAAAAAGAAATTTTTTATATATATATA
>JBCNYH010000024.1:16830309-16843513 GCA_039654325.1 Tandanus tandanus
ACCCTTTTCCAGCTGAGAACCATGGCCTCGGACTTGGAGGTGCTGATTCTCATCCCGGCCGCTTCACACTCAGCTGCAAATCGCTCCAGCGAGAGCTGGAGGTCCCGGCTCGATGAAGCCAAAAGGACCGCAGGCCTGAGTTTGGACCGCAGGCCTGAGTTTGACACCTATGGTTTAGACACTGTTTATTTTGTACAGGACTATTAATGGTGGAAATGGCTGGATTATTAATAGATTATTAATTTTCAGCAACTATCAAACTTGTGTCCCAAAGGTACATTAACTAATCCAAGTTTGTCATGTTAAAGGCCTAAATGATAATTTTGAAAACAAGAGGTAGTAGTGCATCACAGAGGCACTTGACATGTCCTCAGTTGGCAGCTTCATTAAATAGTGAAACACCAGTCTTAACTTCAACAGTGAAAGGGTGATGCCTGGAGTTGCAAAAAACAAGTCATATCAAAGACTGGTTAGTAAAAGAAAAACATTAAGATGGGCAACAGAACACAAATATTGGACAGAGAAAGATTAGGGGAAAAATATATATATATATATATATACAGTCATATGAAAAGGTTTGGGAACCCCTCTCAGCCTGCATAATAATTTATTCTTCTTTCAAAAAAAATATAACAGTGGTATGTCTTTAATTTCCTAGGAACATCTGAGTACTGGAGTGTTTTCCGAACAAAGATTTTAAGTAAGGCAGTATTTAGTTGTATAAAATTAAGTCAAATGTGAAAAACTGGCTGTGCCAAAATTTGGGTACCTTTGTAATTTTGCTAATTTGAATGCATGTAACTGCTTAATACCGATTACTTGCTACACCAAATTGGTTGGATTAGCTCGTTAAGCCTTGAACTTCATTGTGCGATGTGTCCAATCATAAGAAAAGGTCTTTAAGGTGGCCAATTTCAAGTTGTGCTTCTCGTTGACTCTCCTCTGAAGAGTGACAGCATGGGATCCTCAAAGAAACTCTCAAAAGATCTGAAAACAAAGATTGTTCAGTATCATGGTTTAGGGAAGGGCTACAAAAAGCTATCTCAGAGGTTTAAACAGTTAGTTTCAACTGTAAGGAATGTAATCAAGAAATGGAAGGCCACAGGCGCAGTTGCTGTTAAACCCAGGTCTGGCAGGCCAAGAAAAATACAGGAGCGGCATATGCGGAGGATTGTGAGAATGGACAAACCACACTTCACCTCAAAAGACCTGCAAGAACATCTTGCTGCATATGGTGTGTCTGTACACCGTTCTGCAATTCAGTGCAATTTGCACAAAAAACATCTGTATGGCAGAGTGATAAAGAAGCCCTTTCTGCACTCACGCCACAAAAAGAGTCGCCAGATTCATTTTGGAACAAAGTGCTTTGGACTGATGAGACAAAAATTGAGTTATTTGGTTATAACAAAAAGTGCTTTGCATGGCGGAAGAAGAACAACGCATTCCAAGAACAACACCTGCTACCTACTGTCAAATTTGGTGGAGGTTCCATCATGCTGTGGGGCTGTGTGGTTAGTTCAGGGACTGGGGCCCTTGTTAAAGTAGAGGGTTGGATGAATTCAACCCAATATCAACAAATTCTTCAGGATAATGTTTAAACATCAGTCACAGAGTTGAAGTTACGTAGGGGTTGGAATTTCAGTTCAAAATCTACAAAGGCATTCATGCAGAGGGAGAAGTACAATGTTCTGGTATGGCCGTCACAGTTCCCTGACTTGAATATCTAGAAAATCTATGGGATGATTTGAAGCAGGCTGTCCATGCTTGGCAGGCATCAAATATAACTAAACTGGAGAGATTTTGTATGGAAGAATGGTCAAAAATACCCCCATGTGTGTGTGTGTGTGTGTGTGTGTGTGTGTGTGTGTGTGTGCATATAACAAGTTTCACAAAGGTGTGCAAATATTATTCCTACACCAACTTGATTCCTGATTTCTATTAAAATCATTTTTGTGTCCTATAAATAAAGCACAATTTCTTGTTTAATGTAGACAAACCTTATTATTATTTTCACACTCCACAACCTGAAAATCTAACCACTGTGTTTTCTGTCCTGTCCCAGTTATGGAACACTTTTCACCCTCCTGAGCTTGTAAGATCAGCTTTGGAACGAACTCTCAAAGCACTGCAGCTGGACTATGTGGATCTCTACATCATTGAACTTCCTATAGCTTTTAAGGTCTTTAAACCATCTTCATCTCGTCCACAATTTATTATTATGCAGAATATCCACCACCAGATATTTATGTTCTATATGTGAATCGTTTTTATATGTTTTTCTTTTTTGTTTTGTTTTGTTTTCTTTCATTTCCCTAGCCAGGAGATACTTTCTATCCAAAAGATGAGAGTGGGAAGTATATTTACCATCACACAGACCTTTGTGCTACATGGGAGGTATGTGAATGTGCTGGTGAGCTAAGATTTTAAAGTGAGATTTGTGCTCTTTTACTGCGATGGCCTGGCAAGCTGTCCAGGGTGTACCCCGCCCTCGCCCAGAGTCGGCTGAGATGGGCGCTAGCCTCCCCGCAACCCTAATTAGGATTAAGCGGCTCAGAAAATGAATGAATGAATGAATTTGTGCTCTTTTAAACTTTTGTGGTTTGTTTCCTAGTTATCAGCACATTCTATTAACATTTTTATTCTTAACCTTATTTTATCATCAGTAGTGAATATAATCCTTGCTGAAATTAATAGGATCCTAAAATCCCTCTAATGTGTAGTGAGTCTCCTTACGCAGGTTGTGCTGGGGTTTAAATGAACGAACGTGACAAAAGTTACCTCAGATTTACAAACAACAGTCATGTTTAATCTTTTATCTTTGACCATATTATTAAATCACGACTTGACACCCTCTTGGTAAAGTTTGCTTGTAGTGAGAAAAGTGTGATCTAAATTCTTACTGACAGATATTTCATAACACGTTAACATGAAACTTTCTTTGAAAATGTTTTATAAAAAGAGTGATGCACGATTACCCACTTTGTGCTTTACGTTGTTGAGGTATAAGATTTAACAAAACCTTAGTCATCTTTTTCTTCATCTGCATGTTTTTACTGAGGTTGTACCTGGTAAAAAATTTACAATTGTCATGTTGACCTGACAGGAACTGGTCAGGGTTACACACTAGGTATTTGGCATACGTACAACAAAGTACACATAAATAATGCTTTTATCCAGTCTTTTGAAAAGGTGCACATTTTTCATGAATGCTAACCTTTTTGTCCCCTGTTTTTTTCTCCTTTTCAGGCATTAGAGGACTGTAAAGATGCAGGGCTGGTAAAATCTCTTGGAGTGTCTAACTTCAATAAGCGGCAGCTGAAGCTGATCCTGAATAAGCCAGGTCTAAAGTACAAACCTGTGTCGAATCAGGTAATCCTACACAGCACATGGCAAATTAGTGGAAAGCTTTTTCTTGTTACTTAGTGCTATTGGAACTGATGCAGTTACTTTTTGTAGACTCCAATCTGTGTACTTGATGTACTTGATAACTTAATGTACCCATTTTTTATATTCGCTTCCTCATAGATTGAATGCCACCCATACTTCACTCAGCCTAAAATGATGGAATTTTGCAAGCAGAATGAAATTGTCATTGTTGGATACAGTCCTCTCGGAACATCCAGAGATCCATCATGGTATAAAACCATTCTTTAATTCACATTTACATTATTTTCTTTGGCAAAGGCTTTGACTAAATGAATTCAAAAGGACAGAGCTTGAAGACATTGTGTTTGACAAATTTCCTTTAAGAATTTCATGCAGACCATTTTAACCAGAGACTGGAAGAGTCCAATTTTCCTTTTCATGGACATTGTTTTATTTCTGATTAAATGTTTTTTTCATTATTTATTTTTTTATTTTGGTAGTTACTTTTCCCTTCACTGTTGCAGTAGACAAAGCCTCCACATCAACAAAATTCATCTTGTTGTCACATGACACAACATTTACTGAGAGTTGAATTTTTTTGTTGTTTTTGTTGTTAAAAATATAGCCCCTATACACTGATGACCCATAACATTAACACCACCTGACTGGTTTGTGACCAAGCAGCCCATACACAGTAAGTTGCAATGCACTGTATGGTCTGGCTCCTTTCTATCATAGCCAGTATTACCAGTTTCAGCAGTTTGTGCTACAGTAGCTCTTCTGTGGGATCAGACCGAGCATAGTAACCTTGGCTCCCCACATGTATCAATGAGCCTTACGCACCCATGACATTTTTGCCAGTTCATTGATTGTTCTTGCTTGGACCACTTTGGTTAGTCCTTACCTCTGCATACCAGGAACACCCCACAAGTTGTTTTGGAGATTAATAGACCGAGTCATTTAACCATCACAATGTGGCCCTTATCAGAGTCACTCAGATCCTTCACTTGCTCATTTTTCTTGCTTCCAACACATCAACTCTGACAACTGACAAAGGCCACACTGTGATCGCTAAATGACTGGTGTCTATTCATATTCAGAACAGTCCAGTCAGGTGGTGTTAGTGTTATGACTGATCAGTGTGTGTAGTTTTATGTATTTACAATCACTGAGCATGGTTTATCATTTAGTAAAGTTGTGTGTTATTGTTTTCGTTGGCTAAATCAAACTAGAGATCGCTGTTCGATTGCTAAAAGTTTAAGTAATGCTATTTTTCTTTGTACTCACATATGTTGAATGAGTCACCTTAGTATATTACTAGAGGCTTTCAGGGAACGGTTGATTTACATTTAATGACGACACCCAAAAAAATACCCAAATGTCACAGAGAGTGGGAAATTACCATGTCAACTAACATAGATGCATAAACTCCTCCTCCAGTATTTCTTGTTTTAGCTAATCTTATTTGTCTCTATATTTTAAATATTTTGTCGTCCTTTCAAGACCTTAACATGAAATGACAAAAGTATTATTAAACCCATATGTGCCATAGAAGTAGATCATCTGCAGTGATGCTAGGACATTTGTGAACCTTTTACAGTTTTTTGTTGAATCAACAACACCTGAACAACCGGAGGAACCCAGTTAAACCAATGACACAAAACATTACCGTTGTTATGTTTGTGTATTAAAAAAATTATTCAAAATGAAATATCTTTGTGGGAGGTAAACTATGTGAGCCTCTAGTAGTAAGAGTTAATCACGTCCTTACATACGTCGACAACATAAATATAGATCTCCACCTTACAAGGTTTATGGATCAGATGAGCCAGGCCACTGACTATTGTGTATGTTTGTGTAATAATTTATTAATAAATGTGATGTATTAATGAACTCATGAATTAATGAATAAAGATGTTTGTTCTGTGGTGCAGGGTGAATTTAAAATGTCCCCCTTTGATGGAGGATGAGCTTCTGGTGTCCATCGCCCAGAAGTATAAAAAGACCACGGCACAAGTTGCTCTTCGATTCAACATGCAGCGAGGTGTGGCAGTCATTCCCAAGAGCTTCAGCCCAAAACGCATCAAGGAGAACTTTGAGGTTTGTATATACTCAGAACTGAGTTTTGCACAGTTGAGTACAAAGGAAGAATACCATTACTTTATAAAGCAAACAAGACATTCATGTTAGGCAACTTTGAAGTTCTACAGTTGTTTGTCTATTCTTAAAACTAAAATGGTTTTAAAGATATTACTTATCAAAATTATATTTCTGAATAAGGCGGGGCAATTGAGAAATTATTGTATCGCAATATTATCAGCCACCTGAATATTGCAGTATAGGAAAAACATCAACTTTCCTCCAAAAATAAACAGGTATCTGCAGTGTTTTACTCTTGTGAAGAGTCTGTATAATGTAGCGCAATATGTACAGCCAGCTTAATAAATATGGCCGCAGTGGTGTAGTGGTTAGCACGTCCTTGGTTCGAGTCACAGGCTCGGCAAAGCCGGTTCTGTGTGAAATTTTCATGCTCTTCCCATGCTTGCATGGGTTTCCTCCCGGTGCTCTGGTTTCCTCCCATAGTCCAAAGACATGACCATGAGGCTAATTGGCTGTTCCAAATTGCCCCTAGATGTTAGTGTGAGTGTGAATGCTTGTGTGTGTGTCTTAGCCCTGCAATGGGCTGGCAAGGTGTTCAAGGTGTACCCCACCTTTGCCCAGAGTCGGCTGAGATAGGCTTCAGTCTCCCTGTGACCCAAATAGGATTATGCGGTTTTTACTAACCCATGACTGGAGTAACCAGTAGTAAGAAAACAGTACTAAAAAACATCAGGAATAAAAGTAAAGCAGATACAGGTAGAATTCCAGAGCGTAAAGAAGAGTGAACAGTACAAGCACAGCATTGGTTCTCATGAATGAGCACTGTTTTGGGAGTGACGCACAAAAGAATGCATGAGAACCCCATATCTCCCTAGCATCGGTTTACTTATAAACACTGTGCATGTGCTGTCATGTTCTTTATTTCTGAACATTACTACCATAGTAATATACAGTATATCATGATAAATGTTGTTCTCATGAGAATGTCAAAAAATATCACTGATTTTTTATAGGTCATATCACTCAGCCATATTTCTGAATGTGATTCACCTGTATTTTCAGGTTTCTTGCTGTTTGTATTTGCCTTTTCCCTTGTTTTACCAATTTGGTTATTTCCTTTTTACGATAAAAGACTTTGACAGTGTAATTCCACTACCGTGTCTTGGTTTCACTGCTAGTGGAGACTGTATGGATTAACAAACTAAATCTTTGTTAAATTACTTAGGCAATTTGGCACTGTAAGGATGCATATTTCAAATAATTTAACTTTAATTAAAATTCAAAAAGTAAATCAGTAAATCATTTTTGGAATTCCATTTTTACTGATAATGTAATATATGCAATATATAATATTTACTAAGTAGGACCAACGCAATCTGATTGGTAAGCTATGTAGGGGTTAAGAGACATTAGTATATACTACACAGGAATGGAGAAATCTGATTGGTGATTAAACATAATTACTCTATGTGGAAAAAGCTTAAATCAAAATGGCAGAATCTCACAGTTTGCCATAGTACACAAGCAGGCAGTGTCAAAAATGGAAAAATAAACCATAAAGTTTTTAGTTTTAGTTTGTTTTTCTTCGCATGCAAAACCACCTTTATAGAGCTGGTTTCCTCATGTGTCCATGTAGTATGTAGGCGAACCTTTGAATGAGAATGTACTCCCGTTAGCTCCACAATACATACGAAGCTCCGCTTTGTTAGCTCATCTCAAAGCCCACAGCTGAACTATCTCTGTCACAGTTAAAATGGGTAAATAAAAACTAGAAGCATCTCATTTTATGATGTTTTTCTTGTATTTCATTGTAATTTGCACAAAAATTTTGAATGACTGCGCGAGCACACCTTTATGGAGCCCATTTTCTTATGTGTCAAAGCAGCATGCACCGTACTCTAATGAGTACTCCGATGAGTATGCATAACACTCCGTAGTGCTCATCTTAAAGCACAGAGCTCATCTGACCAGTCTCTGTCATGGTTAAAATATGTAAATATAAACTTTTAATATCTTGTTTTAGTTTGGTTTTCATTACCTTTCCGCATAGTACTACAAAAACTCGGCACCTGCCTGAGCTGAAAATAATAATGAAAATAAACCATAAAAATCACATTTTAGTGTGCTTTTTTTGCTTAGATGCTCATGTAGTATATACTAAAATGATTATGCTCCTCAAACTGAAATGAATATTCAATGACATCCACCTCACCTTTGGGGCATATTTGTTAATTATCCTGTGTCGATAATGCTTAAATCAAACTGGTTGACAGTTTGTCACCGTCTCTTGGAACAGGCAGTGTCATAATTAACATGCTTTAAAATGTGGGGAATAAATAAACCATATAAATATAATTTTAGTTTGCTATTCTTTGTTTCAGCATAGTATACCCTCAAACTTTGAATGAGTTTAAAAAGACACTGTTTCAAAGTCTTGCCTGTGGCAAATAATTATTATTATGTTAAAAGCTGATAATTAGTGATACTGTCTTGGAATTGTCTTTGATACACACATAGTTGATGATTTTTGTCAAAGCTGTAATATATTTATCTTTTCTGGCTAGATATTTGACTTCTCTTTGACCGAGGAAGAAATGAAAGCGATTGAAGGGCTTAACAAGAACATTCGATTTGTGGAACTTCTCATGTAAGTTATAAACACACACAGTTAGTGCTTAATTTGATAGATAGTTTATCCAAAGTAATGAACATGTAAAAGTGAATCTGAATCCAAGCATAGAGGTGACTGTTTACTAGCACAGAACTTTAACTGCTGAGACATCATTGCTTAATGCTTAATATTAGAAATGTACTTAGAGAGTGCAGACCTCCACCAAGGTAGTGCAAGCTTGTCTTTACATGGGTCACAGTGGCAGATGATGAATTATGGTACCCCCTCCTTTGAGGCTTGTTTTGCAATTATTTTTGAGTGCTGTCTTTTTTTCTCACCACACATTCTGGGTAATTCTTTTCCCTATCACGCAGTGTTAAAAAAATCCTTCACAAACATGCTGGATCTGAATTATGTCCAAAATTTTATCAGTTCTTTGTTGACCCAAGACCCACATTTGTTTAAAATTTTAAGTTATCATAGTCACAGACACACACAACCAATCTCATAACCTCCCCCTTGGTGGAGGTAACTAAGTAGTAAAGTGCTTGGTCCTGAGACTGTACAGTACCTGTAACTGTAACTGTTGTTTCACCCCTCCTAGGTGGAGTGATCATCCTGAATATCCATTCCATGATGATTATTAAAGTGGTTTTATAACCCGAATTCTGGAAAAGGGAAATTTGAATAAAATGAAAACTAAAAGACTTTCAAATCACACAAGCCAATATTTTATTCACAACAGAACATAGAAAACATAACAAATGTTCAAACTGAGAAACTTTTACAATTTTATGCACAAAAAGAACTCATTTTAAATTTGATGCCTGCTACAGGTCCTAAAAAAGTTGGCACAGGGGCAACACGGCTGAAAAAGCAAAAAAGTTTAAAAAGATTCAGCTGGCAGAACATTTAGCAAACTAACTAATTAAATTGATATCAGGTCTGTAACATGATTAGCTATAAAAGGGATGTCTTAGAGAGGCAGAGTCTCTCAGAAGTAAAGATGGGGAGAGACTCTCCAATCTGTGAAAGAGTGCATAAAAGATTGTGGAATACTTTAAAAACAATGTTCCTCAACATCAAATTGCAAAGGTTTTGCAAATCTCATCAACTACAGGGCATAACATCAAAGGATTCAGAGAAACTGGAGATATCTCTGTGCGTATGGGACAAGGCTCAAGACCTTTATTGGATGCCCGTGGTCTTCGGGCCCTCAGACGACACTGCATCACTCATCTGCATGATTGTGTCAATGACATTACTAAATAGGCCCAGGAGTACTTCCAGAAACCACTGCCGGTAAACACAGTCCGCCGTGCCATCTGCAGATGCCAACTAAAGCTCCATCATGCATGAAGGAAGCCCTATTTGAACATGATCCAGAAGCGCTGTCGTGTCCTGTGCGCCTGAAATGGACTGTTTCAAAGTGGGAAAGTGTTCTATGGTCAGTCGAGTCCAAATTTGTCATTCTTGTTGGTAATCACCGACGCCATGTCCTATGGGCTAAAGAGGAGGGAGACCTTCCAGCGTGTTATCAGTGGTCAGTTCAAAAGCCAGCAGCATCTCTGATGGTATGGGGTGCATAAGTGCATACGGTATGGGCAGTTTGCATGTTTAGGAAGGAACTATGAATGCTGAAAGGTATATAATGGTTTTAGAGCAACATAAGCTTCCCAAGAAGACGTCTACTTCAGGGAAGGCCTTGTGTATTTCAGCAGGACAATGCAAAATCACATACACTATTACAACAGCATGGCTTCGTAAGAAAAGAGTCCGGGTGCTGAACTGGCCTGCCTGCAGTCCAGATCTTTCACCTATAGAGAACATTTGGCGCATCATTAAATGAAAAATACGTCAAAGATGACGGACTGTTCAGCAGCTGCAAACCTATATCAGGCAAGAATGGGACCAAATTCCAACACCAAAACTCCAGAAACTCGTAACCTCAATGCCCAGACATCTTCAAACTGTTTTGAGAAGAAGAGGAGATGCTACACCGTGGCAAACATGCCCCTGTCCCAACTATTTTGAGACTTGTCGCAAGCAACCAACATTTCCGGAATTCGGTTTGTGCATGAGCAACAGAAATAAACAACAGTGTATGATATAAAGGTGAAAATCATTGACAATTATCAGCATAATCATTGTACCATTTGAGTGTAACCTCTTACTATAACCTCATAGTTTACTTTGACACTTAATACAATATGCAAATAAATCATTTTATCACACAAATCTGTCTGGTTATTCACTGATCTATTCACTTATAGTTTTGGATATTGTGCATTGTGCATATAAGCATGTCACTCCACCTGTACGTGCCATATACTGTAGTCTTCATTAAAATATCATGCAGTGAGACAGATTGAATTACATACTGGAGACCATTATAATGCATGTTGTATCCATTAAAGGAAGTTTTATAGTAGAGTTGTTAATATCCTTCACTTTTATAACTTTTGAAACCCAAATTATATATTCATTTATTCATTCATTTGCTAAGCCACTTAATCTTAATTAGGGCCGTGGGGAGGCTGGCGCCCATCTCACGCAACTCTTGGCAAGGGCAGGGTACACCCTGGACAGCTCGCCAGGCCATTGCAAGGCTAACAATCAAACAACCATTCACACTCAGACTCACACCTAGGGGTGATTTGGGACTAGCAGTTAACGTACTGTGCATGGTTTTGGACTGTGGGAGGAAACTGGAGTCCCTGGAGGAAACCCATACAAGAAAACATGCGAACTCCACACAGAGACGCCCGAGCCCGGGAATCAAATTCAGGCCTTCTTGCAGTGAGGCGGACGTGCTAACCACTGTGCTGCCCTGCCACCCAAATTACATATATATATATATATATATATGTATTATACAGGTTTTTTTTGTTTGGTTGGTTGGTTTTTTTGGTGTGTGTAAAGGATGCAGCCTACTGTTATATATACTTATACCATGTCCACACCCACTGGATATGAGGAATCAAATTCTCTGATTGGCTCCTCTACTACAAAGATATGAACTCATTTACCAAGAGTATGGACAAAAAAAATTTCCCCAACCAACAAAAGATGAAATAAATTCTCCACTTGAAAACCAAACACCAAACCACTTACAGAGTGTAACATGCCTCTGCCACACAGCATGGATAATGTAGCAAATAGACCCAATATAGGAACTGGATTTAATTACCCATATATACCCATATAAACCCATATGGTTTCCTAGTAGTATTCCATAGTATCAGCATGTCAATCTGCACAACTTTCAAAGTTATGAATTTTCTAAATCCTATAACTTTAATATTTACCTTTCATGGTCACTCACGATTAAATGTAATTGTCTCAGTTAAAAGTCCATAAATGGTTTCATATTAGCGTTATGTAGCAGTGGCATGTCTCTTGGCACTCAACTTTAAAGTTTCTTTAAAGTTAATCCGGTGACCTTGATTTTGACCTTTCAAGGTTTCTCTCAATCTATGTCACTTTGTTTCTGAGATCTAAGCAATTTCAAATTAACATGGGCAGTGTCTATATCCAAAATTCGTGACCTTGCTCTGACCTTGCCCTTTGATCCAAACGCTTCAAAATCAAATCATCTCTGGGACTTAGGACGGGTAGTGTCCCCTCCATGTTTCGTGAATATCCATGTATGGGTGTGGCCAGGGTTTTGGTCAAAGGCAAATTGACTGAAAAAACTGACTCACAAATATGGGTAATTATAATACTTCTGCCAAAATTCAATTTTGGGCAAAGTACAAATGCTGAAAAAAAAGAAAAGAAAAAAAGAAAAAGAAACAAAATCTAGAGTGAAAGTATTTGATGGTAAAAATGTATATAATTTAATTTTAAACAATATTTATTCTTGGATTGTTCATCAAGAAGTTGTTGATTTTGACTGTTGCTCTCATTTTGCCAGATGGTTTGGGTTTATTTACATTCTTTGTCATTTGTATGACCTTCTTCTTGACTGTTTCCAGACCTCAAACAAATTAGAAAAATACATCACCAAGCTGTCAGAACAGAGTTAAAATGCTGGCTAAAACTAATTTATACCTCTTCAAGACAAAAAAAAGACTCATTTTACCAAGCAATCAATTTGTTCCACTATACTGTAGATATATTTTTTCATAGTTCACTGAGTAACCAAGCTGTGTACCCACAAAGCAGAAATGTTTTGTTTTGTATAATTTTTTTTTATTTGAATAAAATATTTCATATTTTCATAGTTCTTACAAACCACTCTATGCGAATATAATACAACAGTTATCATATCAGCTCATGCCCAAGTCAGATTCATGGAGTAACTGTGGAATACAGGGAATGTCCTTCTTGTAGAGGTTTTTGTTCTGAGGGTTGTTTTTTGTTTGTTTGTTTTTTGTATCTGATCTTAACATGTGATTTAAACAACATAAACTATACAACTTGATCATGTTAAATGTACATAAATACCTTCAAAATCTATACAATTTCAGCTGTATAAAGACAGAGGTGTTGTTAAAAACAATGATTGCATGACCTTGTAAAACTGTAATCAGTACTGTACATGTATTTTATATTATATGGAAATATTTACTTATGAAGGTACTATAAAATATATTTGCTGTGACTTTCTGTGTGGGAGAATTGTTTAAAAATTACCATTTAAGTGGCTTTATATCAGAGCTTGTATGAACAAAATTTTATGTGGATCATGTATTGTTATAATGGAATGAAAAAATTAATAAAGTGTTAAAATATTGATCTTGGAACCATATTCAAACAGGCGATGGAACACTGACCTTCTGGCTTCACCAATCAGAAACTGAAATGGAATATTCATCAGGTGAACAGTTTTGAATTGTACATCTAGTGCAATATAGTGTCTAGTGGCTACCTCTAGTGTCTAGTTCAAATTTGAACAAGTTTCTTGTTTTTCTTTCTTTATTTATTTAGGGGTTTTCCCACCCCATCTGGGTGAATCACTGTTCAAAGTTAATCATTTTTGTGACAGTATACAGAAACATTTAATGTTGTATGATATATCCACAAAATGAACATTGAAAAAAAAAACACAGAACCCATATATTTTTGTCTGAAATTCATAAATTTAATTCTAGCTTTTTGGTTTTTTTCAGGATATGAAGTAGA
>JBCNYH010000024.1:16859081-16876149 GCA_039654325.1 Tandanus tandanus
GTGTGTGTGTGTGTGTGTGTGTGTGTGTGTGTGTGTGTGTGTGTGTGTGTGTGTTGGCCCTGTAATGGTCTGGCGAGCTTTTCAGAGTGTGCCCTGCGTTTGCCCAGTGTTGGCTGAGATAGGCTCCTCCGGAGCTTCCCCGTGACCCTTGTAGGATTAAGCGGTTCATAAAATGGTGAATGAAATAAGTAATAACTGTCTGATAATATCTCGTTTATTTTGATGACTGATTACAGATTTTCTCGTAATGATTATTTTTTTTTTATGTCGGAATCTTGAAAATATGTTGAATAAATGTACATTTATTCAAACAGATCTCATCATAACAGAGTTAAGGTACTTTTACAAAATGTCTCGTGGGGAAAAGCTATAAAGATGAGTTCAGAAATAATGAAATGAAATATTTTTAGTCAAAATAAAAGAAAAACACTACAATCTACAATATTCGGCAATCAAATCAATGAAGTCAGCGTTGGCTGCATCAACCCTTTTTTTAAATAGTCAATCGAAATACAGTTTTTACTTTACTAAAGTGCCGTTTTAGAAGGAAATCAGCTGTAAGTGTTTACTGAACATACGATAGTGTGCAGAGATGATTATACACTTAACAAAATGAAGATAAATCAGAAAACAAGTGCTATTCAAGTATTTATTTCATGTAATATTGGATCATATTGATGAGAATAAGTAAACAAACAGCAATATATAGCAATAACAAAAATAACAGTCTCTTTTATAAGAAAAAAAAAGTCGATATTTAATGTGGCCACCCTTTACTTTGGTTACAGCATTTAACCTTTCAGGCATTGAGTTCACATATTTTTTAATTTCTTCACTCGCTAAACCGTTCCATATGGTTTGAAGTTCATTCATGCTATGCAAAAGTCAAAAAAATACAATTTGCGTCACCTTTAAATTTTTATGAAAAATTGGTATTTTCAGTGTTTTTGTTTATTAGCCATACTTTTACCTCAGTATACTTGTCGGAATTATTATTATTGTTTTTTTTTTTGTTGGTAATAGCATTGTTCAATACATTTTCACCAAAACATTGTAGAGAAGTAATGTATTAGGAGCCCTTTTAGACAAAAGTGGTGGCGTATAATCTTCACTGCACACTACTGTATTACAGAACCAGTTACGGTTCTTCTGGAGATTTTGGCTCTCACACTTGCCCCTTATTTTTGCAACCAAAATCCAGCAGACTTCATTATCATTATTTTTGTTGTTGTATACAAAATGCATTTGTATGTGTGTATGTATTTATTTATTTATTTAATATAATATTCTTTTTCATGTTTCATTATTTTTCTGTAGCATTTAGATTTGTGCTAGTAAAATGCTTAGAGATGGGAAATGGTTTTGTACTGACTTGTTAATGGAGAAGTCATAAATAATAACAATAGTAATAATAATAATAATAACTATAACACATTTACTGCTAAAAAATAGGATGCCTGAGACCTTTTGCGCGTTCTATGAAGTCGTTGTGTCGCAGCTTAATGTAATGCAGGAAGCAGCAAGTGGATAATAACAGTAAAATTAATCATTTTTAGTTGTTAAGGACATGATGTTACAGATGCCAGAAAAATGAATTTGAAACTGAACAAAATTTATGAAATCCATATTTTTTCTGAGGTGTACAGAAACCTACTGTACCTGCAGCATCCTTTCTGATTCTCAGTCCATAAGAAAGCATCCTTTAACTATTATTATATTTAAACTATTGAAAATATCTTGATTTTTTTAGTAGTGATAATTTCTTAATCCTTTATATTATCATTTGCCCATTTTTATTCCTCAAAAGAATACTTCTGATGAGTTGTTGCTACATTATTATAGTATATATTATGAGTTCTAGCTGCAGTAGATTATACTGTAAATACTGTACATTATTTAGTAACGAGTTCACTGGAGTGGACATTAAGGTGTTGCACTTAGTCAAATGTCATGACCCAGAATGAAGTTTGTTTTTTTGTTGGTATAGGACTGGCAGCCTCCTTTTGCTTGTGATGTGCGCAACTTCCGCTTCACACCACGAGTCCAGCGACTTAATGAGCTTGAGGTGAGATTTCCTTTCTACTCGTCTAACAGTGGTTCATTGATCTGTGCGTTCATTGTTCTTGTGCTGTGTACACAGTGACTCGTGTGCAGAATTTTCACTTTGTGTTTGCTGGTAATATTTAAATTCCACCCTGGAAATCGTTTTCCCCAGGCTTTCATTCATGTCGCTTACTCCCCCTGAATGTACGATTTCTCAAGCTGAGTTTATAATGTAAAAAGTACAGCTGAGTGTAAATATCTGTATACCCTTAGGGCAACTTTGAGAAGAAAACAGTATAATTCATAGCAGCAAGATATGAAGTGTGTTTCATTTGTTGCTTTTAACAACTAACCTTGTGTCCACACCTGCAAATGACGGGTGAATGTTCATTTTCTATGTATGTGCCGCGCACCAGGCTACAATATCCCCGCCAAGCACAAAGCATCAACACGTCAAGCGGCATGTGAGTTGAGATTTTCTCAACTTCATTTCAATCACGTGTGACACGGCAAAGCAACAAATTAAAACAATTGGATCAAATAGTTCCTCGGTCCATTCCTACAGCATGTGTGGTACAACATTTAAAAAAATTATCCTTTTTAACAACTGCAATCAGTTAATGTATGCTGCTTGACTATAAAAATGAGGGAAATTAACATGATCTCATCCTGTCTTGCTGTATGTGTATAGATCAGTTTAGATTTAAAATAAAGCTTGGAAGAAGTTGATATTAGTGCTGTCCTTGGAGAGTGTTCCTGCTCTTACACTTTTACAGATAAGCAACACCAGCTAACTGTATGTGATTACATAAATATAAGTATAAGCACGTCATATTAGTCTCAACTGTATCTTCTCAGACACTGACTCACTCACCTCAAGGCTTTTAATTGTTTTAATTAAATAGATAATAATATCTAATATTGCTATAGTGGTAGTCTGATTTACTTAAAGCAAAATGAAAGGAACGCCTTTCAAACTCTCCTGTTACACTAAAAATATGTACATTTTCATCATTAGGTGGTTTTTACTTATTTTTTGAAGTTGTAATCTGCTAAAATCCGTTCAGTAGTATTAGCCTGTTTGAAAGGCTGTTATTTTTAGTCCATTTACCACCTGCGTCAATTCATATAAGGCATGATAACGGCAAAAATAACAATATACAGATATTAAACTAACAAATCAGATAGAAATTAGTGAACTTCTAATAAATAAACTTGAAACTACCCCAGTTTGTTTATATGTAAAACACTTCCTTGTTTACAGTCTCTCATACGTGAGTCACACATGACGTTTTTCGCAGTACAATGATTGCCCCCCATACGATTTATTACTCGTTTTTTTCTTCACAAAGATTGTAATAACAATAGTGTGTTTTAATGTGCACAGACATATTCGATGTATGCAAGCTTTTATTTAATTTGGGTTTCATTTTCCTTTAACAGATGTTTTCCATTTTGTACTGCAGGGGATCTAAGTTTTTAAAGTAACCTTGCTTTTATTAATTAATTCAATTGTAAACATCTCGTTTATTGATTAAGCACACACTGTAGTTGGGCATGCTTATCACTGTGTTCATGGTGGCATTATTTATGCTTTCATCATTTGCCTTTCCTTTCAGGCGCTCACCAGAATAAAACTCAACTTCTTGGATCAAATTGCAAAGTTTTGGGAACTCCAAGGCTCGAAACTACGCTTTCCACATGTGGAGAAAAAAATCCTGGACTTGTATCTTCTCAGCAAGGCAAGTCTTCCTCACTGAGCTCCGTCGTTATCATTCATGTATACGGGAGTAAAATGCAAGGAAATTTTTGCAGTTGTTTTTTCTGATGTAAGAGATGCAATGTTTCAGTGAATTCTGCAAAAACAAGCAAAAAAAAAAGTGTTTTATCTAAAATAAAATTTTTCTGCTACTGACATACTTTAAAACTTTTTAGAGTTTGAACCTATGATGTTAAATCATTATTATTTCTTTATTTATTCTATTATTTCTATATATATATATATATATATTATTTTATACCTTTTTTACAAAGATTGCAGTAGTCTGTGTAAAACCTAGTGCGTACTACATACATACTACGAAATCTCAGATTATCTCAACTTTGGTTACTACACAACAGAGCGGTCCTGTTTCCCAAATTTTAATGAATCCCTTTCTCTAATGAAACCAAATGTGAGGGCTGTGTGTCATGTTTTTATCTGCACTGTTTTGTACAGAAACTTGAATAAACCAGAGCACTCGAAGTGCACAAATCCCTTTCAAGCTGAAAAAAAGAGACAAAGTACACGACATCCCACTTCCAAAAATCTCACAGAGTTAAAGAATCCTTTAAAACTTCTTGGATTCAGCATTTGATCCAAATCATTTCAAAATCCAGTATAGTCTTCCTTGTACAAAGCCCCACCACTGGTAGACATTTCATGAAAATCGACACAATACTGCTAAAACCCACCCACCTAACCAAAAATCTAACTTCCTTGATGGCGGTAATGAGGCACAGGCAGTAAGGATGTTCTGTGGTAGATCTTTGGCTTATGGCACAAAGATCTATCTATACATCCTTCATGTCTTGTATGTCAGACATATCCATATAAACGTGAATGTATTTTCCAGGCTGTCATGTGTCAATGTGACCCATCACAGTAAAGTGGGCATTAAACCGAAAATTATTAATTTTGAGTTATTGGTAGCATTTTCTAATTGATATCCTAAGCTTTAATATGATACCAAATTTTCTAACATATTTGTCTAGTATTGGAGTAACTAACCAAAACCCGCTAGGAATTTTCAGCCTTTTAAGCATGCAATTGTAGAGTTTAAAAAAAGTCGTGTTTAAAGTTCAACACAGTATTTAATAATTTCCGACTTAATACCCACTTTGCTGTGCACAAATATACAGTTAAAAAGTTATGCAGAAGTGTTTACTGGTTCCATGATAATCTCTCAGAGCTATGCCATAAACCTTTTTCCCCTGTAGATTGTCTCTTCTGAGGGTGGTTTTGAGGCGGTGTGTAAGGAGAAACGCTGGTCCAAGATCGCCACTCGCATGGGTTTCGTAGCCGGGAAAGGCATTGGGTCCCTGCTGCGCTCTCACTATGAAAGGGTCCTTTACCCATATGAGCTCTTCAAATCTGGAGCTTCACTCTCTGTGAGTTTAAATGAACACCCTGATCCTCATTACTGATAAATGATAATGATATTCTGGAGGGATGTATTTAAAAAATGTATTCCTATATATTTCACGGGAGCCGTGTGATCTGATTGGTCCACGACTTAGGATAGTGCTTGAATCAAATTAGCTGGCTAATGGTTTTTTATAGTAACTTGGAGCAGGTGGCATCGTCATTGTCCTGCTTTAATGTGGAAAATTTAACTACGACAATCTCTTTTTAGTTTGATTATTTTGTGTTTCGACTTAGTGTATACTAAAACTCTGAGTAAGTTTAAATGGATGCTAGCAGCTACAAAGCACTCATGCTCTGCTCAGAGCACACAGAGCTCACCTGACCTGCCTATGTCATGGTTAAATATGTAAAAAATCAACTATAAAAGTGTTAATGTAGTTTTCTTTTTATGTTCCTGTGTAAAAAAAAAAAAAAAAGGGTAAAGTCTGTTGAGTTTTTACTGATTACAGTTGTTAATTAAAATAATAAAAGGTAAACATTATGGAACAATAACCAATAAATGTAAAAATTTTGGTTTTGTGTGGTATTTTGAAACATTTTACTGTATATCTCCGTATATAGTTCATTAATTTATGATTAAAGGAATTATAGGACACAGAAGACCTTTATTTCTAACTGTTTTGTTCTTGATTTTTTTTTTCATTAGGACGTAGAGTGAAATATTAATGGCCATTTGGTAGCTAGTTACTGATTTTCATTGTTCATGCAGCAGTTGACAGTAAAGATCTCTTATCTTATCTATAGTTCGGTGCATTTTTTTTTCCATTCGTCTCAATCTGAATAAAGAAGTGAAATGTAGATCTGTTTAACAATTTCTTCATAAAACTCTCAGATGATACAGCTGAAGTTGTTATAAAACGTTTGGAGAAGGGAACAACATTTTCATTTTTCACTGATATAATATTCATGTCTTCCACATTTAGTACCTTAAGCTACACTATGGGATTAAAAAAAATATTTTGGCATCTGTGCCACCTATAAAACCTAACACACTCATTCTCTTCTTGCTATATGTTACATTTCTTAGTTTCAGTTTGTCTTGCAGGCATGCAAACTATTATGCTCAACTAAACAAATTAATCAAGACAATGTGAGACTTTTTTGACTTATACAAAGGTGTCCTGGCTGATTATGGTGGATTTCTTGTGCCCTTGTCACATCTTCGGTGATAAAGCAAACACTCAGCTGTTTGTATGTAGTATGCAGTGCTGTCCACAGAATTTACAGAAGCCTCCGACAAATTAATTGTAGCCTGCTGTTCTGACAAAATGTGTGGCACAGCACAGACATGAGAAAGTTATTTTTGTGGTGGGGGTGATGACGAGCACAAATGACTGATTACAGAATCACACAGAGAATCAGTCAGAACGTCATCAGTTCTCAAATGTCCACAATCCCAGCATGCACCTCTGCACTCTGAGACCCAAAATAAAAGCCTTTACAATTTAAGTGTTAATTGGTTAATGTAGAAAAATATGACTTTTATATAAAGTGTGAATGTGTGAATTCAGCCCATCTAGAGGAATTTGGTGTGTTTTTGCACTAACCGTGGACAGGAAACGTTGTGACCAACCTTTGTAGTAGTATACTAGCTTACGATCCTGTTGTTAAGAGACACTAGTAACATGTTCTATGTATATTTGCTTAGCATCATGACACATCAGCACTCTTATGCTTTAGGGTGTCCACCAGCTGTGTCAGGAGGGAGACGAAGCTGAAGAGGTGGATGAGGGGATAGAACGTGGCTGTGAGGAGGATGACGAGGATGAAGAGAAACCTAAAGAGAAGGAAGGCAAGGAACGAGATGGTCTGGGTGAAAAGTCACAGAAGAAGGAGCACACTCTTCCTGAGAGACGTTCACGACGCCTGCGGTCTGAGGTTAGTCGGGAAGAGACTTGTTGTATACTATTTCTCACTGCTGTAACCTGTTGGCCTGTTTGGTTTATTTAGAACATGCATAGGTAAATGAAGAAAATAAGCTGTGAAGTACAAGTACACTTATGTTGATGGCGGTGGCATGTGTGCATGATATATTTTTCCCACCATTTTCAGAATTTATTGGGTTGCCTGTGTGGGCACGTGAGCACGATTGCGACAACGAAAATCGAGCTCTTGGCTGTATGTAGATTTGTGTGGAGCTCCGGCGCTCCGCTATGATCTATGGCCAGAATTGTTTTGCAGTATAATATCAAATTTTGTGTCATGTTTTCAAAAAGCTGTTTCCTGAAAAATCTTTGAATTTTTTTTGTAGTAGTAATAATTAATTAAAAAAAGTAATTAATAATAATAACAATAATAATACATTTTTGGGTTAAATTTTTGTGTTTTTCCTTATAATACACACATTTTATTAGTTTTGTTCTTAACATTTGTGTTTTTTGTCATTGTTTTATATCCAAACAATTTAATCAAGTTAAGGAGCAATTTATTTTAGTAATTTAAAGATGACTTGCATTCCTCAATAATCATTATTATATAAAGCCCCTGCCGAGGTCCGAGTTTAAAACTGCTGAAACTTACAGAAGGACGAGAATCAAACAATCAATAAAGCATCATGAATGGAACAGCTGTAAACTTAATTTACGGCCAAAAAAAAAGCTGTGTTTCCCCTAACGGGCACAAAAAATAGCGTCGGTGGGTCGGCATTTTTATTTATTTATTTATTTATACCCCAAATACCATGAATAAATTTGTCAGAACTTAAGTGTCCAAAAATACAATTATTCTGTTTGTAAATGTGAACACGAAGTTGCTCTTAGTTGAACTCTTGAGTAAAGATTTAAATTCAAGAAAACATCAATTTACTTTCCACATTGTCAGAGTCTCTTATTTGTATTTACACTTTAATTATTGTCACTGGTATTATTCCCCTCTCACCACTTACTTTTCTAATTTTTTTATTCAGGTCTCTGTACTAAGTTTTCCATTTTACCCTTTTTGCAAGATAGCTTCATCGAGATTCCAATCAACAAGTAACACTTTATGCGCAGCGTAAACTGAGACCGGGACAACGGCTGTAGTCTATAATATTAAACGCTTTTGCCTGGAATGCTATGCTATTATCCATAAATATCAGCATGATTCCAGTTTTACAAAGAATCAGAAACACTTACCAGTGAAAAAAGATTTCTTTGAGACCATCTGCACGGTTTTCACAGCCAACAGCGCAACAAGAATGAACCATTTTAACACAGAAATAACATGAATCCACAACACGAACCAAGCACCCCAGTTTGTTTGTATTTTTTATCCCATGACCAGAAATTGAAGCCAGTTACCCACGAGAGAGGGGCGGCGCACAGTCTAGATTATTCTCCACGTCATTGGTCCAAGCGAAGTTAGCTACTAGAATATAGTGTTGCAACTGGCCGCACACTAAAACACAAGTTACTATAAATTCGAAGCGCTCGCGCTGACTCCGTAGGTCAGTGTCACGTAAACAAAATAACCAGCTGGCAGGTGCCTCAACGCATAAAAAATCAGATTGATCACAAAACTGAGAGGTCGGTTGGTTTAGTTCTTTTTTTTTTCTTTTCACATCCAAAAAAAAAACCCTTTTGGGTCAGCGCAATTTTGCCGGGTTGGTTGGGTTAGGGGAAACAGCAATTTTATTTATTTTTTTATTTTTACGCCTAAGTTCATGCAAAATGTTGCTTATTATTAAAAAAAAAAAAAAAAAACAGTATACACAAAGCATTTGTTATTTTCTTAACACCCTGGGAGAATATGCTTATCATTCTATCCCAGATTTACACTTTGCTGCATGTCTCCTCGGAGTATCCTGTGTTTGTCTGAGCACCAAATCCATTGCTTGATGTTCATTTCAGAGAGAGAACAAGGAGCCCAAAGGCCTCCAGATGTTTAGCGGCAGCCCTAAAGTGGTGGATTTTGAGATCATTCCAGCTGGTACGATTTCCACACATCACATTGTTTACAGACTGTTTAGAGTCTGTCCTGTGTGAAGCAGTTCTAATGTCCTGGTCTTTGTAATGCAGATGACTCTTTCATAAAGAAGCAGAAGCACCTGAAGGCTCAAGCATTTGCTTTTAAGATGCGTCCACGCAAAGAGACTCTGGAGGTCAATTTTGTGAGTATTAAAAGCCAGTTTATATCTCTGCATCAAATAGATGTCCCTGGGTTTAGTGTAGCCGCATACCTTATGCCAGACCCTACACCGTAGCGTGACGTGCACCGCTATAGAATGTAACTAGATGTCACGGCAACGCAAAGCACAACTGTGATTGGTTAGGTTTCTAACGTAGCATTTCCTCCCTATGCATTTCAGGCTGCTCTTTTTTTCTTCTTCTTGGAAATCTGCCCTCATGATATTGCGGAAGTATAAATATAATGTTTGAGGATCTATAGCGGCAGTTAATCATTACCATCTAATCCTGTGGATTTAAAATCTAGTACACCTGCAGTGCTTTGAGCTGCTCGAACTGCTAAATACTGATAAGTTCAAAGTTTTAGTGAGAATTCACTTGGTTTATATTTCATCACCCGAGGTTTATTTTCCCTGAGTAAATTTCTTCCAGAACAATGTTTTCTGTTTCCTATTCCATCAGTGAAACATGGAACACGCAGTGCTCTCTTTCTGTGTAAAAGCACTAAATTCCAGTGTGTTCATGCAACAGCGCCTCCTAGAGGGGCCATGCACCTTGCATGAAGGTACATTGTAGATTATGTGCTGTAAGCAAGGCTAAAGGCAGGACAACAACATATTTGTGTACGTGACTTTTTTTTGGCTGCGCAGTGTACATACACTTCACCCTGTGCGGTTGTCAGCGCCATACCTACAGCGTAGATCGGTGTTAAGTGTTTGTATTAGGTTAACGTATTTAAATTGATACCAAAGACACTTTTGTATTACCTTTAAACTACAAACCATGTTTATAAATGTATCTTTAATTTACCCATCTTATAGATTGACCTGTACTTGTGTATGGCATGTGGGCGGGGGGATGAGGAGGACCGCCTCCTGTTGTGTGATGGGTGTGATGACAGCTACCACACCTTTTGCCTGATCCCACCCCTTCAGGATGTGCCGAAAGGGGACTGGCGCTGTCCCAAGTGTGTTGCAGAGGTACGCATAGCTGGGGTTTTTAAAGGAGCAGAATTATTTTGACCTGATGTTGCAAACCTTTTATTTTTATTATTTTTTTTATCTATTCTTGAGTCTAACGGGTCATGCTCCTCATCTTTTATCCCTCAGGAATGTAGCAAGCCCCGCGAGGCGTTTGGGTTTGAGCAGGCTGTGCGTGAATACACCCTCCAGAGCTTTGGAGAGATGGCTGACCATTTTAAATCAGACTACTTCAACATGCCAGTTCATGTAAGAGCAATGCAGTCATGACTCCTTTTCCCCCCTAGTTCACCCCTATTAAAATATATATACCTGGATAGATATACCTTGTGTTTAACATGTTTGATCTCTAATCTTCACAGATGGTCCCTACAGAACTGGTGGAGAAAGAGTTCTGGAGGCTGGTAAGCAGCATAGAGGAGGATGTTATAGTGGAGTATGGGGCAGATATCAGCTCCAAAGATGTGGGCAGTGGCTTTCCTGTCCGAGATGGAAAAAGAAGACTGTTAGGGGATGAGGAGGTCAGCTGGATTTCATTTTATCTTAATAATTGAGAATTATTCACCAAAAGGAAGGTGGAGGTGGCTGAGTAATCCCAGAGAAAATATATTGAGGTATTGAGGGGCATTTTAATTCAGCGACATCCACTGAGCCTGAGGCGAGTAATTGTTTTAGGATAAACTATACGGGAACATGAAAAGTAAACTAAATCAAGATTTCTACAGTTCATTTTTACACATTTTAAGTATGACTGAGTGCTCTCCAATCACCAAGCACAACATAAGTGCTTTGTCACGGCGTGTTTTACATATTTTTAACCATAGCTGATGCAGGTCAGGTGAACTCTCTGAGCAGAGCATAAGCGCTGTGTAATAGCTTGTTTTTACACTCATTTTAAATTTTAGAATGTACTACAGGAACCTCAAGAAAAAAAAAATAAAACGAGCTTTTTATGGCGTCCTTTTTGATTTTAAAGCATGACATCAGTGTGATTTGTTGATTATCCACCCGGGAAAATGTGTATTAGTTTATACTACACAAGAATGGTGCAATCTGATTGGTCCACTATCTCATGATTAAAAATCATTATTCTGAGTGGATAGTACTGGTATCAAATGATGGACGCTTACAGTTTTTCATGGTCACTTGGAACAGGTGTTATCATTATCACACTTTAAAATGTGAAAATAAACCTTAAAATCTTATTTTAATTTGGGGTTTGTGTGTGTGTGTGTGTGTGTGTGTGTGTGTGTGTGTGTGTGTGTGTGTGTGTTTCCTAGGATATACCAAATCACCTTTATGGAGCACAGTTAAACTTTCATTTAATTACTTGAATTTTGTTTCTGAATGAGTTGGCTAAACAGCCCAGAACAGACTTTAGCTCCACAGCGCTACTAGCCGCTATTAGCAGGGCAGCTGACTTGCCTATGTGTCCTAGATAAAATATGTAAATATATAATATAAATCTCAATTTAAGTTGCTTTTTGTTATTTCTGTGTTGTATATAGTTAAACTCGCAAAAACAGGTAACTGTACAGGGAGTTCGAGACAACTGCATGCGCTCAAGCTTACCTGCGTCTGTCATGATTTAATTTTTTATTTTAAATAATTCTAATTAAAATTTTCATTTTAGTGTGCTGATTTCCCCATGTAGTATATAATATAAAGATTTAGGCACTGCCAAAAGCGGAACTCTGAAAAAAATAACTTCTCCTGATACATGGTTTCAATGCGAATTCGTTTTGATGACGCCATCGATTGCGTAATGTCATGTAGCCATCACGTTATGACCGCTTCCATTCCAAAATTTTTATATTGTCTGAAAGCGTTACTCTTTTTTAGATTAGCTTTCTTTAATGGAAATCCAATATCACCGCAGGGTAGTGAGATGACATTCCGCTGGATAGATTCACTTCTGTAAGCACGTTATATGCACCAGAAACATCATGCACTTGTGATGTGATTGGGTTAAAAGCCTTTTTATTCAAATGAGTAATGCATTGCGTGTCAGTAATAGTTTATTTTGCCAGATAAAATAAGCAAAGATACCTACTGCATATGGCTCATAGAATTCTGTTTAAGTTGTTAAAAATGTGTATTTTATTTTATGGCTTGACAGGCACTATAGGTTTTTCTTGACGTTCCAAAAGCAACTCAAGGGTTAGACGCTTTTTCCTTATCAATGCGGCCATGCTACTAAAACATTTATGCACCTCATGCTCAGCGGGTGCACATCGGCATTATTAATTAACCTTTACAAAGTGGACCAATCAGATCGCACGCGGTTCCTATGTAGTATATACTAACAATAATATGTTAAGCCCATGCTGTTCCATGCCATCATTAATATACACAGTGTTCCTATTTGCTGGCTGAAAGAATTGTCAGTAGATCGTATGTGTTTATCCACTTATATAGCTCACTTTTTCATATAGATGTGTTGATGTCACTGAATTGATGACACTTTGACTCTTCAATGATGCTCTTTGCCACAGGATTACATCAACTCGGGCTGGAACCTGAACAACATGCCGGTGCTGGAGCAGTCTGTGCTTGCCCACATTAATGCAGACATTTCGGGGATGAAAGTACCTTGGCTTTACGTCGGCATGTGCTTCTCTTCCTTCTGCTGGCACATCGAGGACCACTGGAGCTACTCCATCAACTATCTGCACTGGTAAGATGATCACTGGAGGATTTTCCATGGTATAACCTCATAGCTAATACTAGAGATGTGAGGGTTCTTTTTACAGCACTGCTGCATTCTCAGATCTGCTTGAAAATAGAAGTAATAAACAAAATCTGATAATGGAGAGGGAATTGATTTTCCTTGGATGCATATTGAATGAAAGGAAATCATTGCCAATGCTGAATTTGGGTCATTCTCTGAAACTGGGTCAAATTTAATTATTCACCATTTGATTTAATTTTTTTCCAAAAACTATAAAGAATTAAAAGAGCAATACCTGCCCAACACATACCACATGGACACACAAAACATGTCAATTCTTGTCAAAACAAGAAAAAATAATTTGGATATGTACATCGAAAAATATTTGGGTTTTTTCCCTGCAAAATTGGTTGCAATATGTGGACGAAAATTGGGATATTTTTTAGTTTCTTATGTTTTATGCCATACTATCACCGAAGTATCAGCTCAAAGTGCAAACTGTAGGGCTTGCAGTAAAGATCTTACATTAAAATTTATATCCAAAGTAAAAATCATGTTTTTCTTACTTTGTGGACTGAGAATCGCACATCAATTTACTGTTCAGCGTGTAACCACTGGTGTCCGCACTAGTTACATACGGTCCCAACCCATTTTTCCTGTGAGGGGTGAGGTTCCATGTTACAATGTTCACTGTACAACTGAGTTCCTCCTAAAGTGTATTTATTTCACACGTAGTCCATCAGTAATTAATCCATTCACCAAAGACAAATGGGATGAATTTGGTGTCCATATGTGAACGAATTTGAAGATGAATTTGGTGTTTCATACAGATTTATTCCTGTTTGTTACTAATAAAAGTGCAGTTATGTGGATGAAGTCGTTCTCTCACTGTCTTTGTAACAATGGTTCATGAATTTGTGGTCAATATCGAGGGAAATAATCAGGACTTCATTGAAACTTGGGGATTGTGAATGTCACACTTTATGGTACCCGTTTCAGAGAATGACCCATTTACATTATTAATGTTAATCCAATAGATTTTATAATCTGCATCTGTAAAACTTTCACTCCAATTTGAAGTCAAAGTTTTATTTATTGGCGTCATGATGTAATGTTGAAAATGTTCCTTGGTGTTATGTGGCTCAGGGGAGAGCCTAAAACCTGGTATGGAGTCCCAGCTCATGCGGCGGAGCAGCTCGAAGTGGTGATGAAGAAACTGGCACCAGAACTTTTTGACTCTCAGCCTGATCTACTGCACCAACTAGTCACCATCATGAACCCCAACGTTTTAATGGAGCACGGTGTCCCAGTGGGTCCACACACACACACACACACACTATGAACACAACTCGCATGGTTTGGTTTTGATTTTGGAATAGGTTTGTTTGTTTGAGAGAGAACTTAGCGATTTGTTTTTTCCCCTCCCACAGGTGTATCGGACCAATCAGTGTGCTGGAGAGTTTGTGGTGACCTTCCCAAGAGCGTATCACAGTGGCTTCAACCAGGGCTACAACTTTGCTGAAGCTGTCAACTTCTGCACTGCAGACTGGGTAAGACCAATTCCCCATCCCCGAAAACTGTTGTAATAAAAAAGATTCTTAGCCCACTTACAGTGTGTGTAAGTACCACATTTAATGATCACTGCTCCTCTTTTTGCCGAATGTTGCTTGCCTGTGTACCGTGTAGCTACCCATGGGCCGGCAGTGTGTGGCACATTACCGGCGGCTGCAGCGACACTGCGTGTTCTCTCATGAGGAGCTGTTGTGTAAGATGGCGGCAGACCCGGAGAGCCTGGACGTCGAGCTGGCAGCAACCGTGTGCCGCGAGCTGGCAGAAGTGATAGACGAGGAGGGCAGACTCCGACAGGCTGTACAGGACATGGTGAGACCCTAAATCAGATCAGTTAAAGCTTTAAATATCTTATTTATATGAGGAATAAAACAATATGAACATGCTGTTTTAGGAGAAAGAATCCACACTATCATAGTTAGAATGGCGTAGTGGATATCACTGAATTGTCTCTGAGACGGGACACTGGGGACTATTAAATTCACCCAGCTTTTGCTTCATAATTGTTAATTATTCTGCATTATTGTAATGAATTATTATCTCATGAATATGTATTGAGGAACTAGTTTACATCAAAACACTGTTACGACTTGAAATGGGCTCAGAATAGAGTAGTTTGATCACATGTCTGAAACATGTCTGAGTGTTAGTACTTGGTACATCTTTGGGAAAGAAAAGAAGCTTTTTGTTGCATTTTTGTTGCATTGTCACTGCTAAAAAGTTGCATTTTTAATAAGATCAGAACCAAACAAGGACATATAAATGTGAAACCTTATCATGTAATTTTTGTTACTCTTTGGCCGTAGGGGTTGCTCTCCTCCGAACAGGAAGTGTTTGAGCTGCTTCCAGATGATGAGCGGCAGTGTTACAAATGTAAAACCACCTGCTTCTTGTCTGCTCTGACGTGCTCATGCAGTCCAGAGCGCCTTGTCTGTCTGCACCATGCTGCGGAGCTCTGCAATTGTCCTTTTTCTAACAAGTGCCTCAGGTCAGCACACAAGCAAACACTGCCACGTACACGAGAGTCTACAGCACCGATTTTTTAATATTATTTTTTTCCTAATTATCTCTTTATAATGTTTTATATTAGAGACAATTAGCTGGTGTATCCTCTTCACTTTAGGTAGTGAATGTCTTTTTATGTAATGCGAACATAAATAATGCAATCTACATGATCTAACTGTGGTATGTTCTAGGTACCGGTATGATGTGGAAGAGTTCCCTGCCATGCTATATGGAGTAAAATCCCGTGCCCAGTCCTACGACACCTGGGCTAAAAGAGTCAGTGAGGCACTGTCAGCTGATCAGAAAAACAAAAAAGGTAATTATCAGACATGTTTATATGTATATACATATACACTTTATTGCCAAAAGTATTCACTCACCCATCCAAATAATTGAATTCAGGTGTTCCAGTCTCCTCTATGGCCACAGGTGAATAAATTCAAGCACCTAGGCGTGCAGACTGCTTCTACAAACAATTGTGAAAGAATGGGTCGCTCTCAGGAGCTCAGTGAATTCCAGCGTGGTGCCGTGATTGGATGCCACCTGTGCAACAAGTCCAGTCATGAAATTTCCTCACTACTAAATTTTCCACAGTCAACTGTCAGTGGTATTATAACAAAGTGGAATTGATTAGGAACGCAGCAACTCAGCCACAAAGTGATAGGCCACGTAAAATGACACAGCGGGGTCAGCGGATGCTTAGGCGCATAGTGCGCAGAGGTCGCCAACTTTAGCAGAGTCAATCGCTACAGATCGCCAAACTTCATGTGGCCTTCAGATTAGCTCAAGAACAGTGCGTAGAGAGCTTCATGGAATGGGTTTCTATGGCCGAGCATCTGCATCCAAGCCATACATCACCAAGTGCAATGCAACGCATCGGATGCTGAGGTGTAATGCACACCACCACTGGACTCCAGAGCAGTGGAGACGCGTTCGCTGGAGTGACGAGTCATACTTCTACATCTGGCAATCTGATGGACGTGTCTGGGTTTGGCGGTTGCCAGGAGAACAGTACTTGTCTGACAGTTTGGGAATGGCCCCATCCTGTTTCAACATAAATGCACAGCAGTGCGCAAAGCAAGGTACATAAAGACATGGATGAGCGAGTTTGGTGTGGAAGAACTTTACTAGCCTGTACAGAGTCCTGACCTCAACCTGATAGAACACTTTTGGGATTAATTAGAGCAGAGATTGCGAGCCAGGCCTTCTAGTCCAACATCAGTGTCTGACCTCACAAATGCGCTTCTGGAAGAATGATCAAAAATTCCCATAAACACACTGCTAAACCTTGTGGAAAGCTTTGCCAGAAGTGTTGAAGCTGTTATAGTTGCAAAAGGTGGGCCGACATCATATTAAACCCAATGGATTAAGAACGGGATGTCACTTGAGTGTGAAGGCAGATGAGCGAATACTTTTGGCAATATAGTGTATATCTGTATATACGTGTGTGTGTGTGTGTGTGTGTGTGTGTGTGTGTGTGTGTGTGTGTGTGTGTGTGTGTGTGTGTGTA
>JBCNYH010000024.1:16881511-16897173 GCA_039654325.1 Tandanus tandanus
AGCTGAGAAAAACCCAGGACCAAAGAACCAGGGTTTTTCTTTCCTTTTTCCCCTTTTTCAAGAGGAAAAAAAGGGTCTTGAAGGGGGCTTTTTAAAAAAAAAAAAAAAAAAAAAAAAAAAAAAAAACCCTGATGGATTGATGTTTGTGATTTAAGAAAAGAGCGAACGGAGAGCAGTCGCACACGCACCAAGCTGACGGTGGAGGAGCTGAAGGCGTTTGTGGAGCAGCTCTTCCGTCTTCCATGTATCATCAGCCAAGCACGGCAGGTCAAAGTAAGACACCAACCTCACTCAGACTCTCATTTTCTCACCAAGTACATCTGACTGTGATTTCATGTAAATCGAATGCCACCTTACCATCAGAAGTCGTCATGGACCCCTGCTCTAGTGCGTGGAGCACACCTGCTGTTTTGTTGTGGCGAAACAGGGTCCAGCATTGTTTAGGTTCCAGTTAGAAATTGTTGAGGCTAGTTTATAATCCATTTGACAGTGTTAAATGTGTTAGTTGGGTTTTTATTGTTTTGCATTATTTTTATGAAAGTAAACATAATTCCCATATTATATGTTCTGAGAGGAAAAAATCACTAGCTACGTACATGGACATACAATGACCTAAACATAGAAATATACACCTTATTAGGTTCCTTGGTGAAGAAATATTGAAAGGGAGCTGGTAGGAAATAAAAGTAAGTCAGGACAGTGTGCATTAGAGAATCTCTAAGAAAATCCTAATTTATTTTTATTCATTTTATTCATTCCCCATATTGGAGTCTAAGGTCTGAGCCACATACACTATATGGACAAAAGTTTATGGACACTTGACTAAACACTTGTATGATATGTGTTTGGACTGCAGGTTCTATTCCTCTTTGCTGTTATAATACATTTTCCTCGTAGGCGTCTTGTAAATCATAATTTCATGAAAGGACCTGTGTCATGAATTTTATCTCAGTTAATTTGCCCACAAATCGTGTAACTGGTTTAAAGTTTAAAGGACGAATAGTTTTCAAAGATGGAAATCCTGTTGCAGACTCTGAGCAGATTTGCTGTACGAATCTAATTCATGTCGGGTTTTTTTTGTGAACCTAATTTCCCTCTGTATTAATGATTGTCATCTTTGATAACCCTACTGATGGTATTTAGGCTGTTTTCTTCAAACAACCATGACATTGCTCCTTTAATGGTTATATAAAAGGTAATATAGCTTTTGAAATCAAAAATGTTTTGAAATGTGGTTTCATGATTGGTGGCTCAGTGGTTAAGGCTTTGGGTTACCCATCTAAACGTTGGGGGTTCAAGCCCCAGTCCAACTAATCTGCCACTGTTGGGCCCTTGAGCAAGGCAGGGCTTTCAAATTAAGCTGGCGGCAGGCGTGATTTCCGTCTACTCTAGTCTCCTGCACCATCTACTTTTATTTCATTTTCAAAAGAAAAACATCTGCATGTTTCCTACATGCAACCTGCCTCCGGCCATCTCGTCCACGTGATAATGTGTTGACTCACTGCTGCCACTCAAACCATACATTCCCCGATTTGTCCACTCTGGATTTTGCGGACACTTCTCTACGTCGCCGCCGGCCGCCTTCGCCTTCTGCGATCGGTCCACTGGTCTCCTTATGCATTGTAGTATGTCTCCTTGGAGACTCCGTTCACCTTTCTTGTGGTCTGCATATGTACTAATTTATTTATGGTTTCCAGAATGTGAAAGCACTGACGACTGCAGCCGTTCTAACTCTGAAGCGTTAGTTCAGACTATCAGTATCCAAGTTGCTAACTGTCAAACAGAGGTACAAACTTCCAGGAAAGAAAGTCATGTTTGTAAAAGAAAAAAAAGAAAGAAAAAAGAAAAAAAAAGCAGGAAGCAGAAACAGCCATTCCAGGGTTACAATAAGATGATGTTGATAGTCAGATTGACGACTTGTCCTCATCATCCTCGGAAGTTGCGGATGAATCATATGATTCAGATTCCTCATCAAATGAAGATCGTGATGATGGTGACATTTACTCAGTCACCTCCTGAGAAGAAGAGTTATCACCAAAAGAGCTCAGCAGTCATCAGATCATGAATGTGTTCTTGTCTTCTGAAAAGATTTTTAATTGTGTTGATGAGACTAGTCAGAGAGACGACTTCTGTGAGCAAAAGTTATTCCAAGTAGATAGATTTTAAGATGGGCTATGAGAATCAATGAATCTCCCTATGTCTTTTCCAGGATGAAAATCAGGAGTGATTAGATTGTGATAAATTGTTAAAACAAAATTTGTGTTAAGGGCAGGTTCACTACAATACATTAGCTGAATGAGCATAATTCGCACACACACAGCCAGTGCAGTGTCACGGGTGTTCGTCAATTTCTCATGATGGATCCTCAATTCAGTGTCTTCTGTGTCAGTTTTAATAATAATGATGACATCATGAGGACAGAGGTTCACGCAACTTTTAGTGGTTCTCCTGCTACTCAAAAACAATGTGGAAGCCCTGGCGAGGCCCTTAACATTCATTTGTGTAGTTGTATAAATTGGGAAAAAGGTGCAAGTTACTCTGAATAAATCTGTCTGCCAAAATGTTAATAACTAATTAAGCAGCGGATTGTGGCCTGCACTTGATAAATTTTTTTTGACAGAATCAACCTCACGTTGACTTCGACAGAACAGTTTTATTTTTCAGTCTTGGTTCATCTTCTCAGTCTTACTCCTTACCTTGTCCTCCTCGTTTCTCTCAGGAGCTGCTGGAGAATGTAGAAGATTTCCACGAGCGCGCTCAACTGGCCCTAGCAGACGAGACCCCGGATTCAGCTAAGCTGCAGGTTCTGGTGGAGTTGGGCTCAGGGCTTGACGTGGAGCTCCCAGAGCTGGCGCGACTGAAGCAGGAGCTGCAGCAGGCTCGTTGGCTGGATGAGGTGTGTCTTACCCTGAATGAGCCACAGCGCGTCACCCTCGAGCTCATGAAGCGCCTCATTGACTCAGGTGTGGGACTGGCCCCGCACCACGCGGTGGAGAAAGCTATGGCTGAACTGCAGGAAATCCTCACTGTGTCTGAGCGCTGGGAGGACAAAGCTCGTGCATGCCTACATGCCAGGTAATGGTGAAAACTGGCCTTTACACTCGAATTTGTTTCATCTCTGGTTAAAATTGACCTAATTTTAAAGCATAGATACAGAATTTTTCAAACTTTTATTTTTATACAGTAGTGGGTCACACTAAAACATCTGGATCAGTTCATGTGATATTTGTCATTGGTTTTTTTTTTTTTTTGTTTACATTTAAAATCCAATCTTTAATGTTATCATATGTATATATTTTTTTCATTAAACATGTACTTTTTCTTGTTTTGGTAATTTGTAAAAAGCATATGCATAAATTAACAGTTCTAAATGTTTTCTATTAGACCTCGACACAGTATGGCCGCCCTTGAAAGCATTGTTGTAGAGGCCAAGAACATCCCTGCCTATCTGCCTAATGTTCTGGCTCTCCGGGAAGCTCTTCACAAAGCCAAGGAGTGGACAGCAAGAGTAGAAGCCATCCAGGTACACTAGAATCTCACTCAACTTTCTTTTTTTATTATTTGTTTCATTTATAAATAGATTGACTGTAAAGTTGATGAGCTGTATTATTTTTATCCTGGGACAGAACGGCACCAACTATGCGTACCTGGATCAGCTAGAGGCCTTGTTAGCGAGGGGCCGCTCTATTCCTGTACGTCTGGATGCCCTGCCACAGGTGGAGTCCCAAGTGGCTTCAGCACGGGCTTGGAGAGAGAGGACAGCACGCACCTTTCTTAAGAAAAATTCCACGTATACACTGCTACAGGTGAGGGACAGCATTTGTAAAAACCAGACAAATGTGATATGTTTTTTTTTTTAATCTCATTTTGAGGTTTGGCTTTCAGGTCCTGAGTCCCCGGAATGACATTGGTGTGTACGGTAGCAGCAGAAGCAAGCGCAGACGAGCCAAAGAGCTGCTGGAGAAAGAGCGTGGTGTGGAACCGGAGAGCCTTAGCGACCTGGATGAGGCTGCAGATGAGGAGCGCTCACCCTCTGCTGTGGTGGCTGCTTTTAAGGCTCAAGAGCAGCAAGAGGCAGAGGCCATGCACTCGCTACGGGCTGCCAACTTGGCCAAAATGAGCATGGCCGAGCGCATCGATGAGGTCCGCTTCTGTCTGTGCCGCAAGACAGCTGGAGGTGTAATGCTACAGTGCGAGCTGTGTAAAGACTGGTTCCATGGCGCCTGTGTTCCTCTGCCCAAAGCGGGCTCGCAGAAGAAGCTGACTACAGGCAGCAGCTGGCAGAGCGCTAGCAAAGAGTCAAAGTTTTTGTGCCCGCTATGTCAGCGTTCAAGGCGACCCCGACTCGAGACCATTCTCTCGTTATTAGTGTCCCTACAGAAGCTTCCTGTGCGATTGCCTGAGGGCGAAGCGCTGCAGTGTTTGACAGAACGTGCTATGAGCTGGCAGGACCGGGCGCGGCAAGCCCTGGCCACTGACGAACTCTCCTCTGCTCTGGCCAAGCTGTCTGTGCTCAGCCAGCGCATGGTGGAGCTTGCAGCACGCGAGAAGACTGAGAAGATCATCAACGCCGAGCTGCAGAAAGCTGCTGCTAATCCAGACCTACAGGTGAGTTTGCAGCTTCACACTTTGATTTCACAACTATTTGATGTAACAACTGATTCGGAATCCTTTACTGTGGTCTTAAAACTAGCTTATACCGACTTTATGCATAACTTTACTTCTGTGTAGCACGTAGAGGATGTTTGTACCGAACTGTAACCTCCCCATACTGTCATAACGGGGTATGGGAAGAAAAGAATTTCATGATGCTTTAATGTACACGGGACGAATAATGTCATCTTTTTCTTCTCGTTCTTTTCCTTCTGTCAGGGACACATTCAGACGTTCCAGCAGGCCGGATTCAACAGGACCACCTCACCACGGCCGTCTCTAGACTATGATGACGAGGAGACAGACTCTGATGAGGACATCCGGGAAACATATGGATATGACATGAAGGTATCTTTAGGAAAATGCAGAGGATGCACACACTTTTTATTCAGTCATTGCTGCACTTATTATTTTTATAATATTTACTTTTACGGCATTTAGCAGACACCCTTGCCCTTTTTTTCCCCCTATTTTTTTAATCTAATATATATATATATATATATATATATAATTATTTAAAAAAAAAATCATGATAGAAAAATCAGGGGGAAATGTAAAAAAAAAAAAAAACACCCTATAAAAGTGATTTTTTTTTTTTTTTAGTTTACTTTCCTTGTGTTCTCATGTAGTCGATACTAAAACAATTATGTCTCACCTTCAGTGAATAAATTGTATTATATTGCTGTCTATCCACATCTATCTATACCCACATTATAAACTAGTCTTATTGTTTTAAAATTTGTGTATATTGTATTTTAGACTGTTTTTGTGCTTTGTAGAGTTCTTTGAAATTGTGATTTTTTTTTTAAATTATTATTATTATTTTTTTTTTATTTGAAGTAACAATGTTACTTGTAACGCAGTTTCATTCACTTATAATGCAATAATCTTCAGGACTCGGGTGAAGTAAAGCCCTATTTGTTCTGCGATGAGGAGATCCCAGTGAAGTCAGAAGAGGTTGTCAGTCATATGTGGCCAGCCACGCCCTCCTTCTGTGCTGAGCACGCCTATTCCTCTGCCTCCAAGTCTTGTCCCCAGAGTAAGTTATTTTACAGCCAATTTTCTGACAAATCTGTAAACGTGTATAAATGCAGTACGGGTCTAATTATGTAATGTTATCTTGCTCATGTTTACTGCTCATCACTTATCTGTATGCATCAAGGATTTACTGTGGAGAAAGCAAAGTTAGTAAATGGGGAAAAAAAGTGCTTTATACTCATGAATAAAATACACTCAAAAAAGTGCTTTATACGCGTCACTGTGGTGTTTATGATCTGAAGTTCTATACATGCATTCTGCCGTGTAAATACATGTTGCACAGTCATGGCATCTTTAGAGATGATCAGGAAAAGTGGATGTTTAGGATCTGAATCCATCTTTAGAGTTTACTGTCTGCAGCATGTCCCAGAAGCAAAGCACTAATCATGGCCTCAGTCCAGCTGCTGCGAAAACAGTTCCAGACTCGTCTACATGTATTGATTGAATCAGTTTAGCAGAAGATCCTCTGGTTCCTGTATCCCTCTCCCAGATCCAACCACACCACGGAAACATCCCAGGAAGACGCCCCTGGTGCCACGCAGTTTAGAGCCTCCTGTGCTGGAATTGTCCCCGGCTGCCAAGGCCCAGTTAGAGGTGCTGATGATGGAGGGAGATCTGCTGGAGGTCGCTCTAGATGAAACTCAGCACATCTGGAGAATCCTACAGGCCACGCACCCACCCTCAGAGGAGCGCTTCCTGCAGGTGGAGGTAAGTGTCACAGGAAGTCGTTCATTGCACTGTCAAGGGAACTACAGTCTGGTGCTTAAATAAGGTTTAAAAGTTACACCACATCCACTAGTTACATTAAGATCCTAGGCTATTATTTGTACGCTGAAATGTACAGTTTTGAGCAGTCCTCTTGAGCTGTAGGGTCGGAGTGTAGATGTGTTGAATCTATAGTAAGTGAGGTAGGAGGGATTAGCTGTAAGATTGATGTGGTCATCTCTTGTTGGTCCAACAACGTCACTTCGCACTTTGCTAAACCTGCATCTTTGGCACCAGCGCATTTGTTTTGCATCAATTTTTGTGTTGCCTGCCAGCAAGCTTGGGTAACACATGGGGATCACTGAGTTGTGTTGCGTCATCGTCCATCGCCACACTTATTTTTAAGTTACTTATTTTAGTTACACACTCACTCACTCACTCACTCACTCACTTTATTAATCCCAGAGGGAAATTCACAGTTTCCAGCAGTACTTACAGTAAACAGCACAAACTTAAGTTAGAGGCAAATATAGTTAAGATTAAAAACAATAAAAACATTTTTAAGAAAATGTAGACACTAGTGTAGACATAGTATAAAAGTATAATAATTGTGGGTATATAAGTGGGTATCTAACTGTGTAAATAATAACTTAAGGTGGACATAATAAAAAGTAAAAGAATAGTAGGTAATACTGTTGTGGTGCAAATTGGCAGTCTAGTGCAAATGATTAAAAAAGTCCAGTATCCAGTAAAATATATATATAGTGTATCTGTCTTTTTGTTTGTCTGTTTGTGACCATGATAACTCAAAAACTAATGGACAGATTTCTATGAAATTTTACCCAAATGTGGGTCTTGGGCCAATGAAGAACTGATTAATTTTAGGGCGTGATCCCAATCCAGGATGCTTTTGAAGGTTTTTTTTTTTTTTTAATAATTTTTTTTTATTATTAAATATTGCATGTTAGAGCAAGGAGGTGAAAATCACCCAGAATGCACCACACAAAAAATATACAGAGCACAAAAATAATTATGTAACAGGCCACAAGGGGCACAGCAATTCTACATCATCTGCCACTATAACCCATATACAGAAGTGACGGTACTACCTTGGTGGAGGTCTATACTCCAAGTTCATTATTAGTTTCTGTCTTTTTTTTTTTTATTTTATTAACATTTCTCAATGCTGGTGGAACTTCTGTGGAAGACTATTTAGAATTTATCTAAATGTCCTCTATGTCCCAACTCCCTTTTCTTTATTTATATTCTCTTCCTCAGTCGGAGGACACTGTGCTGGAGAAGCCAATGAAACTAAAGGTAAAGGAAATGGAGAAGAAGAGAAAGAGAAAACTGGAACGAGCTGAGCAGCAGTTACTCTTGGCCTCATCAGGCGTGGAAGGCCGGCTCAAATGCAAAGAAATGAAGAGGGTACTCGAGGTTGGCAGCAAGCCTAAAAAGAAGAAGCTCAAGCTCAGCCCAGAGAAGTCACGCGAGCTGAAGCAACTGGCCAAGCGCCTTGCCAAGGAGGAGAAGGAGAGGAAGAGGAAAGAGAAAGCCGCTGCGAAAGCCGAGTTCGCCAAGGAGGGTCTGGAGAAGAAGAAGGAGAAGAAGATATTGGACATCCCGTCTAAATATGACTGGTCAGGTGCAGAGGACTCCAACGATGAGAATGCAGTGTGTGCAGCAAAGAACTGCCAAAGACCGTGCAAGGATAAGGTTAGTGAGTGATTTCAGGTTTTTCTGTTGTTTTAGTTTATAAATGCACGGCCGTGTTGGCATTTTCAGCAAGTTACAGCTCAGGAAAAAGTAAAAAAAAAAAACAGATTTGAGAATGCAAAAGCTCATAAATACTATAAATCCACATTCATATCTACAGCTCATAGCTTCAATAACTTCACTAGCCTCCATATTCCCATCCGATAGTGCCCCCTGGTGGGAGCTCCTGACTGTTTCAGTCTACTCATATGACAAATTTATAGGGGTGGGAATCACCAGGAATACCATATTATCACAGTACCTACTTGGTGCTGATTTGATTTGTATTGTGATTCTGTAAGTGTCACAATTCTATTAATATCAATATATAAAATATTACAATATAATATTACTCTTTTCCACTTTTTGTTTGACTCTCCTTCAACCATGTAAAAGAACGTTTAATTGTTACTAATTGTACTTCTGTACAAAATTCCTGCATACCTTTCCACACTATTCAAGTCAACTGTAATGACATATATCAAAAGTATTAATGTGCTCTTTGTATTACAGTATTTTCTAATATTCCCGTGTCTCTGCTTTCCTCGCAGGTGGACTGGGTTCAGTGTGACGGAGGATGTGACGAGTGGTTCCATCAAGTGTGTGTGGGGGTGTCATGTGAGATGGCTGAGAACGAAGACTACATCTGTTCGACTTGCTCGCGTAAGGCCGGCGGGGTGCTGGGAGTTAAAGTGGGTGTTGAGACTGTGGTAATGACGTCAGCCATGTGTAGCACACAGACTCTCTCCCCTCTGTACCAAGCAGAGATTCAAGAGGGCAGCTAGCACATCACACACAAAACCAACACACACACACACACACACACACTCATACAGCCAACAACTGCTGTTGCACCTCCACTGCACCTTTTTATCCTTTATGTACTTGGGAAGCAGAACGCAGAGTGATGCTCTGTGTATCTTGTATGGTTGATTGAGGAAACTGAGCTCTTTTGGACAATTCAAGAAGGACGAAGGTGCATGAATAAAAGCAAAGTGTTCGCTTTTTTCCGAGGTGAATCCATTTACGGATTCTGTGCATGGACTATACAATAAATGTGGATATTTAAGGCGGAAATGACTGGATATGGTACGCTGGAGATTTGCATTATTCCATCAGACATCATTCTTCAGTTATGTTTTGTTTATTATTATTTTTTTTGTTTGTTTGTTTTGTTTTTTGTCTGTAAACTATCAGACCATAGAGTTCAGCTATAAGCCTAAGACTACTACTGTATGTCTCTTCCTCACATTCATATTGGCTCTGGTTTCTCAACTGGACCAGACTGCATTTGCACAGCTGTTTTAACTTGCTTAAATGAAATATCATCCATTACAAGAAGTATCCCATAATGCACTGCTGGTTTACTCCAGACTTCCCATAACAAACAGCCTGAAGGAGGATTATTAAGCTTATATTTGGTTGATACACCTGCAGCATAAACGAGTTAACATGCAGATATGTAGACCTAGTTTTAAATGGATGTATGTAGGTGAAATATTTATGATGTAAATAGATTTGAAATAAATAATGAGTCGGTGTGGATGTTTTTGTTGCTCAACTTTATTAAAATGATTCCTAGTGAAACAAATTCAGATGGTTGTTTGGGTTTTATTTGTGCATTTCTTAGTGTATGCAAATGTTTAAAATGACATGATTTTAGAGGCACAGTCAACCGTGACGTTTGAACCCAGAACCTTCATGCAGTGAGCTGGCATTGCTAACCACTGAGCTACTGTGCCTCCCCTTTTTATTTGTATTTGCAGTAAATTTTAGCCTTATTTTCCAGAAGTGACAGACATCTTTTGCCACACCCCATGGTGGCTTTCTTTACTGTAAATGTTTTATAAGTCTTTCTGTTGTTTTAGTTAAAAAAAATCTCTTTTTGGACTATGTTTCTAGGTGGCACTGGTGGCTCAGGTGGTTAAGGCTCTGGCTTACTGATCTAAAGGTCAGGGTTCAAGCCCCAGTTGCACCAAGCCTTCACTGTTGGGTGCTCGAGCAAGGCCCTTAACCCTTAATTGTACATTTGTATAAAAATGTCAGTTGCTCTGGATAAGGGCATTTGCCAAATGTCGTACATGTTTTCTTTCAATTAGAAAATCCCAAGCACTCTCTTAACCACAGACTGATTGATATTTTTATACTGGCACCAATATTTATATCAGAAATGCAAATTACAATGTGATTCCATGTTTATTCATGAACATGAGCAAAAACACCCTAAAAGTAGATTTTTATTGTTTGGAATTTTTATTTTTTTGTGGATGACAGCTGCATGAGTTCAGAGTGGACATGCAAGCAGCTCTATAAGAGCTGTGTAACAGCATCTCTTTAGCTCTTTTTAACAGCATTAGTATATACTACACAGAAATATAAAGAAAAATAAAAAACTAAAATGAGATCTTTATCGTTCATTTTTTTAATATTGTAATCATTACAGAGGTGCTCAGAGCCGAGGTAAGCACTGTGTAGCTAACAGCATGTGTTTAAAGCCTACTCATTTAGAGTTTAGTACGTACTACACATGAATAAACGTGTACATTTATAAACGTAAATAAAATTAAAAATAAACGTAAAGGTATGTTTTTACATTCACTCAAAGGTTTAGCATATACTACACAGAAACACAACAAAAACAAACTAAAATGAGATTTTTATGATTTTCTACTTTAAAGTCGTATTATAATGACGCTGTCGGCTCCAAGTGATTGTGAGAAATCTTTATCGTCCGACATTTCTATTCAAGTGTTATCCACTCGTGATTAATGGGTTTTTTTTTTTTTTAATCCCCTGTTAGTCAACCAATCAGATCACTCTATTTCGGTCTAGTATATACCAATTAGTATGATTTAATTTGATGTATATTTCACAATGCCAAAATGTTCAACTGTTAACTAAAAACTTTTTTGTATCTCATCTGTGATTTGCCACAAACCTTAAAAATGATGCGTGTGCAGTAGTGTGGTGATTCCATAAAGTTTTGTTTGTGTCACTGGAGATGATGTGCGGGTTGAAAAAGGCTGCAATAAGATCAGTGATCCCGAATATGTGTACTTGGATCGAAATGTGCGAATAGTAGATAACTTGTATTTAATTTCTATCTTTGATGTGCGCACTGAAAGCGTGCCTCAGTCCTAACAGAGCAGAATATGATCTATAATGAAATCATGTACAATTTGGATGTTTTAAGTCGTTGATCACAAACATGTTCTATAGTGAACCCTCTTAGTTGTTTTGAAGTCATAAAAGCAATCTAGAGTGAGTGTCTGTATGAGGGGGTGGCAGGGGTATTTTAGTGGGAGGTATCAGGACAGATGAGGTTGGATTACACACTCAAACTGTCTGTCTGTAGTAACAACCTGTGGACTGAAGGTTTACTTGCTGCATGTTATGCTTCAGTCAAATGGAGGGTAAGTTGTGGAGACGCACAAATCTAACCCTATAGATTTAACCGAAATCTAATGTTTGTTGAGTAATGTCTCATACTATGACTAATTTCTTTTTTTAAAATGTGGATGTACTTTTTCTATTCACAAGCCATAACTGTATGATTCTTGAAGGTTATTTATTCATTTATTTATTTATTTATTTATTCTTATACTATTAATACACAGAGTGAGACACTGTGAACTTTATTACTGTTAAAGGTATTTGTAAGGTATTTTCATTTCAAGATTGATTTTGCTTTTTGACTCATTAATGAGGCGTTCATTGGCATAATACGATGATTTTGAATGCTTAAAAGATATAGTCAACACAAGTTGCGCTAGTGGGGTCAGTTGTGAAGAAGACGTTGAACAGAAGATCCAAGAAAGAGGTAAATGGAGCAACAAGCTGGAATTTGTGTTATCTGTAGCTGGTTCCATCATTGGCCTTGGCAACATGTGGAGATTCCCGTACTTGTGCTACAAGAATGGAGGAGGTGAGGGTTTTTTGTTTTTTCCTCAGAAGCCTGAGATTGACTGCTTAACAGTGTAAACAAGACATGTCCTTATGTGAACAATGGTACTGTACGTTCTCGCTGGTTACTAAAGAGATATAATGCTGTCAAAATGTTCATAACAGGTTTGGTGGTCAACAATAATAATAATACTAATTGGAGTATTAAATATTTACTCCTTTGTGCTTCTGAAGAGTTTTTAAAGGAGTGACAGCAGTTGTTTGGGTTCCCACCATTGTTTCCTTCAGGCAGCTGTCAGATGTGACTGTTTGGGGGTCTTTGAAACCCGACCACCCTTTAAACAGTTTCTCAATCGACTCTGCTACTAAATGCATACTTACCTTCCCCCATATAAGGCTGGTCTCACCCCTCCCAAATCTGCCTCAGTGTTTGTGGTTTTGTACATTCGGGATTGATTTTCTGCTCACCACAGTTGTGAAGTCATAATTTAAGTTTCCTTTCAGCTCAAACCATTTATTAATTCTCTTTTTCACAGCATTCTGTGCAAACTCTAGATAATCTCAGGATATTAGCAGTTTCTGGAAACTTCCTATCTGGTTCCAGCAACATGTTCCCCCTGTGCTTGTGTGGGTTTCCTCCGAGTACTCTGGTTTCCTCCCACAGTACAAAAACATGCAATTGGCTACTCCAGATTGCTCCTAGGTGTGTGTGTGTGTGTGTGTGTGTGTGTGTTGACCCTATGATGTATTATTGAGCTGTTCAGGGTTTACTCCGCCATCTCCCAGAGCTAGGCTCCAGCCTCCTTGAGACCCTAGTAGGTTTAATTGGTTTGGTGAATAAATGAATGGTTCCAGCAATTATTCCATGACTAAAGTCAGAGATATGACATTTTCCTCATTCTGATGTAAGATGTGAAGGAGAAACTGCGGCTATTATCCTGCATAAATGTATGCATTTGCTGCTGCCACATTACTGACTGACTGGATAATTGCATCCTTCCATATTGTTTATTCTTTTTTTTCTGTGTGATTAAAATATCTCATGTTCCTCTGTGAAAACTGCAGGCGCCTTTCTCATCCCATACCTGATTTTCGTGTTCACTTGTGGGATCCCCATGTTCACATTGGAGACAGCTTTAGGCCAATACACTAGTGAAGGAGGCATCACTTGCTGGAGAAAGATCAGCCCTCTCTTCGAGGGTAAGACATTTTGTCTGTTCTTTTTGCAAGTAACAGCATATCAACAGAGGAATTCTATTCATTACTTCAATCCGATGTCTTCACACACACACCCTTCCCAAAATACAGAATCAAGTGCCTTTTTTATTTTTTTTATGATCTGGTGGTTATTTCCTCTCTCCCAATGTTCTGCACAGGTCTAGGATATGGCACACAGGTCATTTTAACCTTGGTGAATTTCTACTACATCATCGTTCTAGCGTGGGCAATCTTTTACTTCTACTCTTCATTTTCCTCTGAAATGCCATGGTCCTCATGTCAAAATGTTTGGAATCTTGGTGAGTGACTATTAAACTGCAATACCTATTAGTCTTTATAGTACAGATAATTACAATGCATGGCATGCTGGGTAATTGTGTTTTTTTGATTGTAAGACACTTGTGTGGAGTTCCATAAGAAGAATGATTTGGTCAACTTCACAGTGCCTGCTAATGCTACATCTCCTATCATCGAATTCTGGGAGTAAGTGCTTTTATTTACTACAGAGAAGGAATAGTTTTCTCCTTTACCACTTTAGGAAATAAGGAGATAACATCATTTTTCCTTGTGTGAGGTTTTATATGAGAAATTTTATGGTGTTGGGTCTGATACTGCTCTTATATAGAAAGGAAAATTATTTGGGGTACATTCATTCATTCATTATTCAAGTGCTTTAACCTGGTCAGGTTTGATCATGTGAGACAGCAATGTACCATTTAATGTTATTCCAGTCTGTCACAGAACACCATACACACACAAACACACATTCACCTACTCGTTTATACCTATGGGCAAGTTACTCAAGGGACTAAAAAGCTGTTGGAAGAAGTCACAGTGGACATCAAAGTTATGAAAGAACATTTATTACACATTATAATAAAACAAAATAAAAACCGTTAAGTTGGCGGCACAGTGGCGTAATGGTTAGCAATTCCACCTCGCAGCAAGAAGGTCCTGGGTTTGAGTCCCATGCCCGATTAGGGCGTTTCTGTGTGGAGTTTGTATGTTCTTTCCGTGCTTGCTTGGGATTCCTCTGGGTTCTCCAGCTTCCATCTCCTGTCCAAAGTTCACATTAGGAATTTGATTGAACTGAATTTTCTCGAATGCACCTAGGTGTGAATGTGCGTGTGAATGGTTGTGTCTGTGTTGGCCCTCTAATAGTCTGGTAAGTTGGTCAGGGTGAACCGTGCCTTCATCTAGAGACAGCTGGTATGGGTTCCAGCCTCCCTGTGACCCTAATAAAGAATAAAGTGGTGTGGCAAGGATTTTTTTTTAAAGCAGATACTTTAATATTTTTCCCCACCGTTCATACATTTACAAACACAACTTGTGATGAAGGAACCTCAACATGGTGACGCAAACCTGTGTATTTGTCTGTACATCTGGGTGAAACAATGATACAATGCAAGTTAAATAATGTCTATTTGGTGTATGGAAACAGGAGAAGGGTGTTGAGACTCTCCTCAGGTATCGACCATATGGGCTCCCTAAATTGGGATCTGGCCTTGTGTCTGCTGATAGCCTGGATCCTCTGCTACCTCTGCATCTGGAAGGGAGTGAAATGGACTGGAAAGGTTGGTCTTTTCAGCACTTGGGCCAAATGGTAAAATTAGTATGAGTCTCATATTCTGTTTTAATAGCACCTTGGTCTTCATGGTTCTGTTTGTTCAGTTTTATTCTCTAACAAACCCTGGTCTTCCAGGAATGAGGTTATTTATATTCAAATCATGTGACACTTTATTCAAATTTCAAACACATACACATACACAGTACAACATGTAGTGAAATGCTTATTATGACTGTCCTATATTTGAAGAAAAATAAAAACTATCAATATCTTTTATCTATCTAACTATTATGAAAAAACACCAATAGTTAAAAGTCAAATACAAATGTAGTGAAGATAGTAGTAAAGATTAATACGGTATGTAAAGTGTCGGTGCAGTATGCACACAAAGATGTCCAGTGAGTGTGGTTGTTGTGTGTGCCGAGTAGTGCAAGGTATACAGGGAGTGCAATTTGTGTGTGCAACAATCAGCTGAGGTAGAATGTAATTATCATGTGTAGGGTAGGTCTAGAAAGTCCAGGTACTAGGTGTTCTGGTTGAGGGCTCGAATGGCCTGCGGGAAGAAGCTCCTCCTCATTCGCTCAGTGTTTGCTTTCAAGGAATGAAAACGTAACAGAGAAGAGTCCATTGTTGGAATGGCTGAGGTCCTTCACTATCTTCCTGGCCTTGGTCCAGCACCGCTTGCTGTATATAGTGTCCAGGTCAAGAAGCTCGATACGGATGGTACGTTCTGCTGATCGCACCAGCCTCTGGAGAGCTTGCCTGTCCTGTTTGGTGCTGTTTCCAAACCAGGCTGTGATATTTCCCGTCAGGATGCTCTCAA
>JBCNYH010000024.1:16920631-16931737 GCA_039654325.1 Tandanus tandanus
ATATATATGATAGATAGGTAGATGAAGAGAGAGAGAGAAAGGTATTTCATTGAAATATGCACTCCCTGCCACATGATTGACCTAATCTTGTCTCTGTATTATTTCAGATGGGGATGTTCTTGCTATTAAAGAGCACCTTATTGATGAATTGGACTACATCCTTGTGCCTACTGAGGGCTGGAATAAGTTAGTGAGTTGGTATGGGCTGACTGAGGGCCAGGAACCAATTGCCAGAAAGGTATGTTTTTATCAGTCCTTGTGTTTGTACTTATGTGTGTGTGTCTGAGTGCACGTGTCGTAAATTTGGTATAAAATGTACTGTATACTTCTAGTGGTCAGGTCAGTTAAGATGAGAGTTGAGTGGATTATGTTGGCTGTGTTTGATGAGGACGTTTGTTCTGAATGAAGGCTGATGGGATTGCAATGTGGTGTGTTTCTATAGTGCTCCATGGAGCTGTTTCCGTTCGTCTCAGTTTTCAGTGTAGTTTTCGTGTGAGTACGAAATTAATTGAAGTTGCTTCAGTGTTACAGGTTATCCACAACTGAATCTCTTTTTGTCTTTGATTCGTACATGTCTTAAAATATTAACATAAGTATGTAATCAGTTCCTAAAGTGATTGTTTTATTTTATTAACTTATTCGACTTTGAAGTCAATTAAGTCATAACACACATTCTGTGAGTGCTCCTAAAACTTTTCTGTCTTTCTACGTTACCTCTGCCATTATAAGAGACAGCCATGCTGATAATTGAAATGTCCCCAGTCATGGCATCATGGCTGCTTCTGGAGCTTCTCTTTAACCCAATTGTTCCACCCCTTTTTGCCATGTATGTCACATGGGTATCGAATAGCCTGTGCGCTTCTATTTTAAGAGGGCCTCTAAATGACTGAAGAGCTACATGGAGCGATCTGCTAGGCACAACATGCAAGAGGTTCATTCTTTTTTGCTCACTTTTGGGAGCTTGTTGTTCTGCACAGAGATTGATCGGGATTTATCATTTTGGCTGATGCTTGATGTGACCTACAGGTTGATTCTAGGCACCTGCATTTGTGTGTCCTTGTTTGGAAAGTGAAGGAATGCCGGCTGAGGTCAGTGAGAGAGACAGGGAGGGAGCAAGTGTGCGTAGGAGCATGTGTCACAGGCATGACTAGAGTGGAATCTTTCTGCTCAGTTGAGAGTTGTAGGAGACTCGGTGTTAATTTATACACTTTGGCTGTGTTGAGGATGGTAAGTGCAAACCAAGAACGTGATGCAGGTTATTCTTGTATTGTGTTTGTTCTCTAGTGGAGGATTGCTGGGAAATAAATAGTAGGGGACCCTTCAGCTGTCTCTGTGCTTGGTTGCTAAATTAAGCTCCTCTCGTTTGCGTGGTTCAAGTTATAGAGCATTGACTTCACACGGACTTTTTGTTTTTTGTTTTATTTATTTATTTATTTATTTTTGCTTGGGATTGCTTATTTGCTCAAAGTTTCTCAAATGAGGGGTTAATAATTAAAACCGTACTAAATGATTTGTTAATTTCCCCGTTGGCATCTTGGCTCTGCTGTGTCTAGGTGGTTGAGCAGGGGATGTTTGTGAAGCACTGCAAAGTGGAGGTCTACCTCACTGAGTTAAAACTATGTGAAGACAGCAACATGGACAATGTCATCACTAGACGCTTTAGTAAAGCGGACACTATAGGTAAGTGTTTGTGATTTGGTGTCTTTAAACCAGTCCAAATTGATGTCCCTGCCACTCATTAAATTCTCACGGTTCCTTTAGTGTTCAGGTGAATGCTTTTGTTTTTCTTTCAATCCCTAATTTATATCATCCAAGCGAATGAGTGTTATTTTTGCCGACCTGCTCTTTCTTTAACTCGGACAGCAGTGTGTTTAGAAAAGAATCCCCCACCTAACCCATCACATAATATTAATGTTGCAAAAATCAAAAGATACATCTCAGTTTTATTTGTAGTGATTTTCACAATGGACATTGTTAAGTCACAAAGCAGCTTTACAGACTTATACACTGCTTAACAAATTTATTAGCCCACCTGTCAAGTGTTTGTTTTTGTCCGTGAATTCATATGTAAATCAAAAAGACAGCAATCCCAAACATTTATCTGAATTGTATAGAGATGATCTGAACTAGAAACAGTTATCTGGAACATTGGAAATGGACTGGCTGAGATTCCAAATTTTAATCTATTTGAACAAATCTGGAATTAAACCGATCCACGAATTGATCAAATAAAGTACAGCAGTACCAGCAAGAAACTGAATAAAAAGTAAATACAATGCAGCAAGAATGCTGACTCTTATAAAGGACAAATGAGATCGAACTATAGAGTTTTCTGTGAAATTTTGTTTTACTTTGTGATAATAAGTTCAATTTTCTTTCATCAACTAACAAACACAAATAAAAATTTTAATTGGAATTATCTTTTCATTCTTCTTTTTGAAGTGACGGGTGGTCTAATACATTTGTGAAGCACTGTAAAAATTCCCGTATAAATTCTGCATATATGAATTTATCCATGTATTCCTAATGAGCTTGCCAGAAGCAGTGGTAGTAAGGAAAGGCTCAGATGACCGAAAGAGAAATAATTACTGTGGAAGGAATGCTTTCCATGCTATAGATTAAAATGGAATTATTTCAAATTTTGAAATTTTATTTACCAGTGTTTAAGTTGATCAGGTAGGTAAATGTTAAGGTAATTAGTGTACATACTCTGTGGGAACGAGATTATCTGATTGGTTCTCTATCTCGGGGTGATCCTCCTTGTTTTAGCTTTTCTTATGTTCCTGTGTAGTATACTAAAACAATTATTCACCTCAGGCTCAGTGGATATCCTTGAATTGTCCTTGATGTCGTTTCAGGGACTATGCTGCAATATCCATCTAGCCTTAGCAAATAATTATAATTATTTTTATTAATTCCAGATTTGCCATGGGATAAGTTGAATGATACAACTGGCATGTCCAACACAGTAATGGAACCTTCTCCTGTAAAAAAAAAAAAATGTTTTGAATGTAGAATTCGACTTTAATACTTTACCTCATTCAGTATTTGCTTGTTCATAATTAATGTGAAAACCGTGACGGTAGTGTGAATCTCTCTCACACTATTTTGCACGGTTACATTTCATCAGTCTTCCAGTGTGCAAACACCTCGATTATTACCGTCGAAAAGTATTCAGTGCTCAGTTTTGAGGAGTTTCACCTTAGCACTATATAGTAGCCCAGTGAACAGATTCCAGTGTAAAAAGTTTGCTGTGTCCTTTTGACATCATGGACAAGAGACTACATAACATGCCTGAATTCAGTAATGCCTAATATGAGACTTGTCCCTCACAGACACTATCGAAAAGGAGATGCGCAAACTGTTCAGCATTCCTGATGAAAAGGAGACCAGGTTGTGGAACAAATACATGAGCAACACCTTTGAGCCTTTGAACAAACCAGACAGCACCATCCAGGACGCTGGACTCTACCAGGGGCAGGTAGGAAAAGACTGCATGGAATTGTTTGTGATGTGGATGGATTATGATTTGCCTATCTATGGCTGTATATGAATAGTTTCTCTAATGCCGAGACTTTAAATGAGTTTAGCACTGGCACTCTGTCACCGAGGAGTGTTGCAGATGCATTATCGTTTCTGTAACAGCTCATACACAGGGACTTTTATTGAATGAATGAATGATGTATAAATGTGCCACAGAACTTAAGATAATAATAAAATTTAACTGTGTTGTTATTTACCAGAAAAAGAGTAATTGACATGAAGCTTTCTTCAAGAATTGTTTAACATGAATAGATTTAGAGCCTCTGATTTTCTGTTTCAAAAAGGGCACTTTCTGTTTTGGGTCTTACTCAATTCCGGGGTTTTAGTATGTGCAACCTTGCTTTGACTTAGGTTCCAAACTTCATAAATAAATGTATAGGATAAGCATTTCAACATACTTTTTATTATAGGGCTGTTTCACGATCAGGGTATACTTTTTGGGTTCACAGTAGCTCAAATATGAAACTCCTAGTTTTTGTGGTTTCTTGTTGCCAGTCAACACCTTACGGGACTAGAATATTTTGTTTTGTGTATCAGAGCTACAGGTCTAATGGAGTCTAAATTACACTGGGTGAAAGTATAACAGGTACAGGGTCTCTAGAATAACTACATCTGCTTGTAGTGTATCAGAATTGTAAAGAATTCACAGCATTAAGAATAAAAGCCCACTATACACATTATCTGAGCAGGTTTCATGCAACATTAGTTGTGTATATTATTAACTGCAGTAACAACAGCATCAGTGACAATCATTGTGGTTTTCCGGAGAAGGCACTTTTTTGACGGACATGCTTATCAAGCTGATGTGAAACTCTGTACAGAAAGTATTTCACATCCAATCCCAATTATATTTTTCAGCAAGCTATACAGTATTATGCTGCCATAGAAGAAAGACAAAAAAAAAGCACTTCTGTCCTCCGCATGTAATGTCTACTTTCTGGAGAAGACATTTTTGAAGGACAAAGGATCCCAACAAAGCCACTTAGATTATAAATAGAGCTTACAAGGAGCAGAACATTTTAGATTGTAGATATAGATTGTATGAAAATACCCCTCCAAAAGTAAAAGTTAGTTAGTAATTAGGAGTGCAGTTCAGAATTTTTTTCAGGTAAAAGCTACTATTTTTATTACAGTGGAGAGAAGTGAATTCTGTACTTGGTCAAAATTTGAGAATGTTTTACTGTGGTAACACTATTTATTGGAATTGAGAAAAGATTTCACTAGTGTAGCTGGGACCTCTCTTCCTCTATACAACAATAAACAAGAGACAGTCATAAAGTATGCAAGTGCTTACTTAAAGGGGTCCCTTGTATAATTTTAAAAAGACAACCCTGACAATGAAACAGCCCTATACATGGACAAACACTGATGCTGAATATATTTTTGCAATCTATTTAACATGTCACTTAAGTTAAGGTATTATAAAAAATATAATTAAATATACAACAAAAAGTATTTTCTGAATCAGAGTTTTATATAAGTAATTATAGTGTAAATAATTAATAGAAAATAATTAGAAAGTAGTTGGTAACAATGAAAGAAATTGTGACTGTACAATAAAAGCGCCAGTAGTTTCTGACCAAAAAAAATCTACTGTGTGGGAGCTTGCAAAACAATGCTCCACTGTCCTGGTAAAAATGATCTGGATACTGTTTTACCCACTCTGCCACACATATACGTGTAACTGCTTGCATGCGGTGGACTTTCATAGAAGCTGCCATGATGATAAATGTTTATACTGTCTTAAATTTAGATCAAGAATTCAACTCAAACTATTACTACTAGAACGTAAACAAATGTCAGGCATATGGAGACAGGAAACGGTTCCGTCGATTGTTAAAAAGCGGTCTTGTGATTGGCGGATTTTGCAACAGAAATTGCACAGTACACCAATGGTATTGCTGCTTTATAATATATACATGCTCTAAACGGGAGTAAGTGACTGCTAGAAATTCATAGTGGACTGCAATGGATTGTGTCGATGTTTATCAACATTTAATTTAAATTTAATTGTGAGTAGAAATTATTTTTATTAGAAAGTCTATTTTTGTGTCCAAATTCTGAGATCACAGAAAATCATAGGCTCTATGGAAGGAGTCTCCAGTGTCAGTGCTTTGTTGCAGTTAGATATGAAGCTGTAAAACTTTATGAATGGATTGGGGTTTTGAGTTTTTCTTGATAACAAGCTGCATTTATTTTTCTCTTATTAACTGCAAGAGAAAGTGAGGATGTGACTGTTTTATCGCTTACATGTAAATATAACTGGATAAAAGGTAACATTCTTTTAATAAACTAAGCATTTTTTAATTATAATAATAATTTATCAACTACCTAAGGAAGGATGATAATCATCTTTAGGATGGTAATGCTCATTAGTTTCAAATCGTGAGACTCTGTTGTTGATTAATTTCCTGTAATGGTGTGCAGCACTGTCATGTGTCGTCTTCGTCTCCCCCCCTCCAACCACAATACAATTTAATTGGATGATTGTATGTCAACCTCATACAAGGTACCATTTTGGTGTTGTTTCAGCCCCACTTTTTAACATGTTTCAAAGATCAACAATAATGTTTTCAGATGTTTCTAGACTAACTAGTTAAAGGACAGCTGGTTATGTAAAGGACAATGATGGTAAGCAGTGGGGGGTTACAGACAGGCTGAGTATGCATCCCCTATGAATTATGTGAACACACAGCAGTTCCTTACCAAGAATACATATTTTCCAAATGATGGTGGTATTATTATTATTGTTATTATTATTGTTGCTGTTATTGTTTATCATTATTATTATTAGTAGTAGTAGTAGTATTATCGTGCATAAATAATGAAGGTTTTATAGTGTTATAGACAGGAAGAGAAATGGACTTTAACAGGAATGTAGTGTATTAAATGGATTTAATAGAAATGATATGTAAAGTGTATTAGGTTGCTGAGGAAGAATTGCATTTTGTCATTAGCGGCGTTTATGGCACTGGTCTATTCCCCCCCTTGTGTAATAATATACAGATTTAGGCACTGCCTAAAAGTGGAGCTTCCGATAGACATCGCTATTGATAGGTGTCCGAGGCTGATGTTCTAAGAGTTTCGCTGCTTTTTTAAGGGCTGAATCAACTTCAGCTCTGGAAGAAATTGCACCTGCACTTCCCAACTATGGTCTGGAGCAAAATCAGGAAAGGGTACACTGAGTTGTCTTTTCACTACCTTTCACCAGCTGATTTCCGTGTGCTCTTCACATGTTTTGTTAATTAAATTCTCTATTTACTAAATTCATGTTTCGTGTTCCCGTTAATATTTGGTTGTACTTTGATCGAATAAAGTTTGTCTGCCTACCTGAGTTAGACTGTGTGTGTTTTATTCTGTGCAAGCATCAACTCAGGCATGGACACGGGACAACTATTGAAGTCAAGTTTCATGACTATGGGGCTCCACTCGGGAGCTTCACTAAGACAGAAAGCTTCTTTTTTTATTTATTTATTTTTTATTTTATTATTATTATTTTTTTTGTAAACATGAATTCAGTTCAATTGAAGTTCACAAGACAGTTTTGTTTTTTAAAATATTTAAGGGAAATTAGTAGAACATTTATGGTGCTGGTATGTTACAGTGTTCTGACTGAGACCCTTGAGTTAATGGGAAATAAATGCAGCAGGTCACAAGTGTGTATTAAAGCTAATTTCAAACCCACATGCTAGGTAAAATTGGGCATGCACTATTTGTTTTCCTTTATTTCTCTTTCTGCTTTTTGTACATGTAGTTATGAGTAAAAACTGCACCTGGGCAGATTAAAGCCTAGCTCACATGTAAGCAGTCACAGCCGAATGTACAAGCAAATTTTAGTTCGAGGGTAATTAAATATATTTTCGGAGGTAGTCGGTCGAATTCGAGGTAAATGGTCCGTTTTTTCAAATTTTGGTGCGAATTCAGAATGTCTCGAATATGAGTGAAGCAGCTGTGAGTGAAGTGAAGAGCTTCGGAAGCAGCTCCTTTTCGCTTGTTTTTGAACAGCTCAAGTGACTTGTATTTTGTTTTATGTCACGCGAATCCGCCCCTTTTAAGAAAGAAAAACCCATGAAATTATGATAGGTCCTGTGTGCCTATTTACTGTTTACACTTTCGTTTTCAAAAAAATAAAAATCTGCATGTTTCCTACACGCAACGTGCCTCTTGCCATCTCACACACTTATTATAAAAATATAAATGGTTGTTCCGGTGTCAGTGTACTTACTGCTCAAGCTGCTTTTCACAATAGAGGAATGTGCATCCCAGATCTGTTCCATTTGTGCCAGGATCTGATTCTTTGGGATATATTACATGGGGCGTATATAGGCTATGCAGTAATCTATTGCTGTATTTTTTTTATTTTATTTACTTTTCCTGGAATAACTAGTTCAACTTGGATTTCCCACATAATCCCTCCTCTGATATAAAACAGGATCAGCGCGAGTTGGAAATCTGATCTAGTCTGTTATGCTCGTCCAAAATAAATAAGTCCTCAGGCTTAATTAATAAAAACCTCTAACAGGTAATTATGCTCCGATCTGACATGGAATGAAAGCATCGCGAGGGAAGGTTCCGGTTTTTACTCCACTAGGTATCTCGCACACACACACACGTCCGCCATTCAGCTTCAAACCAAAATAGGCCAAAGCTGAGCAGCTCATGCTGTAAAACACAACTAATTCAATCGGACCCACTGGACTCGAGACAATCAAATGGAGGTTACATGAAAATATACAGAGGAAAAAAAGTGTAAAAAGTCATTAAGAAAGAAAGCACTTGGATTTGTTTTATTTACATTTTAAGGGCAAGTTTAATACAATACGTAACACACAGCCAGGGCATGGTCGCGGATCCTCAATGATGATCTATATTCAAGGTTTTCGATGAGACCGCCCATTTTTTCGTCCAGCCGATACGGAAAACAACTGAAAAAAAAAAAAGTTGCACTTTTTCGCGGTTGTATTGCTTACATGTGAGTACACTCTAATGTATTGTAACCAGCCAAGCCTTTACAGATGACCACACTCTAACTAGCCTAGCCTGTAACTTACAGTAACTTAACTAGTGCTTTCTTTAAACTGAACAATCCTCTTTTGCCTTACCCCAATGACTGTCAATGTATATAACTTCTGAACATCGTGAGATAAACCGGAGACTTGCTGAACAACTCCTGTGCGTTGTATCAGTGTTTCTCCCCAGGCCTGGAGGTAAGGTAGCCTCTGAGCGGAAGAGAGGAGTCTAAAACCGTAGGCGTGGGAGTGATTTGTCAGTAATGCAATCATCTTTTTCTCTTAATAGTCAGTGTACACAAACCCACAAAGCCAAAAAAAATCCTAACACCTTGCGTCAGTTGACTCCTTATGTGTGACTGAGTTGAGCTTTCTTTACAGGTTCTTGTTATCGAGCAGAAGAACGAGGATGGAACTTGGCCTCGAGGTTCCTTTACGCCGAAGTAAGTGATTGACCTGTTGTTCTCCATGGCTTTTTATCATCACAGGTCAGCAGTAGAAGTGTCTAAATGTGCTTGTCTCTCACTCCTGTCCCTTGTGGGTGTTTATTTAGTGACGCTGAAGTCCCAATCATACTACTAGAGCTATGCCATGAGGTCACTAATTCCGTGTCTTTACTGTTTGAGTAGAAAAAGCTTAAACTTTCTTATAGCCCTGTGATCACTTAGTGTAGTTATCCTGCTACTCATTTTTCATCTCTCATTTTCTTACTGTTTGTCATGTTTGTGCATAACTGCTCTGCTCTATTTATGCTTTGCTTGAGTTGCTTTCATAACCCATCTCATTATTTACGAAAAGAATGCCGTTTGCTTCAGTTTTGAAGGCTTTGCTTTAATTTCTTCTAACTCATGATATTCTTTATCTTTTGAAGGTCATCTGGTGCTTCCAATCTCTCTGCTTTACCAAAGATCTCCCCTTCATCTCTCACAAACAATCATAACAGCAGCTTCAGCAGCAGGAAGTAAGCGCCAAGTTGGGCGTGGTTCAGTGGGAGGGGTTTATGGGAGGGCGGGTCTAATATAGTTGACATCGCCAAAGACAGCATGGGTTTGTGTGTGTTTGTGCTCTTCAGAGCCAGCCAAGTACACCAAACAGCCTCCTTTCCCTCGTCCTTTGCCATTCAGCAACAACAGGTTTCAGTAGAAAATTCTGGCGAAGTCTCTACAGCTTGGTGGTTGTCTTCAGTCATAGCCATTTTGTTGGCTGTGTGCACAAGGGAAAGGAGGGTGTAAACAGTTTGGAGTATTGGGACGGAGCTTGTGTGTGTTCTTTTGGTCAGTTTGGAGTGGCGGTGTGTGTGCTGGTTTTCTCTGCAGTGTATCTGCTTATTCTTAAGTTAAGTGGAGGTAATTCCCGCTGCCTTACTGTAAGCATACTTGTGATACTCTCTGTGACACTGGATGTAAGGGGTCTCAAGATGAGTCTCTAGAGAAAATAGATAGGAAATCTCTGTAAATGGTAAAAGGAAGATGTGTTCAGTTTTGCTTATAGGATAAAAATATAGGTAATACAAGGTTGCTTTCAGATCGCCCTTCATTGTCCCCCTCAACTGCAGACACATTTTACATGCAAGTTTTTGGGTAAAGGACATTGTGCTGGCATTGGCAGTTTTCACACCTTTATGATAAAAGTACTGTTTGATCTGAAGTGCTTTTTTTATTTCTTGAACAATCAAGCTGCAGCTTGGGAGTGCAAGTAAGGATGTAGTGCCATTAATCAAAAATAGATATTAGGACATTTTTGCTGTGATATGTTTAGGAAATCTTTGCTGTCATAGGTTCATACAGCAAAAGACGGCTCACTTGCAGTTGGTCTTATGTGGGCATGTCATTTTTAACTTGTAGGCATGAGCTGTCCTGTGCTGTTTTAGTCCTGATTGAAAGAGTGTGCATCTATACATAGTTAGCTAAGTACAAAATAAATAATGCGCTAATCAGCATGAAAATCAGAAGTTTGATTTATGTGTTACTTGCTAGGCTTAACTATTTTTGTTGACAGATTACTAAAGCAAGCTAACTGTTTTAGTTTCAAACAGTCTCCACAAATACAAACAAGCTCTGCCACTTTCTTTCAACCCTTTTTCTTTCTAGTGTTTCTGTTTTTCTCTATTGCTTTAACTTGTCACTGTTGGTGAAATCATGGCTCCATTAGCAATATGTATATAGAGGATGCTTATTGTGTTAACGGAGCTCCTGAGTGGAGCTCCATAGGCATGGAATATGACTTTACTGGTTGTCCCGTGTCCATGGCCGAGTTGCTTTTTGGCTGTTACGTATCACTGACTTGCATAGTGACAGGCAGCAATTTAAAAATATTCATAACGAAACTGAAATTGGAAAAATAGGCATATACATCACTGCTTAGACTTGCACAGAATAAACACACAATCTAACTCAAGTAGACAGACAAACTTTTGCTGAGCAAAACAAAAGGAGCCCCGCCAAGCTACTCTTATAACACTAGCCTCCGACAACTTTTAATAGAGGTATATAGCAGGAACGCACACACACACACACACACACACACACACACACACACACACACACATATATAC
>JBCNYH010000024.1:16943505-16956534 GCA_039654325.1 Tandanus tandanus
ATATTTTGTGATGCATGTATAATAAACTTTCAGAGTATTATTTAAAGGTATGTCAGTAGTTTTTAAGGTCTGTTTATGTGGCTGGAGCTCATTTTAATGGTACACTATGTTCACATTTCTATTTCAATAAGGCATGCTAAAAATAAATAAATAAATGCTCTCTTGGTGGTACCACCTTAGATAATGGAAAGTACTGTATAATACATTCTTCTGTTGTGGGGACATAGGCACTGGACTTGGTGTGTATTTACATGTACAAGATAATTTCCAAATCTGAAAGAATCTATATTTTGGCACTAAATTATTAAAATTTATATTTCTTGAATTTGGTCATTTGGAAATCCATAAATCAGGGGAAGTCTGATCACTTCACTGCCTCACTTTTTGTTTGTCTCATAGATGTAGAAAGGTGAAGTATAAAACATTAACAGCTTGCATGCTTTTTCAATCAGTTGTTACTGGGCTAAATGTAGTAGATTCTTCATGTGAACACTGTCCCAGGTGTTGAAGTCAGATCAGGTTCTATCAATCAGATGATTTTTATTAATGTGCATTTTTTCATTTAAATTTTATATGTTTTAATTAAAGCAATTAATTTTGTGTCTCCTAAAAAGCAAAGTAAAAAAACTCAGGTGAATATTAAAAGATGGGATGCAGCTTTTAAAGATGGCTGTAAACATAGGGATGCTGTAACACCTCGGGATGTTTCCTCAGCAAGCAGGAATTTGTTGTTTCAGCAAAGAGTGTGACTGCAGTGACATGCAGAATGATTATTGGTGCTGAGTGTTGTGATGGCCCATGCAGTGGTCAGTGTATCTGGGCAAGCTGCCTGGCAGTGTGTGTACTTTCTACCTTTTGTGTTTTTGACAGAGGTTTTTTTTTTAACCTCCCTCTTGTACCCCAGACCTTTCTCACTCTACCTTGTGTTTGTGTCGTGCAGTGTTTGAGTAATATTCCTCCTCTCACTGAGTACTTCCTGAAGGACAAATATCAGGATGAGCTGAACGAGGATAACCCTTTAGGAATGAAAGGAGAGATTGCTAAGGCTTATGCTGAGCTCATTAAACAGCTCTGGTCTGGCAAATACAGCTACGTCACACCCAGACCTTTCAAGGTAAGTGGCAAATATTTGAGAAGAGAACAAACATAGCATAAGGGTCTATGATTATTAATTTTTATTTTATATATTATTGAAACTGTATAGAAATGTACCATGGTGGCTTAATATTATGGGAAAAAGATGCAGTAGATGTAGGGGTTTGCCTTTTAATTTTTCAATTTTATTTTAGTTAAATTGGAATTAAACCCAAACTTAATAAAATCTTACATACATAGTATGTCTATACCCATTAAAACACTCTATTCTTATTACAACCTTCTTCATTAAATAAATAAAAATATGGCATTGGTGGGGGTTGGAGGCATTGCACTATGAAAATTGGGACGGGAGTGATGTTGAAGGAGCAGTTTTGTGCATTAAATATATATGATATGTATAAGAATATATACACCATGCATTCGTGTAAATGAGCAAACACCTGTCTGATGTATGTAATTGTACTGTAGTATTATGTGCAGATGTGCCTAGCCTTATTTTATTTCACAGTTCATTAGTTTATATCTGATTTGTTAGTGTACTACAGACTACAATGGGTGACGTTTTCGAACAGGCTAATGCAACCTATCTAACACATTTAACAGATTGCAACTTTGTTAATGTTAGTAAAAACCACCAGATGATGAAAATATACATATTTTCAGTGTAAGAGAGTTTAGAAGGCTTTCCTTTCATTTACCTTATTTTTTCGTTTACTTTTCTATTATGTGTACAGATCAAAATTTCATAATAATTTGTTACAATGGCACTCTAATCTGGAGAATATTATGAGACCTCTTGAGAAAATTATACTAAACAAAATTAGTTTAAGAGTTGGAGTTTGTTTTATATACAGTCAAAATTTGCAAATTTTTGGCTCCTAAAGCAACTAAAATGTGCCTTTTGTGTTTAGACCCAAGTAGGGCGCTTTGCCCCACAGTTCTCAGGCTATCAGCAACAGGACTCTCACGAACTGCTGGCCTTCCTTCTCGACGGCTTGCATGAGGACTTGAACCGCATCAGGAAGAAGCCCTACATCCAGCTCAAAGATGCTGATGGAAGACCAGACAAGGTATCTCTCATGGCCTGCCTGCTCTTGTGTTATCAATTCTTATAACATATAACTGCACATGATTTTAAAACTAATTCCTTGAGTGTTGTATATAGTGTGTGTCTGACAAACAGATGCATAGTGTTGGGTATAGGGATAGGAATTACCAGGGACCACCTCATACAATAATTCCAGGATACCTAGGTACCGATTTGATTTGTATTGTGATTCTGTAAGAATAGTGATTCTATAAATATTCCAGTTCATTTTATTCACTATTTTATTGCAATTTTTGCATCATGCAAAAGAAAATTGAGTCATACTACACAAGTTTTAAAGCGTAGAGCTGCACAACTGAATTGAAAATGAGTAATTATGTAACCTACTCCTTAGAACATTATGCTTCCACTTTAAAAACCAACAGCAACATTGAATAAATACAAAATTACCTCAAATACTTCATACATATATGAATCGCTGGACAAAAGAATTGCGATACAAAACCGAATACCTCTCAGTTGGAGATGCTCTCCAGTTCTAATTAGAAGTTACTGATTGGCTGTTGAGGTCTTTCAAGTGTGGCTGTGTATGATGTGGCTGTGTATTAGTGGCATTGCATGCCACATATCATCATATATATATATATATGATTAATATGCATTTCCCCCCGTTTTTTTTCCCCTTTAATCTGTTCACAACCAGTTTCCACTCATAGGACATATCTTCCGTATTAAATGATAGCTATCAGTCAGGGGGTGGGGTATGCTTCCTTTGGGCTTTTTGCAAGCTGCTGCTCGTGAAACATGAGGGGCTGTGTAACATACTCAGAGCAAGTCGCTGTCTGCTCACTTTCATATACAAGAGCCTGCAGAAACCCGTGATTAGCTAGTGTTGTTAAGACTGACAAAGCGAGGGTGATTGAAAATCCCATATACTATTCTTCCCCAGCCTGGCCAGTTATGCTGACTTGAGCTCCTGGCAACTGATGCCTTTGGCATCACTGAGATTTAGTCTAGAGATCTCTTGATGATGGGGCGCATGCTTTTCTGTCATGCCACATGGGAGCTTGTATGCTTACAAGTTTGACCCGACCCCTCTGATACAGTGCTGACTGTGAATAATTTCATTATCGCCAAGCCGTTTCCCAGTAGCTATGTAATATCATATTATAAAGGATTTCCCCCCTCCCTGACTCATCTCATGTTTTTTATAACTGAAAAAAAAAATCCTGTGCACTGTAGCTTTAATAGAAATTGTACTCCGAAAATCCATTATCAGGAACCATTATTGGAAAAGTGAATTTTTTGTTTTTTTTTTGTTTTAAAGCTTCCTACTTGAGTACCTAATTTTTATAAGTACAAGTAATGTAGGTCATATATGTCGTCCATTACTGCCAAAAATGGTTCATAAATTCTGAATATATATAATACAAGGATAACTGTTATGTCTTCCATACCATTGTGTTAAGCATCTTATAGTTTCTGGTCACCCACAAGTACTGCTTACACTGAATTTGTGTTCACTTTTCAGATAGTAGCTGAAGAGGCCTGGGAGAACCACATCAAGAGGAATGACTCCATCATCGTGGATATTTTTCACGGCCTGTTTAAGTCTACGTTGGTCTGCCCAGTGTGTTCAAAGGTCTCTGTGACTTTTGATCCCTTCTGTTACCTTACACTTCCTCTGCCCATGAAGAAGGAGCGTACGCTGGAGGTCTTCTTGGTGCGCCTGGACCCTCTCACCAAACCCACACAGGTAAATTGTAGTGATTTTTCCATGAGAAAGTGCCATATGGCTCAGCTCTGCTGATTACACTAGGGTGAAATCAGAGCAGACAACTGACTGGCCAAACAAATTAATTGACAGTAATTTACAAAAGATTTTGATTCTCCACTCTGTGATGCATTTAAAATTTGTCATCGGGTAAGGGCAGATCTCAAGTGGCTTCTGATAGGGTAAAGATGCCCTACTTAGTCCCCTAGTGCATGACTTTTGCATTAAAAAAAAAAACGAACAAAAAAAAAACTTCATTTGGTAAGTGTAATGCTCAACCTTCTCTGTATGTTCAGAAAAGATTAAAGTATAGTGAGATGTTTGTGTGTGCACACTGCTGTTATTATGGTAAACAGGCGGCTAGTCTTGGGTTCGGATTCATTACCGAGCCATGCTGTTTGGCAGAGAAGCACTAAATAAATGAGTTGTATACAGTGTACATTAGTCACAGCCTCAACACTTAAGACTGAGCACACCTAAAGCCTGGTGGATTATTGAAGGATTATTTTATTTATTATGCTATTAATCTTTTTGTATTCTGTCATAAGTGAAAATGTAAACAATTTCTAAATGTCCACTATAATTTTCCACTATATATATTCTGTATTTTACAGTATAAGCTGACAGTACCGAAAGTCGGCTACATCTCCGACCTCTGTGCTTCTCTTTCAGCTCTGTCCGGAATACCTGCAGAAAAGGTAAATGGTTATTGTTTTACCAAGTCCAGGCCATTAGAGATACATTACTGCAGACAAATTATTTACTTTACTTTTGCTTTTCAGATGATTGTGACTGATATCTACAACCACCGGTTCCATCGAATCTTTGCCACCAATGAGAACCTGAGCAGTATAATGGAAAGGGACGATATTTATGTGTAAGTAGTTTTTAGAAACATAAACATTTATATAACAATACTTTGCAAGTTGTAACTGTAGCAGTGTGTGCTGACTTGAGAAAGGACCATGGTGAAATTTTGACATTTTACTGTTTATTTATCTATATTTCTCTTATATAATGTATTTAATAGCTCTGAAAACTCTAGACATTCCTGATCTAAATATTTCTGATATATCTTGCATGCCTGTCATGAACAAATAAAACAATTAAAGGTAAAAGGATGAAAATTGCATCTAAAGATTCCTGTCTGACTGTAGATCAGCATCACAGATGTTTTGATCACCAGTATCTGAAACGCAACTAATATGGCTTTGATCCATCTCGCTGTGACGTATAGCTATTCAAAGTCGTCGATCCTAAAGTCTAATGGATATTCTACAAGGATATCACACTGAAGTAGTAGTGTTTTAGGTTTTACTACTGGTTTATGACTGGATTATTTATAAATGCTCCATACATGACACCATCTCTGTAGGAAGAGATTTTGGGTAAGATTGAATAAACATGTTTTTAGCATATATTATTTTATTGAAATAGGTTTATGCTTTCTTTAAATTAAGGTTGATTTTTCAGTTTGACTGCCAGCATTTAGTCTCATATATCATGGTATTTATCTTGGCACTACTGAACCTTTTTTAATTCAGGTAATTACAGCAATATTCCAATATTGAACCATCATTCAGTATCACACCCATAATTTGTGTGTGTATGTACACTGCCTGGCCAAAAAAAAGTCATGCACTCTAATGTTTTGTTGTACCACTTTTAGCCTTGATTACATCGTGTAGTGGCCATGGCATTGTTTATACAAACCTAAACATCACAACGATTTTTTCCCATCCATTGCTGGGTTCATTTTTTTAATTGACATCTTGAATTGGTGACAGGAAAATTGAACCACTCCATAAAGCCTTCTCCAGCACATCCCAAAGACTTTCAGTAAGGTTAAGGTCAGGACTATGGGGTCAAAATTGCATGTGTGAAAATTATTCCAAATGCTCCCTGAACCACTCTTTCACTATTTGAGCCCCAATTTTATATCCGTGCCATCAGGGTGAAAAGGTCCATTGATGGGATTATCTGGTCATTCAGTACATTCAGGTCACTACTTAATGTTGCTGAGCCTTGACCTGACCAACCGAGACAACAATGCCATGGTGATTATCAAAGCTAAAGGTGGTCCCTAAAATATTAGTGCCTTTTTTGGTATATACCTAGATCAGGAAGTCTGGTAATACAGGCTTTTTGGTTATTGGATAAGAGGATTATTATTAGTCATGTGAAAGTGCATGATATTGTGTTACTGCTGCACAGGTTTGAGGTTGGAGTAAACCGGCTAGAGGACACCGAGCATGTGGTGATTCCGGTGCACCTGCGAGAGAAGTACAAGCAGTCTGGTTATAACCATAGCAGCACGCCGCTGTTTGGCCAACCCTTTCTCATAACGATCCCGCGCACTCTCAGTGAAGAGAAATTCTACAACCTGATACTCCTTCGTCTGTGGTATCACTCCCTTTGTTTCCATGAAACCCCCACCCCCTCTCTTTTCCACAGTTTGAATTGATTTTTCCAGAAGTTATCTTTCTAGAGTACAGAAAAAAATGTTTCTCTGTGTCACATTTGCAGTCGTTTTGTGCGCTCAGCTCTGGAAGAAGAGGAAAGTGAGGATACGCACTTGTCCAAGCAGCACGCCATCAACGGCAATGCCACTAACGGTATTCTGGAGGAGGGCTCGCCCAGTAAGCATGCTGTTTGAGTGCATCCTTTAATCTCATGCCCTTGTGTTTACAGAAAGCATGTTCATCAGTTTAATTACAAATAAGGTCAAGCAGCAAGCACACTCATCCTGTGCTCAAAGTGCCTTTTGGTTAAACCAGTGGACATGCTCTGCATTTTTACAGTGCATTAATTTTTAGTCATGGTATTACAAAGAGAGCACCAATTTGTATAAGCTACCAGGATTAATTCCACGTTTTCTATTTCTTGATAGTAAATGATTTCAGGATAGATGTAGGTAACAGCTTTAGAAACAGCATCATTAACATCTCTGCTAACTCGCATCTGCTTTCTGTCAGCTAAGACCTTTTGGTTTGCATTCGGTCCACATGTCTTTTACAAATTGTTGGAATGTAGTCCTTCATTTAACCCATCAGAAAGAAAACTCCATAGCAATAGGACAGAAGTAGGCATGGGAAGGCAAATGGTATACAGCTTAAGTGATACAGAGCTTATTTTAATATAAATTACCATAAAAACGCACTACACTGGGCAATTTTATCCTGTGGATTGCTAGCGGGGGCTGAACCAATGCGGAACACCCATTTTTTCCCCCCGGAAGTGATGTGTCCAGCGCAAGTTAACAAGCAGCAAGTGACATTTGTGATGGGTGATAAAACTCCTCACATACTAAAGGACTTTCGTAGGAACAGCGTCTGGTTTTAGAGGTAAAAGCTTGGGCTTCGTGCCAAGTAGTCCTGCCTGAAGGTCACGCCAATAGCAGTTCGGGTTGCAGTGTTTACAGACTATTGAATTGAGTCCAAAAGGAAACGTTTTCAGAGTATGGCCTGTGCCGATGTTGTGTTTTCTGCGCTTGTTGTTTGTGCAGCCATATGCTTTGCATTCCGCCATTTTCCTGGCTACACTGCTCAGCACTGGCTGATTATGTGTTGTCTTGGACTGGTGCCTGCTGCATGCAGCCCAGCCAATAAGAAAAAACAACAAGTTGCGCCACTACCAGGACTGGAACAGCCAATGAAGAAGGCAAACATGTTGCTGCACATGCCTAGTAGTATGGCAGCACTCGCGCGTACTTGACAAGAAACAAAGACTGATGTTGCCTGACGGAACCGCTGATGTCATACATGATCATTTCAAAGAGCTAGTACTACAAATTCAACACAGGTACTCTTTAATAACACAGATCTTTTCTTCAGATTCATTTTGCATCTCTCATTTTTCCCAGAAGGGTAGTGGTGGCCCGGTGGTAGGGTGCTGGATTACTGATCCCAAGGATCAGTAAATGTCAGCGTGTTTCTGCCCTGCGATGTCGTGGCGAGCTGTCCAGGGTGTACTCTGCCCTCGCTCCGAGTCGGCTGAGATGGGCGCCAGCCTCCCTGCGACCCTAATTAGGATTAAACGGTTCAGAAAATAGATGAATGATGAATGAATTTTTCTCTGACTTTGCTACTACTAACAAAGCATGCGACAGTTGTTGTGAATGGTTTGGTGAAAAAAAGCATTAAGGCAATGGTTTAACACAAAAGAAACAAAAACATATGGAAGCTAATGTAGTTAAGAAGCAAAGAATGGCTGGCACAGCCGAAAAATTCCCATAAATACCTGATCAAATTTGCATATAGTTACCTCAAATGAAATTGCTAATGCTAAGGATTCACATAGGTGGTTGATAGGTGAGAACCGTTTCTATTCTGTGATCTTTCCAGGGGTTTTTGAGGGTGGTCTTTAACATAAATGTGGGTGAAGGAAATATGCACTTGCTTGAGAACCATAAGCATCTGTGAATCCCAACAGTAACTGTGATACATACAACCCAAATTCCGGAAAAGTTGGGACGTTCTTTAAATTTGAATAAAATGAAAACTAAAAGACTTTCAAATCACATGAGCCAATATTTTATTCACAACAGAACATAGATAACATGAATGTTTAAACTTAGAAATTAAAAAAAATTTTGTACAAAATGAGCTCATTTCAAATTTGATGCTTGTGACAGGTCTCAAAATAGTTGGGACAGGGGCATGTTTACATTATGTAGCATCTCCTCTTCTTTTCAAAACAGTTTGAAGATGTCTGGGCATCGAGGTTATGAGTTTCTGGATTTTTTGTGTTGGAATTTGGTCCCGTTCTTGCCTGATATAGGTTTCCAGCTGCTGAACAGTTCGTGTTCGTCTTTGACATTTTTTGTTTAATGATGCGCCAAATGTTCTGTATAGATGAAAGATCTGGACTGCAGGCAGGCCAGTTCAGCACCCGGACTCTTTGCTGTTGTAATAGATGCAGTATGTGGTTTTGCATTGTCCTGCTGAAATACATAAGGCCTTCCCTGAATTAGACATCGTCTGGAGGGAGCATACATGTTGCTCTAAAACTTTTATATACCTTTCAGCACTCATAGTTTCTTCCAAAGCATGCAAACTGCCCATACCGTATGCACTTATGCACCCCATACCATTAGAGATGCTGCTGGCTTTTGAACTGAACGCTGATAACACGCTGGAAGGTCTCCCTCCTCTTTAGCCCGGAGGACATGGTGTCGTGATTGCCAACAAGAATGACCAATTTGGACTCGTCTGACCATAGAACACTTTCCCACTTTGAAACAGTCCATTTCAATTGAGTCTTGGCCCACAGGACACGACGGCGCTTCTGGACCATGTTCAAATAGGGCTTCCTTTATGCATGATGGAGCTTTAGTTGGCGGACTGTGTTTACCGGCAGTGGTTTCTGGAAGTACTCCTGGGCCCATTTAGTAATGTCATTGATATCTCCAGTTTCTCTGAATCCTTTGATGTTATGCCCTGTAGATGATGAGATTTACAAAGCCTTTGCAATTTGATGTTGAGGAACATTGTTTTTAAAGTATTCCACAATCTTTTATGCACTCTTTCACAGATTGGAGAGTCTCTCCCCATCTTTACTTCTGAGAGACTCTGCCTCTCTAAGACATCCCTTTTATAGCTAATCATGTTACAGACCTGATATCAAAGAACTTAATTATTTTCTAGATGTTCTCCAAGCAGAATCTTTTTAAACTTTCTTGCTTTTTCAGCTATTTGTTGCTCCTTTGCCCACGTTTTTGGGACCTGTAGCAGGCATTAAATTTAAAATGAGCTCATTTTGTGCATAAAATTGTAAAATTTCTCAGTTTAAACATTTATGTTATCTATGTTCTGTTGTGAATAAAATATTGGCTCGTGTGATTTGAAAGTTTTAGTTTTCATTTTTTTCAAATTAAAAGAACGTCCCAACTTTTCCGGAATTCTGGTTGTACGTTGCAGTCATTGTTCCATCTACATTTTTACTATTATGGACAACTATGGTAACATCCGGTAGGTTGTGAAAACCTCACGACTGCCATTGTGATTGCAATGGATAAATTGATCTGGCACTTGATCCATGGTAATTTTCAGTACAAACAAATGTTCCCTGAATGGATGCCACACTCTCCCAGGTCTCAGGGTACCTCTCAGCTCCCACATATTCCAGTGAATGTGCATGGAACATTAGGGGATAATGCTTTTTAAACTCCCAGAAGGCAGAAAAAAAATCTGTCATGTACTGTGAAGTGATTCGAGCTATGTGGGACTAAGCCTGAAGCTGTAAAATTGCAGGATTGCGTGTTAACAATTTTTTTGCAATGTCCAACTTTTCTGGTCCTGTTACTGAGTTAGATTCCAACTGAGAATCCATTCCGAATTGGGCGAGTTCTCACATGAGGGAGGGAAGGATGGCATACGTTCACCTCCCTGTCACTTACGATATCCAGACAATCATGGGTGTTTGTGAGCTCATACCTGGAATTGTCTACGGCTAAAATTGGGGGAGGGAAAATCCAAAGAAGTAATAATGATGATAAAAGAGTGGCTGTTTTCCTCAGTTCATTGATTTCATCATGCTTTTAAAAACCTTGATATATTGTGGCCTTTCAGTGTTAATTCCCACTGGCAAATCAGCAAAGGTGCTGGTGAAGGTCCACCGAGTAGAGAAAAAATATCAGATGCTCCACTCATGTGCCACTTAGCATCTGAGATGTTGTCCAAGACTGCTGATGCATTTGAGCTATGCACTGTAATCTCAGAAAAAAACACCTTTATTTAACTCTGCATGTCTACTTAAAAACGGAATGCAGTTTAAAACAGTTGTGTAAGCATTTAATTACACAAAGGATTTTGCATGTGATAGACTTTTATATCTAAAACTAAAAAGGGACACCACATATATCTTGTCTAAGAAATTACATTTTGAGGAAGTGGAACATTGTGCAAACTTTGGGGGGAAAATCCATTATTAAGAAATGAGAAACTGGGCTTCACAGGACAGTCATCTGATTTTAGGTGAAATGGAGACTGATGAGCAGGATGATGAATCCAGTCAGGACCAGGAACTCCCATCAGAGAACGACAACAGCCAATCAGAGGATTCAGTGGGCGGGGACAACGACCTGGAGAATGGGGTCGGCCCAGAGAACACGACCAAAGTCCAGCTGCTCACAGGCCACAAAAAGCGACTTTTCACATTCCAGTTCAACAACATGGGCAAGACTGATCTGAGTTTTATCAAAGAGGAACCACGACAGATCCGATTTGATGAGGGACACCTTCGACTCAGCGGTATGACATTTAAAAAAAAAAAAAAAAAGAAAATACATTAAACCCGGTATTACCCTGTATTCAACCACATTAGTAACATTTTAGTATTTTCATCATTTTAATAGTGAGAATCATCATGAGATCATCCAATCATGAGATTTTCTCCTCTGCCTAACAGACCGCTCCTATCTCTCCTTGGACTGGGAGCCGGAGATAAAGAAGAAATACTTTGATGAAAGTGCAGTGGAGGTAAAATATGCAGTCATAGGTTTTCGTTTTGATCCCACTGTTTATACTAGTTATGACCATGTTCATGACCATGCTCTCTTCCTCTAGGATATGGATAAACACGAAAGCATGGAATACAAACCTCAAAAGAAGGCCTTCTTTAAATTAAAGGACTGCATAGAACTCTTCACTACCAAAGAAAAGTTAGGAGCAGAGGACCCATGGTGAGATTTGAAACACCCCGTTTTCCCCCCAGCAAATTTTCTGTAATATTTTAGTGTTTGGATCGATCTCCTGTCGTTGCTGCCTTTTTCTGAAAGGAATAGTTTGTGCAGTTTTTTCTAAGCATGGGTGATCAGCCAAGATACAGTACGTTTGGTGTTAGAAGTTTGGCTTATTGGTTTTATGTACTAACAGTTAAAATAAATGGTAAAATACATTAATATACAAGGTGTGTGTGTGTGTGTCTGTGTGTGTGTTGGCCTTGTAATGGTCTGGCGCTCTGTTTAGGGTGTCAGGCACCAAAAATCCAGCCATGTCTCAAACAAAATCATTGAGATCACATCAACGCCCATCCTGATAGTTGAATTGAACATTACCCCAAGCAGTGGGCCTGTATCTGATTTTATGCAGTGCACTGCTGCTACCCAACTGGCATGAATGAATAGGTGTAGAGGTGTTCCTAGTTTTATTAACAAATAAAGCAATTAACAAATTGCTTTTTTTGTTAATAAAAGACCAAACATTTGATGGCTCTGATGGTGTTTTTAGCAAATAAGTGTATGTTTTCATAAAATGACCATTGACCTTAAATTCCGTTCGTGATATGGTGAATATTTACTTATCCTGCTTTTACCATTGTTCATGAGGTGTGTGTGTGTGTGTGTGTGTGTGTGTGTGTGTGTGTGTGTGTGTGTGTGTGTGTGTGTGTGTGTTTTTCAGGTATTGTCCCAGTTGCAAGCAGCACCAGCAGGCAACCAAGAAGTTAGACCTGTGGTCCCTGCCTCCTGTACTAGTGGTCCATCTGAAGCGCTTCTCTTACAGTCGCTACATGAGGGATAAGCTGGACTCACTGGTTGACTTCCCCCTTCGGTAGGCTCAATATAAGCTTATATCTAATGTCACATCGTGCACACATGCATTTTAAATTATAATCACAGACAATTATATAATATAAATATTTAGCCACTGCCTAAATGCAGAGTTCCAATGTTTGTATGTGTAAGTTTACAGAAACATGCATACATAAAGTAAGAAAATAAGCTACAAAGTGCAAGTGAACTCAGCACTGACAGCAGCGGCCATACATTTTTCCCACCATTGTTTATTGGGTTGCCTGTGTGGGTATGTGAGCACGGACATAACAAAATCGAGCTCATGACTTTACGACATTTGCATAAGTATGGAGCTCCGGAGCTCCGCTAAGAGATGTATGATATGATTGCGGAGAGATTTATACTGTGATTGTGTGAGCTTGTGTGCATGATGTTATTCTACCACATTTAATGGGTCCTGTACTGAATGCTTAGTTGTGTGTATATATTTATACATCAATATAAATATGTATATACAGTTTGTGTGTGTGTGTGTGTGTGTGTGTGTGTGTGTGTGTGTGTATGTATATATATATATATATATATATATATATATAT
>JBCNYH010000024.1:16982125-16995960 GCA_039654325.1 Tandanus tandanus
TGTGTGTGTGTGTGTGTGTGTGTGTGTGTGTGTGTGTGTGTGTGTGTGTGTGTGTGTGTGTGTGTGTGTGTGAGAAGGGTTCAGTAGAGAAGCCCCTGCTCTATGGCTGTCGGTTACCATACATAAGTGGAATGATGTAAACCGAAATGTCATCTCCAGAGCCAAGGCGGTCATCTGTTATGCGCCATCCACGGTCCCTGAGCATGCCCCGAGCACGCATTACCACATCCTGCGCTGCCATGGTGTACCTGCAAACATAAACTTTTATATCAGATATCTTCTTTCAATACCTAAAAAAACCAATCTGGTCTAATGTAATATACATTTGTTCCACTTTACTCCTTTTACCAACCAAAATGTTTGCTGTTCAATGTTTGACTCAGATGCTAGTGGTTTTCTCAATCTGATTTGGTTTGATCCTGAACTCTAGTAACTCTGTGTAGAGTTTAAAGAGTTCACTCTGAATTCATGAACGTTCCTGACAGGTTTTCCAGAAGGAAAAAAAAAAAAGGAGGGATTGGCCATGCTAAATTTCCCCAGATGTGAATGTGTGTGCATGTTACTCTGCAGCAGACTGACGTCTTAACCAGGGTATACAGGTGAAACTCGAAAAATTAGAATATCGTGCAAAAGATCATTTATTTCAGTAATCCAACTTACAGGGTGAAACTAATATATTATATAGACTCATGACATGCAAAGTGAAATATTTCAAGCCTTTATTTGCTATAATTTTGATGATTACGGCTTACAGCTTATGAAAACTGATATACAGACATCATGCAATAGGTCCGAAAGTGGCCATGATGGAGTTTCAACTCCTGGATTAAGCAGTGAAACCGCCCATGTTCTCGCTTCCTTTTCAGTACAGGATGTACCACAAATCTTCTCTTTTTGCACCATCATGCACCAGCTCATCCTTGTTTGACAAACCCATTGGTGATTAGTTTAGCGGAATGCTCACATGATCGTGTCTCATTCAGTGTGAATATTCAAGTTGCGTTAAATTCATCAGAGTGTTTTCCCCCCCTCATTCTTTCTTCGTGTTGCGCTGTATGTGAAAAAACTTTACACTGCTGTTTGGCGTCACTTAGACTATTTAATAATTTTATTAATTCGTTCTTCACAATATACACAATCACCAATTTTATTTTCTTACCTATGAAGGTCATCAGGGTCACAGTTGACGAGGAAAGCGGTGACATACTCGGCCACTTCCTCATTAGAGAGAACATCCCACAGGCCATCAGTGGCCATCACTAGCACGTCATCAGTTCCATGCTCATGCTGCGTGAGGTTATATACTCTCACCTGCACAAACAGTGTAATTATTCATTGCCTCATAAAAGTTTTTAAACCATAAAGAGACGACTGTAGGGCACAAGCAAAAGGTAGCATGTACAGGATGTACCAACAGCTGTCCATATAACATTTTCTGCAGAATTATGGTTTACAAAGTGTAAGGCACAAGTCTAAAGCTTAAAGCGAATCATTAGCAGACAGGAGACAAGAACTATTGCAGGTTTCAATAAGAAGACAGGCAGGAAGAGGAAAAAAAAAGACGAAATTGCAAAACTAGGGCAAAGGATTGCTAAGACACAGATAGCAGCTTGCTCAATGAACTCTAAGTGAACTCCAAGTGTAATGAATTAAAAATCAAAGGAGTTTGCCTGGAAGAAGCGGAAAGAAAGATCAGAGAGTCTGCAGTGAACGACAGCAAGTGAAGTTTTGAGAGCACTGCAGAATCTCTGAACAGGCAGAGAAAGACACAAAACAGAGCTTTTAATTTTGGATGAGAGGAAATGAGACGGTCTGTGACTGAGACGTCCAAAGCAGTTTTAGGGAACAATACAATTAGATCAAGATTTGCACAGGATGAAAAAAAGATGTACATCTGCACTTTTCAAATGAAACTCTAGCCTGACACATGCAGGTGCAGCTGCTTTAAAACAATCTGTCTCACATGGTCAAATTTTAAATATCAAAAGCTGTCCTTAAGGATCGACTCCCAAATCCTCAACTTTAACAACATTTGTGGGATACAGCTTATTTAAATATGGTGGCAGCTGTAAAGTAATAAGTGATGAAGAAAAAAAAAAAAAGCAGACATTTGTTGGTTACAGTTGTCTTCTAGGATGTGGCTCGATCAGTTTTGCACATCTGGATCATACCATTTTTGCCCATTCTTCCTGTAACAATTGCTCAATATTGTGTTACACTATTTTCTGTACATTTATGAATATAATCCCAAAAGATGGAAAATGGAAAGGCTAGGGTTCTAGTCCAAAAATGAGATATAGTGCACATACAGCTGTGTCAGCGAGTTTACCTCAGGACAGCAGGACAGAAATGGTTTAATGTAGATATTGGAATCATGCACTTTGAGGTCATGATCTCCGAGCCAACGAGTCACACCGATTGTTGCCAACACTCGAGCCTGTGGATCAAACACACCCCATGACATATAAAAAAACCACATAGTGTTCACATGAAAAATTTAAATCCCATCATTCCACCTTTAAATACAGACCTTCCTACAAAGCTCATCATTGGCACCCCAATATACACACATAGTTGTTGTACATGCAAATATGATCCCTATTTACTAAACTCTTGATATGGCGACTCCACATAAGAATTTCTTTCCTGTTTGGTTAAATCAGGGTGGTACGGTGGCATAGTGGTTAGCACGTCCGCCTCACAGCAAGGAGGTCCTGGGTTCGAGTCCCGGGCTCGGCAAGAGTGTTTCTGTGTGGAGATTGCATACTCTGGTTTCCTTCTGCAGCCTAAAGACATGCACATTAGGCAAACTGGCTGTTTTAAATTGCCCCTAGGTGCGAGTGTGAGTGCAAATGGTTGTGTATGTGTTGGTCCTGCAATGGACTGACGAGCTGTACAGGGTGTACCCTGCCTTTGCCCTGAGTTGGCTAAGATGACCCTAGTAGGATTAAGCGGTTTGGCACATGAATGAATGAATCGTTCAATCAATCATCAATTATCCAAGTGAAAATTTTTAAGCCAATCAAATCTTCATTAATGTGTTCTTTGTATACTAGAAGATGTACTGTTATTTGAAAATGTAATGAGCTGATATCTAGCAATATTATCACAATAACTGGTCCACTGGCATATTATGTGAACCTCCATAAATTCACTTATGCTTAAATTATTTCACCCCCTAGTGAAGCATATATGGGGACAGTCGTGGCCTAATGGTTAGAGAAGCGAGTTTGGGACTGAAAGGTTGCTGGTTTGCTTCCCGAACCGGCAGGAAAAATGTGTGGTGGTGGGGGAGTAAGCAGCACATTCCCTTCCTCCACCTTCATGGCTGAAGTGCCCATGAGCAAGGCACCTAATCCCCAACTGCTCCCTGGGTGCCGCAATATTGCTGCCCACTCCTCCGAGTGTGTGTGCTCACTTTGGATGGGTTAAATGCAGAGCCAAAATTTCCCTTGTGGGATTGATATAGTATATCAAAATAATATATGTATATAATCAAGTCCAAGCCAAGCTGTCAGTCATGAAAATCATCAATTAAGTAAGCAAAAGTCCAGAACTCGATATTACATCATTGGCATGTAGGGGTTGAATTGGAAGGAAAGAATTAAGGAGTCTGAGCTTTTCTGATTGTGATCGATGTAAACAGTGAGTACATTAAGCTCTGCGGGAGTGGTTATGTAGTAATTGGGTGCTGGGCACATGACCAAGAGGTTGTGAATGTGAATTCTGTCAGACCTTCACCATGCTAAGACCCCAGGCATAGTCTCAAACACAAGTGCGCCTCTGTCCACCCAGCAGTACAAATAGGTACTAGTAAAAATACTGGGAAGGTAACCTACAATGGACATCCCACCCAGGAGGAGTTGAACTAATAGTTGCTTCATGCTACACAATCTGAGATAAGCTCCAGCCCAAATAACGTACATTAAGCTCTGGTGCTTTAAGCACATTATTTTGATAAAAGGAATAATAATCATGATGCCAAAGCCGACAAACTGGAGATGTGTAATAAGTTAGGTTAAATAAATCCCTTAAAGGATGGCATGGTGGTGGCGTAGTGGTTAGCATGTCCATAGTGGGCTCAGGTGTTTCTGTGTAGTTTGTATGATCTTCCCATGCTTGTGTGGGTTTTCTCCGGGGATTCTGGTTTCCTTCCACAGTCCAAAGACTTGCACATTAGGCTAATTGGATGTTCCAATTTGCCCCTGAGTGTGAGCGTGAATGGTTGTGTGCATATCAGCCCTGTGCTGGACTGGCGAACTATTCAGCCTTCGCCTACAGTCGGCTGAGATAGACTTCAGCCTCCCTGCGACCCAAGTATCATTAAGCAGTTCGGCGAATGAATAAACAAACTTATTTTAATTACTTTTCCAGTGTACCAGGGTTGAGAGTTCTAAATTACAATTTTTTTTATTTATTTATTGTGTCTTTCTCTAAAGCTACTGTCAGAAGCATGTCAGAGATACAGTCTATTCCCAGTGCAAGCCAGAAAATCAGACTGAGCTTATATATATATATATATATATGTGTGTGTGTGTGTGTGTGTGTGTGTGCGCGTATGTGTGCGCGTATGTGTGCGCGAGAGAGAGAGAGGTGGTGTATCACTTTCATGGCATCACTTTCATCAGACAGCTCCTCCGGGTTTTGGAGCAACACTTGGTGCTTTGAGCGACAGTGGTATCTAATGACAGTCTGCAGTGGAGAGCAGCTTTCCACTAAGAGCATTAACACTGGAGTAGAGAGCAGACAGATCCTCAGGGAGACATAAAAAAGCTCACCCTTCACCAGTCCCACAAACACACTTTAAGTCTCTTCTCTCACACTCTTACTTCTGCCCTTTCATTCTTCATCCTAACTGCTTTCTCCATCTTTCCTTTTCTCACACAATCCTATTATTATATTCTAGACAGCGGTGTTGAACCAAATGAACCCTTTGACTGTTTCTTCAGTCATATCGACTTTCATTCTTTTATAGCTCCACTGACTGCTTACCACCTGCTTACCTTCTTTCCTTCTCCGTATATTAAAGGGAATCTGAGATCTTCATCCTCAATGGTTTTATATGCCCTGAAAACAGGACAAAGTTAGAGGGATTGTTAAATATTTGTTCTATTACTTCAGAATAAACACAGTGAAGTTAATGAAGCTGATTTCAGAGTTTTGTGTCTTAAACTCGAATGTGTCCATGGTATACAGTTGCCCCTAAAATAAGCTAAGGATAAGGGCTATTATCATTCAAAAATTAATAGGGTGACATGCACCGGACAAACATTTTCTATGTTGGATGTGAAAGGTCAAGGTCACAGGGACATGAAACAAGTACTCAGGCGATATGCTCTGGACAAACGTTATGACGGAACAAGGCAACACTATTTCCCATACTTAGTTGGCAGGGACATAAAAACAATGCTTTCTAAATGATCAGCAACAGCATCACTGAGTTTCTGCTTGTAGAGTTATCAAGGTTAGAGAAATATTAAACTACCTTTATACACATTTGCACATGTGGACTTCCCTTGTTACGTAAATGCCATTAAAAGTATTGCATGAGAACCATTAAACTACTGATCACTAGTTACTGTTGTAACGTGAACACATTTTTCGAATGGCTGCCCTTTCTTTTTAAGGGGTAAATAATTCTGGAGTTAATTTCAAAAGTCATATCTCTTGAAGTCATTAAAAATTATTGTTTTTTTTATCGTAATGATTTTGAAAGATGCATTTCATGGCCCTGTGTGAACTAAAGAATAATGGACATCTTTCCTTAATAATAAAATCTATTTGTCAAAGGATAGAGTGAACTTCAAAAAAGATCACAGGAGGTCAAACTGTTTCATGAAGAACTTCAATTACTGGCTTATGAATTCACGCTCATGAAACCATCAAAATTTGCTTTCTAACAAAGGAACAAAGGTTATTTTAATTACAGACAAACACGAGAGAGATAGATTATAAATAGAGTGAACAGTCTGTGTAATGAAAACAGGCAAAAAAAAAAACAATACAAGCAAGTATGATTAAAGTAAAAAAAGTAGCACATTGTGTATTATACAGCAATCTGGAAATCAACAGTATTGAAGACTAATAGGAACATAAACAGGACTTTAAAGGTCATACTTAATGAAGTTTTTGATTACTACGAAATCCTTTATGAGAAATTAGCTGAGGCTTATTAGTTTCATTGAAATGGACAACATATGAAAGCTATGGTTCTGTAGGAGGCTTTTAAATAACAGAGAAAGCTGATTTTCAGAGTTAAAACAAATATATGTTATCCACTGTGCAAATAAGTACCATGGAAGTGGGCATGTTCAGAGTTAGAGTCTTAAAGGTGCAACGTGTAATATTTTAGAGGATATATTAGCACAAATTAAGTTTGTTTACTTACTTCATAATAAATAAGTTTTCATTCTAATCATTAAAAAAGTTGTTGACTGTTTGGAACCTTAGTATAAGCTGTTTATATCTACATGGGAAGTGGGTCCCCTCTCATGGAGGCTGCCATCTTGCCATACCATTCATCAAAAATGAAATTTCAGTTGGTTGCAGTTTGGACCCTCACTACTAGATGCCAATGATACTGCTAAATATTACACACTGTACCTTTAACTCTTGTCTAAATGTCGTTTTTTTCGATGGCACCACTTAGAGGAATTTACTATTCAGAGTGACTTAAAAACCCATCGTGTTTCTGACGCCTGCCATCATCCATTTCACTCTCTTGCACTTTTCCAATTAACATTTCATACCATGCATATACAGAAAGACACACAGTAAAAGACCCAGAATCCTCACCAGCCAGTCATGGTGAAGTCCCGGTAAAGCATCTTTTTACCCACTTCCTTCCTCTGGACCCTCCTAGGGAACTCTAGGTGTGTGAACTCTCCCCCTAACAGATGAGGCTGCATATAACCCTGCACACACATAACACAGATTTCTGATAATCTGATAATTTACTTAGTATACAGGTGCAAGAAAAAGCACCCCTTTGAAACTACAAAACTGGAAAACTTTATTTCAAAATATGATCTGATCCTTTTTTTTTTTTTTTGAGAAACATGATCAAACACAGAAACATGACAAAGCTACAATAATAAAAAACACTATAACTAATAATATAGAAATTATTGATTTATAAGGTGGGTAATGGAGCAAAACAGTAACCTATACATAAAAAAAAGGTAGAGTGGCTTAAATAAGAAAAAAAAAAGCATTTTGGGAAGACCAGGACCAAAACCTAATGGAGATGCTGTTCACAGCAGACATTCCGAGTATATGGTAAAGCTGAAGCAGTTCTGGATGAATGGACCACAAATTTCTCCTGAACATTGTGCAGGTCATTTCCATAGCTACCAGAAACACATCTTTGAGTGTATTGCTACCAAATGAGGTTCAACCAGTTACAAAGTAAAAGGGTTCACTTACCTTTTCCACCACCATTAATGCATCTATCCAATAAAGTCCTTTTTCCTTTTCTAAATTGCTTTATCATTTATTAGGGTCACATGGAAGCTGGAGTTGATCCCAGCCGACTGAAACAGCTTGCAAGACTATTACAGGGCCAACAGGGAGATACAAACATTCACACTCACATGCACACCTAGGGGCAATCAAGAATATGCAATACACCTAATGTGAACGTCTGTGGATTGTTGGAGGAAACCGGAGTATCCTAAGGAAACCCACACAAGCACAAGGAGGACATGCAAACTCAACACAGATGCGCCCTTGCCAGGCACAGGGCTCAAACCCAGGACCTTCTTGCTGTTATGTGAAAGTGCTAAAGTTTATAATCGTTGAAGTGTTATTAGCTAAAACTGATTGTGTTCGTTTTGGTTTAGAAGTGATGAGGAGATATTTTCCAGTTGGTGTTGAATAACTTTTATGATATGGCTCTGACAGTAGCGTCAGCTCTAAGTAAAATGACTGATATATATATGTGTGTGTGTGTGTGTGTGTGTGTGTGTGTGTGTCCATGATCATACGTCTAATTGGTTCTATAGTAACGACACTACAGACTTTTATGGTGAATGATCTACAGTAATCTAAGCCTAATAATAAGCGAAGGAGTCTGGAGTATCAACACATAAAAACAGTCAGCGGTTTTATACAATGAGATTCTTCAAGACAGAACCATCGCTGCTTCTCATTAACATGGCAGGCTGCATGTTTTTTGTCTTATTAACTTCAAGAGAGAAAAAAAAACAACTTTGGTGAGGGAGTGACTGTTTATAGCTGCTATAAACTAGAGGCCCCTGATGGGGGAATCGCACCAGCTGCTACCTAGCCAGTATAAACAATTGGAGGCCATTTTGATGAGCTTGAACTTGACCTACAATGGCCTTTTCATAAAATTGTTAAATAAATAAATATATGAATAATACAAAAGCACTAACTGACAGAAGTGAAAACAATACCAGCTACGTTATCGCGACTTTCTTAGCCTGTGTCCTGGTAAACCTAAAAGTCACTTTGGATAAGGGTGTCTGCCAAATGCTGTAAATGTAAGGAAGTTGTGTTGGGGTCGAACCGCTGGTGAATTGCTTAAATAAAACATTGCTTTAGGTCATAATATTTTAGTTTGAAAAAGCAACATTACTTAACTCCACATTCACAACACCTCCCCTCATCGTTCACTATTTCCCTGACATCCAATCATGTTTAATTTCTTACTTCATCAAAGTTTAAACATTAACGATTTGATAGAAGATAAATGCACCAACAAAATTAATGTATTCCTTTCACTTGTTTATTACATCATTACTGATTTTTAAAAAAATAATTCAGCAGATGTTTTTGCATTGATCTTGTACTAACCAGAAACTGCAGTCTCTGCCTCTCTGATTCAGGAGTGAACTCTGCAGACATAGGGATGATCTCACCATTCCTGATTATGATAGCTCTGAAAATACACACAGGGGAAGACCAACCCGAGTTCATCCTAAACTGATCAACAGTGAAAAGTAGGTTAATTAAGCCCTTTGATTCTAACTGCAGCTCAGAACCGCTAAATACAGCCTACTGCTTGCATGAAAAGAAAACAGCTACACCAAACCATGTTTCTCAGTGTGTGACAGGATAGATTAAAGGATGTCGGGAGAATGGGCTGTTTACAGTGTGTATTAATAGGTAGAGGCATACTGTTTGATGCCAACATTGGGATCAGTGGAGCACTCTCTCTTTCTTTCTCTCTCTCTCTCTCTCTCTCTCTCTCTCTCTCTCTCTCTCTCTCTCTCTCTTCCGGCCTCCCCAGGGGGCTTCCAAAGAAAAGTCAGTAAGACTGAATTATTTTTATAACACTAACAATCTGCTCCAAAAAACCACTCATTAACAGCAAACAATGTAAGAAAACAGTCTAGCGAACTGTAATGGCCTGCTTACCCATTCACTACTAACACTGAGCCAGAAAATATACACATTTGAGCTGTCTTTAATCCAATATTTCCCCATTCCCGTGATTTAAAATTAATAACATCCTAATTATTAATTCACGCGTTTATGTTTACTAGTGAGATTATATGCATCTCAGGGAACTCATGTATGAAACTTGAACATAAAGCACCCAGGAAAATATAATTTACAGTTCTTTCAACATGCTACAATGTGCTACATAAATACCACGCCACATTTATTGTGACTGACAGGGCCAAAAGCCACACCCACATTTTTATGTCACGCTTCGAAATAAAAGCCATGCCTGTTTTATTGTGACTGACAGGCACCAAAGCCACAGTTTCTTTACTGGGACCAAAAGGTACAAAGGCCAATCTTCCTTTACTGTGACTGACAGGCTTCAAGTCCATACTGTATTTACTGGGATTTACAGACAAATAGCTTTAGTGGAACTGACAGCAGGCGGCATGGTGGTGAAGTGGTTAGAACATCCGCCTCACAGCAAGAAGGTCATGGGTTAGAGTCCTGGGCTCAGGCATTTCTGTGTGGAGTTTGCATGCCCTCCCCATGCTTGTGTGGGGTTCCAAATTGCCCCTGGGTGTGAGTGTGAATGGTTGTGTGTGTGCTGGCCCTGTGATGGTCTGGTGAGCTGTTCAGGGTATAACCAGCCTTCGCCCTGTGTCAGTGGGGATGGGCTCCAGCCTCCCCGTGACCCTAGTAGGATTAAGCGACTCAGCAAATGGGTGAGTCTGTGAGTGAAAGAACTGACGGTTACAGAGGCTCTGACGTCTTTGATGCAAACACACACAGAGGCCACACCTCCTTTACTGTGCCTAATAAGCACAAGCCCAGAACTCCTATGCTAGAATTGAGACTCAGAGGCCACTCCTTCTTTACTGAGACAGACAGGTACAGATGCCACACCTTCCTCATTGGTATTGACAGGAGCAGAGTCTGTTCATTATTGGTACTAACATGCACACAGGCCACACCCACATTTCTATCATCATTCTCACTAACAGTACACTACTATAAAAAGGGTTGCCTGTATTGTTTAAACCACAACTGTCTCCAAATTGCCCCTGAAAAATATGATTGAATCAGTATAACTACATTATAAACATCAAGACAAGTGCATGAGTTTGACTCTACAGCTCTAATTATTTGATAATTACACATGCTGTTAGAACAGAGCAGAGAGCAGATTACCAGTGTCACCAGCACTACAAGCCTTACTGAGCACTAATGACAAAGGAAAAGAGTTCTGTGTGTGAAAGCTGGATGTACTGTGAGTGGGATAATGAGCTGCCATCAGTGTGACTCACCTGCTGTCCCCTGCATTCGCCACGTACAGCTTGCCCAGAATGAACGCCACCACAAGTGCAGTGCATCCACCCGTTATGTTGTACACAGCTTTCTCCCTCTCGATCTTTGCATCCTGACACACACACACACACACACACACACACACACACACACACACACACACAAAATTATTACTGCAATTATATTATGTAAACATTTAATTATTGTGTACATTTAATAAGTATATACTACATGGGGAAGGTTTGATCTGATTGGTCTGCCATCTAGGGGTTAATGCTTGAATCAAATCAATGAAGACTCACGATTTGTCGTGCTCACTTGGAGCATGTGTCATCATCATCATACTTTAAAATTAAAAAATACACCATAATACATCAACATAATCTTGTTTAGTTTGCCTTCCTTGTATTTCAAGTAGTATATCAATACTACTATATATATATTGGCATGGTGTGCGCGAGTGCATGCATGTATGTGTGTGTGTGTGCACACGTGTTTTGCACACATGTTTGTATGTGTGTGTAGTCTCGCCTGAACATAAGTGTGTGTGTGTGTGTGTGTGTGTGTGTGTGTGTGTGTGTGTGTGTGTGTGTGTGTGTGTGTGTATACCCACGCCCGCGCGTGTGCATACATGTGACTAAGCAAGGGAACAATAGGCTATAACATTAACCTAATCCTTTCTTAAAGAAGACCAATAATGTAGGCATCTTTTGATCATTTAAGATGTTTACCTCTGATGAAGTTGATTTTCAACACACAAAGTTGTTCTGTGTGCTGCTTCTGCTAAGATGGTGGCAGGGCTGGGGATACAAGGGCTTATGGACAGTTCTAGGATCCAGTGGAGTTATGTGAAGTAATTTAAATGCTTTTCATTGGTTAAGTATTAAACCCTACCACAGACAGATATTAAGAGTGACCAATAGCATTGATTTCTGCTTTAATAAAAATGACTAAATGTGGAGATAGAAGGTTTCCATCCGACACACTGTTACACAGTGCACAGAGCATGGAGTTCATCTGCCTCATCCATGGTTAAAATGTGTAAAAATAAACTATAAAAATATTATTTTAATTTGCTTTTCTTTGTGTTTCTGTTTAGTATATACTAAAAATTTGATGGAGTGAAAACATACTATTACCTAACACACTATGAGGACACGGAGCTCACCTGCCTCTTTATATTTAAAAAATATGTAAAATAAACAATCAAATAAATGAATAAATTAAAGTACAAAAAGCTTGATTTAGTTCATGTTCTCATATAGTATATACTAAAACAATTGTGCCTTAAGGCTTATAGGATGTTGTTGACATTACATCATTTAACATTTTAGACATTGACATTGATTACACTGGAATAAAAGGCGTATTCACTTAAATGAATGTAGGATCCTAATTTCTACTTTAAATGAAAATGATTCAATACAGTCGTTTTTTTCCGAGGATGTCTGAACAGTGGTGATGAATAACTGTGATTTTTAACACGTAGCACTGGCTATTATCAAACAGAAGTAGTATGACAGCGTGACACAGTTCTCTCAGTTTGAAAACTTCCAGCTGGAGAGTGCACCAGTTTTGCCTCTTTGCGCTTGGGGAAACCTTCTGTAAATCTGCCAAGATGAACGAAAAGCCTTAAAAAGCTTAAACTAGTTTTTCAACATTCAACACACAAACACTTCTGGTCTTTCTTTATATAAAAGAGCTCCTGCTATTTACTGAGAACAGAGAGAAAAAACAGAGAGAAAGCTTCTCGCTCTCCAAAGCCTACTGCAGGCTTGAGCTCTCAGTACTTACTGAGGGGGAAAATGTGGCAATAGTTTTTGTTTTTTGTCCTCACTGGTGTTTCCTATCATTTCAGACGTCAAGGTGCTGTCTATAATAAAATATCTGCATATTTTCTGCATGAGAAAACCAATTTAAAAATAAATAAATAAATACATTTTGCCCAGAGGGTGTACTCTGCCCTCGACCAGAGTCGGCTGAGCTGGGCACCAGCCTCCCCGTGACCCTAATTAGGATTAAGCGGTTCAGAAAATGAATGAATGAATGAATAAAATAATTTCCGAAGTGTAGTATGCAACTCCATAATTCCAGATAACATGTTCTCAGTCTAATTTATCACTTGTACTAGGGATGTTTGTAGTGAGTAATAAAAGCATTGCTAATACCACAATACCCTCATAAATGAATGACATATTGGAGACATTCTTTACTGAAATTATTACCTAATCCAGGTGAGATACCACCCTTATTTCTGTTCATCTCAAGGGAGAGACTCAGTGGGGGAGACCAAGCCAGCGCAGGGGTGGATCAGAAAGCTGAGTCAGAGTATACAGAAATGTGTAGGAGGCAGACCGAAGTTGGAGCAGGCATGAGGAGGAGGAGATGGACTGAGCAGAAGGTCTCGGGGCGGGGGGAGGAAGTGCAGTGCAGCTCTGTCCAGCTCCCCCTTGAGCTTCCACATGAACCATCTGATGAGTGTATTAAATACTGTGTATATGTGTGTTTGTTTGTGAGTGTGTTTTTCCATGGTAGCCTTTTATCAATACAGAGGCTACTTTATTTTAAAGGGTTTTCAAAAAATTTCATTATTTCAAAAAATTTCATTATGATGTGTCTAAACACATCTGTCTAAATTCATCATTCATTTTCTAAGTTGTTTAATCCTCATTTGGGTCGCGGGTAGGTTGGTGCCCATCTTATTCAACTCTTAGCGAAGGCGAGGTACACCCTGAGCAACTCGCCGGGCCGTTGCAGGGCCAACACACATACAACCATTCACACACTTAGGAGCAATTTGGAACCACCAATCATCGTGCATGTTTTTGGACTGTGGGAGAAAACCGGCGTACCCAGAGAAAACCCACACAAGCATGGAGAGGACATGCAAAGCTCACACAGAAACGCCCCGAGCCCATGAATCAAACCCAGTATCTTCTTGCTGTGAGGCAAACATGCCAACCACTGCACCACCATGCTGCCCCCATCTAAATTAAGATTTGTTAAAGATATAGAAGTGATGACATTAATGTCCCACTACAACTGCAATTTAATACATATTGCTAATATATATATATATATATATATATATATATATATATATATATATATATATC
>JBCNYH010000024.1:17004093-17023277 GCA_039654325.1 Tandanus tandanus
ATTCCTCATGCTCCCTGAACCACTCTTTCATTATTTGAGTCCCCATTTTATATCTGTGCCATCAGGGAAGAAAAAGTCTATGGATGTGATCACCTGCTCATTCAGTACATTCAGCTCACTTAATTTTTTTGCCATATTAATGTTGCTGAGCCTAGAGCTGACCAACTGGAGCAACAATAGCATGGAGATTACGCACCGAGATCAAGACTAAAGGCTCTCCAAGAAAATATTAGAGTGTGCGACTTTTTTTGGAGGGGCAGTGTATGATTTTAAACATTTCTCTATAAGTCCTATATATACACATATAAATTCATCAGGTCCCCATTTTAACACCATGAAAATTATTTAAGAAATAAATTTACAACATAAGATCAACAGCATCTTGACATCATGCCTAACAAATATGATATTAATGCAGTGGACTGTCTAGGAGAAATATTTCAAAGTATTTGTGTCAAAATGTACAAAGTCCAATATACTGCATTTCCTGTTATGGGTGATTAATGCAATTTACTTTACAAATGTATTTATCTTAGGGAGACTCATATGGATACCAAATCTCCATTCATGTATGTGAAAGTAAATGCTGAGCATAAGACTTAATGACATATGGTGGCGCTACAGAGCCAGTGGGCCACACCAGGGGCCAAGCCATGGTCAGCTGTCACTGATTTCAATCAGTTTTTTTTGTCCATGGGAACAACCTCGAAAAGCAACAAGTGCTGAAGGAAAAATATTTCCTAATGGATCCAATACGCTTCTTTCACCTAGGGTCCTCAGATGTGTGTTCTAGAAAGTTAAATAGTGACTCCTGGCATACATTCTTCTGGCCTCCTCTAGACACTTCTTTCAGAAGAGTTTCTGAAAAGTGAATAATTAATAGAAATTACATGATAACTGTTTTAAACTGAATGGATTTACTGTTACTGAACCTATGGTACTTGTAATAATGAATGTTCGGGTGACATTAAAATTCCATACCAATCACCTACAACTGTTACTACATACAGAAACCTAAAAAATCTCCTAAAAGGGTTGTAAAGAAATGATAAATAATTGCTCCCTCAGCAGGCTCGTTTTTTCCCCCTTTCACCTGAAGTTATGCTGCAATCCAGTGTAAATCCACTGTGAAATCCATTAGTAATCCAATGTGAATAACATTCTGCAGTCAAGATGAAAGTGTGACGGGATGGAATTTGGGACTAAAATAATTTGGTGTTCAGTGATTTCAGTATGCGAGTTGTGGTACTGTGCCTACCCATGTTCTTATAGGGGAAAGGCAGGTTAGTTGATACACTTTTTATGTTTGCTGGGCTGAAAATGAAATACTATTCTGGGAAGAGTTTGTAAATAGTTAAAAGGAACAAAGAAGGTATCTGGTACATCTGTGAAACATTAAAGACATTTTGGGTCAGTAAATCTTTGGTGTGGTGATCCTTTACAAAAATTTTGTCAAATGCATCTACCCGTACTAGGTGGGTAAGTTGATACACCAGGTAGGACACACCAATGCACTTGTTGCTTAACTGTACTTGGAAGAAGGAAATACATACATAATAACAAAATGCTTTCATCTGTAGCTTAGTATTATTTATAACATATATATTTCTACTCATTTATATACAATAAACATGAATAAAATTGACAAATTGATGTTGTAACTTCATGGGCAGCTCTTTGCATTACATCCTCTGGGGTAAAATTGAGGCATTTTCTTCAAAAGAGAAGTAGGTGTGCTGATTCAGTTTTACAAATCAAGTTTACAACAGAAACTGAAGTTATGTTTAGCATGAAACACTCTGTTTCATAAAAAAACTTAAACAAACACTTAGTATTTACCTTTAACTATAATTTATATGGTAAAAATTATACCCTTGGTATGTGTGATATAGGGACTAATACTATGTTTGATTAAATGTAAAAAAAATTCAATTAAAACAAAATGATATCGTCTTTCATCTAAACTTTTAGATCCCATGACATTTTAAAGCTTTAGGTCAATTTTAGATACCACTAAATTATTTTTAAAGAGGAATTAAGGCCTACAAAAACGTACAGAAGCAAAATAGATTGGATTGGATTTTTACAGAAGCAAAATAGATTGGAAAGGTTAGTTAATACATGTATCAACAAACCCAACCGTCATTGTATCAACTAGCCCACACCCCACCTTTTTGAAAAACACAATGCAAACCTGCTTTTGCCTGTGCCCCATTCTATCAAATAGACACAGGCTAAAAACTAATTTCTATAAGCATAAATCAAGAAAATAAACCTTCTGGGAAATTATAGTATTATCACAATGAAGACAAACCTTTCTTTGCTGTTTTCACTCTGAGGTGTTAGTATCACTCTTTTCTGCAACTCGCATGCTTCTCTTGTCCCAAACCTCTTGACCTACTTACAGAAACTAAGTAATTTATTCAGTGAACGATACATGGCAGCATTGTTCTGCATTGTTCTATTCCGAAAGCTGTGAGACGGGGTGTAACAACTATCCCCCCATATCAACTAACCTGCCTCTCCCCTAAACGTAAGTAGGAGTGAAAAGTAGCAGTGAATCCAGGGGTAGAAATATCTGGTTCAAGCTGACAGGAACTTTACACTAAGTCAAATAATCACTCTAACCATTATGTAAGAAAAGCATCTCATAATTCACATCAAATAACAACTTTGGTGTGAATGGGCTACAAGAGCAGATGATGGCATTGGGTTCCACTCCAGTCAGAGAGACAACAACAGGAATCTGGGGCTACAATATGCACAGGGTGACCAAAACTAGATAGATTAAGATTAGACCAAAACTCATATCTAGTCACATTTTTGTCTTTCTCATAATGTGTCAATGCTAGTCTCTAAACCCAATTGTGTTTGTATGAGTGTATTTATGTTCTAGTCTTTAACCAATCCCGCGCAGAGTATGTGGAGGAAAAAGGTATCATGACTCATGTGGCCTAACAACGTATGTGGGAGCTCGAAAGGTCCAGAATTGTAACTGTGACTGATATGACTACAGGGACTCTGGAAGCTCAAATGCAGACAGACAAGCATGTGGGCTGGAGATGAAGGTGAAATATAGGAAACAAGAATATGCAGAGTAACTGAAATACAGACACAGAGAGACCATGACACTGATGGTTCAGAAATGAATTCTATGTGCTGCATATCAATAATACAGTATTCAATAATTACAACTTCACCAAATCAAAGAGGATGATATGAAATGTTCTATAAAATACTGTAGAAGTGAATGGATTAAATTATTTGTGAGGAAAGCAGCCAAGATATTATTTTTTTAACAATCAGATATTGATCAAAACGTTAAAAAATGTTACATTTTATTTTGTCGTGTTTTATGACGCATATAGTTATTCAAATATTAGAATCTCATATTACAGCAGCGAGGGTTTGACTGAGTGTCAGCTGTAGATGGAGATGAGTAATAAGGTACAGGGTAGATTGTGATGAGTCTCGCCTGTGTCTAATTATCGGCAGTTTATTTGTGTTTTGTGTTCCAGCACTGAACTGTGCATTTTCCCCAAAAGTGTGTGTGTATACATGTGTGGTTGTTTAAGTGCCTCCCACATCTCAGAGTGAGAAAGTAAATAAAGCAGCTGAAAAGTGCAGACTTTGATTCAATTTCAAATGGAAAAGTGAAACAGCTGGCCTGTACACATCTCTTCAGTAACCCTTCAGGTTTCATGTATAAATATTGTATTATTTAGTAATTTTAATATTATTTTTGCCTCAGCATGTGCTTAAAAACCAGAATGTCGAAATACAAGCAGATAATATTGGGTCTCACATAAAAACAAAACTATGTGAAGCTTTATATGGAAATAATCGTCTATTTCTGTTCCAGCAAACAGAGTTTCAAGGTCTGAGTTTCTATCCCACAAAATTGGACTTTTAACTTCTTACCATAGGACAGTTTGTGTCTGCAGATCTCAAGTTCGACATCTTACATACTGTAAACTATTTTCATTATATCAATGGTTTAAAAGGCAAACAGAAATTACTTTTGTAAATTTTATAGGTGGTCATGATAGAATTCACCAGTGGCCCAATTTTGAATGACCATTTTTTGTCTACGGTAAGAACTGACTCCTGGTCTCTAGGTTGTCACAGAGTTATGCTTATTACTACAGTACCAATCTCACTATAAAGTTTGGGGACATGATGGACAAGTCAGGACTACACATTTCTAAATTCTCTGTTTATTTTAAATTGTTAAGGTTCTTATTCGACAGTGGCTTGTAAGGGTATAAAGATTTTGCAATAAATCAAATATGCAACAACAACAGCAAAAACACAACTGCAAACATCAGCATGAAGTTAAAACAGTAGGGACAGGTCTTTCGCAACAAACATCACATGCATGTCGCAGACTGCACTGCTTTTTGGAACGATTAAATACCAAGCGTTCCAAATGTTACTATGGTACTCTTTGATTAATAAAACTGGTTACATCCCCCACTCTAGTGTGCTTGCTCTTTAAAAGATTGTCTACTGTTGTAGTTTCACCATTAAAGGACTTACTGGCACCTTAAAGCCTCCTAGCAGGGTGATATTTCACAAAAAGTTTATACTTTTTGGGTCCACAGTAGCTCAAAAAGAAATTCATAGTTTTTGTGCTTTCTTGTTGCTAAACAACACCTTATGAGACCGTCATAATTTGTGCAAAGTAGCAGAGTAACAGTTCAAACGATGTGTACATTACACAGGATGAAAGTATAATAAGTACAGTATCTCAAGAATAAGTACTTTTGCTTGTAGTATAATAGAATAAAGAATTTGGATACTACAGAGGCAATAGCAATCTGTTATAGGAACTTTTTGGTGTACATAAAGATCATTATGGTGAATACACTAAAAACTTCTTTTTTTTATCAACAGATATAGCCGAGGCATCTTATCTTTTGTTAAAACTTACCTATATTTCACACTAATGTAGTTTTTTAAATGTTAAAATTAAGCATGTCGCCAAAGTTCATATTGCTACCAAAGAACAAAAGTTGTGTTAGTTACTGTACATTAAACAATTTTTAAAATGTAATACATGTACATGTATGCATTTCCATCAGTCTAAAAACATAATGACATTTAAATTATAATATATTATGTTATATAGCTTCAAGAGAAATTTTTAAGTTTAAATAATTACAATTTAGATATGTGAGTCAAAACAAAAGTTTTGCAAGTTTAAAATCTTGCTTAAAAAATCAAGTCAACATACATTCAAGCTTATACATGTGAACAAATGCACAAATTATGTTATTGTTGATGTGATATGTTATATGATGCTACAGTATATATATATATATACACACACACACATACACATACATACACACGCATAAACATACACACACATATACATACACACGCATATACAGTAGTGTGAAAAAGTGTTTGCCCCCTTCCTGATTTCTTATTTTTTTGCATGTTTGTCACACTTAAATGTGTCAGATCATCAAACAAATTAAAATACTAGTCAAAGACAACACAAGTAAACAAAAAATGCAGTTTTTAAATGAAGGTTTTTATTATTAAGGGAGAAAAAAAATCCAAACCTACATGGCCTTGTGTGAAAAAGTGATTGCCCCTAAACCTAATAACTGTTTGGGACACCCTTAGCAGCAACAACTTAAATCAAGCGTTTGCCATAACTTGCAATGGGTCTTTTACTTTTTAATCTTTTAATTTTGCCCCACTCATCTTTGCAGATTTGTTGTAATTCAGCCACATTGGAGGGTTTTCGAGCATTAACCGCCTTTTTAAGGTCATGCCACAGCATCTCAATAGGATTCAGGTTAGGACTTTGACTAGGCCACTCCAAAGTCTTTATTTTGTTTTTTTCAGCCATTCAGAGGTGGACTTGCTGGTGTGTTTTGGATCATTGTCCTGCTGCAGTACCCAAGTTCGTTTTAGCTTGTGGTCACAAACAGGGGGCCGGTCATTCTCCTTCAGGAGTTTTTGGTAGACAGCAGAATTCATGGTTCCATTTATCACTGCAAGTCTTCCAGGTCCTGAAGCAGCAAAACAGCCCCAGACCATCACACTACCACCACCATATGTTACTGTTGGTATGATGTTCTTTTTCTGAAATGTGGTGTTACTTTTACGCCAGATGTAATGGGGGACACACCTTCCATGATGATGGAGGTGAGTGCTCCATGAGTGAGTGCTTAGTTGTATATATTATGAACTGCAGTAACAACAGCATCAGTGACAATCATTGTGGTTTTCCGAAGAAGACATTTTTTGACAAACATACTTATCAAGCTGATTTGAAGCTTTGTATAGAACGTATTTCATATATAATCCAAATTATATTTTCCAGCAAGCTATACAGTACTATATTAATTCAGAAAAACTAACTCATATGTGAAAAATGCATATCTAATCCCTATATGTGGTTTCTACTTTCTGGAGAAGACATTTTTGATGAACAAATCTTTCTAGAATGTTTGAAAATACACCTCCCAAAGTGAAACTTAGTAATTAGGAATACAATACTGAATGTAACGAATTAAAAGTGAACCACTTTTATTACAGTAGAATGAATTGAAATCTGCACTGGGTCACAATTTGAGCAATAGGTTACTCTCATAAGAATTTTTATCGGAATTCAGAAACAATATCACCAGAGTAGCTGGGACTAGTGTCCCTCTATGTAACAATAAATAAGACACATAAATTATACTAGGTGTCTACTTGCAGGGGTCTCTTGTATAATTAAAACAAAACAACTCTGACTGTGAAACGAATGAGCAATGTTTTTGTATTTTTCTATGTAATCATCGATACTGGTACAGGTGTGTGCAAAATCCTGATTATTCCTGGACAAATTATATATTTTGATTATTTAGTTTGCATAAGCCTGTTTGAAAAGGCTGTCATTTGTAGTCCACTTCACTCTCGAGAGAATGCAAAATCATGAGAGTGGGTGCGCCAGTTCCAGTACGGCAAGATAATGGCAATTATAACAGTATACAAATTAAAGTTAGGCGTCTGTTCGTATACATGTGCGTCATGCCTCAATGCAATTAATGCTAAACACTTCCATGTTTTCCGTTTCTTGAATGTCACTCAGGTCCTACTTTTTGTAGTACAATGGTGTCCCCATGTGAAGATTTAATACTTGTTTATATTTTTTTCCACAAAAAGGATTTATTAAAGGTAAAGGTTTTATTATTGTGTGTTTTGATGGGTACAGATATAAACGAGGCATGCTAGCTTTTATTAAGTTTGGGATTAATTCCACTTTAACACACATGTATGTTATACTTCGATCCATTATCTATACTGCTTAACTGTCAGGGTCGCAGGCGAAGCTGAACCAATCCCAAGTGACTTCAGTCAAGACATGGAGTACATTCTGAACAAATCTACAGCAGGGCTAACACAGAGAAAAAATAAATAATTTAAACTCAGATTAACAATTTTGAGCACTTTAGAGTAGCTAGTTGACCTAATGTGGATGTGTTTGGAGTGTGGGAGGAAACTCAAGCACATATTTAGCTCAAAGTTCAACAGACAATATGTGTTTCATCAATTAATTCGGATTTCTGGATAAGGACAATGTGTAAAATGAAAATCATGATTCACTACATATTTATATATGAATAGGATTTTTAAATTTTAGTTAAAATTATCCTCCCAGGATTCTTTCCTGCCTTGCACTCGTTCCATGATAGGCTCTACTGATACTCTCCATCCAATAGAAAAAAGCCTGTCCCCACCCACCAACACACATTAGCAAGAAGGCAGAGAGGAGATCGTTTTAAAGCTGGCAGCGTCTCCTCTGTACTTTAGAAATTTTTGCTTATGCAAAGTCCGACAGTACAACCTACCGTCCGCTGTAAAGTCTGTTTAAAATCTGAAAACACACACAACCATTCACACTCATATCCACACCTAGGGGGCAATTTGGAACAGCCAATTAGCCTAATGTACATGTCTTCGGACCGTGAAAGGGACCCGGAGTGCCCAAAGGAAACCCAAGGAAGGTTTCGAACTCAGGACCTTCTAGTGAGGCTGTGAGGCGGACATGCTAGCCATCAGCTTCGCCATGTACACATAAACAACTTGTACTAAGTTTCTGAAAACTCAACTTAAAAAAATAAAATAAAAAAGATCATAAGATTAATAAAAACTTATGATGATATACTTAATGTCTGCTAATAGATCCTCCAAAATTTTACACTGTGTATTACAAAAAAAGGCCATACCTACCAATCACAACCCTCCAGGTCATACTGTTGTTGCCCACATTGGCGTTGAAGTCTCCCAGGACAACGAGGAAGTCCCCAGGGGGAGCGTTCTCTAACACACCCCCTAAAGGGTGGGTACTCTGAACTGTCATTAGGTGCATAAGCACAAACAACAGTCAGAACCCCAACATGTGGGCACCGAGATGGGGGGCAACAAGGATGCACACACCGGCTCGCCGCCTCTCCCCATGAGCAACTTCAGAATGGAACAAGGTCCTGCCCCTCTCGAGATGGGTGGTTCCGGAGCCCAAGCTATGTGTCGAGGTGAGCCTGACTGTATCTAGTCGGTATCTCTCAACCTCATGCACCAACTCAGGCTCCTTCCCTGCCAGAGTCAGTAACCGAGGATTGGTCCGACAGAACCCATGCCTTCGGCTGCCCACCCAACTCACAACGCACCTGACGGCCTCTCCGATCTGAACCTGAATGGTGTTTCATTGTTGGACTTCTGTGCTCGTCACGGTTTGTCCATCACAAACACCATGTTCGAACATAAGGGTGTCCATAAGTGCACTTGGTAACCCCATCACGGGGGCCATCCAGCTGAAGAAGAAGGCCTATTGGGTCTTTTTGAAATCTAGGGTGTGGGAGGAGTTTGGTGAGAGCCTGTTAAGCGACTAACGTTTGGCCTCGAAAAGATTCTGGACCACCATCCGACACCTCAGGAGGAGGAAGCAGTTCTCCACAAATACTGTTTACAGTGGAAGTGGGGAGCTGCTCACCTCAACTGGGGATGTTGTCGGGAGGTGGAAGGAATACTTTGAGGACCTCCTCACTCCCACCAACACGTGGAGGAGAAAAACCCTGAGGGTTGGGGGGGATCCACCCTGAATATCTCAGGGCTCTGGATATTGTAGGACTATCTTGGTTGACAAGTCTCTGCAACATCGCGTGGTCATCGGAGGCCATACCTCTAGATTGGCAAACCGAGGTGGTAGTTCCCCTTTTTAAAAAGGGGGACCGGAGGGTGTGTTCTAACTAGCATGGAATCACACTCCTCAGCCTACCTGGGAAAGTCTATGCAGGAGTACTGGAGAGGAGGATCCCACCGATAGTTGAACCTCGGATTTAGAAGGAACAATGGGGTTTTCGTCCTGGCCGCAGCACTCTTGACCAGCTCTACACACTCTACAGTATCCTGGAGGGGGCATGGGAGTTTGCCCAATCTGTCCACATGTGCTTTGTGAATTTGGAGAAGGCTTTTGACCGTGTCCCTCAGGCTATCTTGTGGGGTGTGCTCCAGGAGTACAAGGTACCGGAACCGTTGCTATGGGCCATTAGATCTCTGTACCACTGGAGCCAGAGCTTGGTCTGCATTGGTAACAACAGGTCGAATTCGTTTCCGGTTGGGGTTGGAGTCCTCCAAGGCTGTCCTTTGTCACCGGTTCTGTTCATAATTTTTATGGACAGAATTTCTAGGCGCAGCCGAGGCATTGAGGGGTTCTGGATTGTTGGCCATAGGATCTCATCTCTGCTTTTTGCAGATGATGTTGTCCTTTTGGCTTCATCAAGCCGGGACCCTCCAGCTCTCATTGGAGCAATTCACAGCTGAGTGTGAAGCGGCCAGGATCGTGCATACAGGCGGCTGAAATGAGCTTCCTTCGCAGGGTGGCAGGGCTATCCCTTAGAGATAGGGTGAGAAGCTCAGCCATCCGGGAGGAGCTCGGAGTAGAACCGCTGCTCCTCCGGGTTGTGAGGACCCAGTTGAGGTGGCTCGGGCATCTGATTAGAATGCCTTACAAATGCCTACCTGGTATGGTGTTTCGGGCATGTCCAACCGGGAAGAGACCCCGGGGTCGACCCAGAACACGCTGGAGGGACTGTGTCTCTCGGCTGGTCTGGGAACGCCTCGGTGTCCCCCCGGAAGAGCTGGAGGAAGTGGCTGGGGAGAGGGACATCTGGACCTCACTGCTTAGGCTGCAGCCCCTGCGACCCGACCCCGGATCAAGCGGAAGAAGATGATGATGATGATGGTAATATTGATGATAAAAAAAAGAGAGGTGCATTTGATGAGAAGAACCCTTTTCTATGCTTTGGAATTGAGTGATAGTAAGTGGCACAGGAAAAAGTATACAGGTGGATGAAAGAATGGATTACAGTAAATATCAGCAAGCTCTGGTAACATAGATGAAGCTGAAAAGAGACTGGGTCTTACAAAAGACTTAAAGAATATCTCTAACAGTCCTCTGACTCAAATAATACCCGCAGATGTTTAAAATGCTGTGCATGCATGCGAGATAGCTCAGAACTAGCAGCTAAAAAACAGTGTTTGGTACGGTATCCACATTTCTGCAAAGGCTACAATAACTGGGTTTTTTTTCTATTTCTTTTAAGTTTATAAGACATTAACAAAACTGGACTGTTGGACCAAAGGAACGGACTCAGATAGCGTAGCCTGTGAGAACGCTCTCCTTGGACTAGAGAAAATAAAACAAAACAGCAGCACTCACTGAGCCATCATCAAGGCTGTGTCCCTCTCCATTCGGCAGTGATGATCTTCTCTTTGATGGCTTGCAGGATGTGGAGGTGGGCTTCTTCTTCACCACTATGACGTCACAGCAGGCCTGGTCTTCATTCACAGTGCTCTTTCCAGCATTTATCACCCTGGAGAACATGTACAGTAAAATAGCTTAGAAACAATCCCAAATTAAATCCTATATGCAAGTACCTATATGCAGACTTACTTTTGCTTTATGTGTTGATTGGTATCAGAACGTACATCATGAGTCATTAATTCCAGAATTATTTGCATTCTTTAGCAAAAATTTAAGTAAACATTCAATAAACATTTCTAACATTTAATAGCACTGGCGAAACAAATTTTGGCTGCTACAACAGAGATATTACTATATGATGTGAGACAAAAGTGATTTTTTTTTCAACTACTGAATGAAAAACCGGTGCATGGAGGCAGAGCAGGAAACTGTGAGCATGTGAATAGATATACAATTACATAATTTTGTTGGCCAATAAAATAATATTATGTTAGCAGTAACTGATGGGTCAAAATATGGGTTTGCACTTTCATTCCCAAGTCAAAATCCAAACTGCAGTTTTATAAAAAATAAATAAGAAATGTATAGAAAAAACACACTCTGTATAGATCCCTGAAAACCAGGCCTTTTTAAAAAATAAATAATAATTTTATTAAAATTTCTCTTACCATGCCTAGTTATGATAACTATAGCTCTGTTAAATTTCACCCAACATTTGCAGGGGAGATTCTGGCTGTACTTCTTTTCAGTGTGATGTAGGACTTATCTGACCTGGTGTTTAAAAACTCCTGCCAATTTGAGCCCAACAGCTCTGACTGTGAATTACTATTAAATGACTGCCAGGGTGACTCACTGTAGTTCAAGAATATCATGTTTAAAAAAATATTTTTAGTAAAATCCTACATACTAGAGCTTTACTTTTACTGAAACAAAATCCCAACCACATGAATGTGTTGATACGGGTTTGTTCAGGGCTTCAACACTGAGTCTCTGGTAATATTAGTATTGGAAAGGCCATTCTTTCGATCAGTCACTATGACCCCAAACATTTGTTTTCTTGCTTGCTCACCACTTAATTTCACAACATTGCCAAGATTTTCACAGGAGTGCTGTTGGAAAGTGACATTACAACTCCCTGCACTGGATACAGTACTTGATGATTGACTGATTGTTTAATGATTTGATGATTGACAACCAATGTAAAGGATTAAATGATATACTCTGCCCAGTTAAAAAAGTCACACACTCTAATATTTTGTTGGACCACCTTTAGCCTTGATTACAGTGTGTAATCGCCATGGAATTGTTTCTTCAGTTGGTCAGGTCGAGGCTCAGCAATATTATGGGCAATAAAGTTAACTCAGTTGAATGGCCTGAATGGACTGAATGATCAGGTTTTCCCATCAACCTGATAGGTAGAAATTTTGCTATAACATTTACACAGCGGAAGTTAAAAAAAAATGATGAATCAACAAGGTTACACCACCTGGACACACAGAGAAGCCAGCATCACATCATGCTCTAAAAAACAGCTCAAAACTCACGGGCTTTGTTACACTGCATGCAAACCTTTGTTTTCAGACTTATTAAATGAAATAAACAGTCTTTTGACAGAGGCAATGCATATGAGAAGAAATCTCAATGACAGAAGAAAATTGCACACACCATAAAGACACATATATGTAAGGACATGGTCCTGATTCAAACCACTGACCCCAGGTATGTAATGCCTAGCTGCAAACAGTCACCCACACTGAGTTGCCACGTTTAAATGCGAAATCCACTTGTGTCCTGCCACGGAATTAAGGTCCTGGAGTAGCCAAGTGGCCTTGGACCGTGCACCCGAGTCCGTAATCCCTTTTGCATACACTGTCCTATGAATAATGCACTAAAACTAGGAAAACCTCCTGGGATAATGTTTGTGCAGAAATCATATGGACTGCAATGCTCGTGTCATGCAGCAGTGATGATGATGATGATGATATTGGAAATGCTCGGCCAAATTTTCACATTAAAGGAGCTTCATAATATACTTAATTTGGAAAAATTACAAACATGTGGTCAAGCTGTACAACAATTGCTTTTGTGTTAAACTTGGCATCAGATATTTGCACACTCATTTATTTTGACAGCTTTTTGAAATGAAACAAGAGCAAAGTAAAAACTTAAGCCTGTGTGGGATTTTTTTTTTTTTAATATACACATTTTAGTGAGTCATGAATTTTTAAATTGCACTGACTGAAGCCAGACTGGTCTGGTATTTTCATCTGTGTAGAAATAAAATCAAACACGATGAAAGCTCAGTATGGTCGTTTAAACCATCAATTGAATTAATGGGGGAAAATACTATATCGTGATATATACTGTTACTGTGATATAGTGGATGAATGAGAGGCTCAGGGAGCATGATGAATCATTTTCATATATGAACTGACACCACAGAGTCTTGACCTTTACCTTATTGAAAGTCTTTGGGGATTTGCTTGAGAAGACTTTATAGAGTGGCTTCATTGGCTTCCATGCTGGTACTCTTGAGGATGTGGAGGCAGTTGAGACACTGGATGAACTAGAAGACGTTTCTATGGAAAGCGGTGAAAAGGTGGGACTAGGAGACCTGGATCTTGAGGCTTCTTGGGATGCAGCTGCTTCTTCAGGTGAAGGTGTGGGTGGTGGAGATGGAACCTTGCATATTTGCTTGAGCGATGGCTGGTTCTTCTGGGGCATCTGCTCGCCCCACCTCTGAACTTTTTGGGCATCTTCAGAACTCAAGCAATGCAATGGGGAAGAACTTTTGTTCAGTCCATGAACAAAATGTGACGTGATCAGTTTATATTCGTGGACCATATGGAGATCTGTTATCCATTTGTAAAAATATTCTTCATTATTCTTTCAGCATTTGCTCTGGTTTGATGATGACAAGTTATCAAACTGTTTTGATTTTGTTTCATTTTTTGTCAGTTTTGTTCTTTCCAGCCCTCAGGAATCAAGTAGTCAGGAATTTTGTCGTTATTTGTACATTTGTGTGTATTTGGACATTTGCAATTCATTCATGTACGTTTTTTCAATTTGTTATAGTGTGAAGGCTGATTTACATGTTGTAGTCAAGGCTAAAGGTGGTCCAACAAAATATTTGAGTGTGCAATGTTTTTAGCCAGGCAGTGTAGTATGAAATAATATAATAATAAAACTATATGCGAGGAAATCTCTAAAAAGGTTTAAATTTTTTTAGTTTGGAAAAAACAGCTTAAGCTGAGAAAAAGAAAGTACATCCTCCTTCAATTCTATATAAATAACTATTGTACAACTGACATGCATCTAGTTATTTCCCCAAAAAGTAAACCAACATTCAGAAACCTGGGGAGGAAAAATAAATACACCCATCCTACTTCCAGAATCATTAACAGCATAATTACCAGTCAGATGTTACTAACAAAATGCTTGGTTAACCATTAGACTAGATTAGTTAATTAACAAGAGGTGTGACTATGTCTCAGAAAGCAAAGCCTTTGGGTATTTGGTATTCTAGACCACTGAAGCGTGTGTGTCTACATCATGTCAAGAAAAAAAAACATCAGCCATGATCTTGTTGTTAATGAATCTGCTAAGCATTGTAAGGCCATCACCAAACAATTCACCATTCTACAATGAGAAGGATTGTGCAAAAATAGAGATACTGCCAATATTTCCATGCTCAGAGATATAAAGAAAAACCTCTGAATTACCTTAATTCCCAAAAGAATGTGCCAGTGCAATTTAGGTTTACAAAACTGTAGGTTTGCAAAACAAATCACAAAGGTTCTGGAACAATATCATTTGAACTGATGAGACCAAGACAGGTCTGGCTGCTCATGGACAGCATCACATTTACCAAAAACCAAAAAAAAAAAAAAAACCCACCAAAAGCAAACACAGCATATCACCTCAAACACTTCATGCCATCTGTGAAAACTGGTGGAGGGGTCATGATTTGGGCTTGTTTTACAGCCACGGTATCTGGGAAGCTTGCAAAAATTCAAACAACAACAAACTCAACTTTATATCAGAATTCTATTAAGAAAAATGTGAGATAAATTTTCTAGCAATTGTCCAGCAAGCTGGCCAAAATTGGGTCACGCAGCAAAACAATAAATCCCGAACACAGCAGCACATCAACATCTGAATGGCTAAATAACCCTGGGTTTACTGTAGGGCACGATGTCCGCGATTTCAGCAATTAAAAAAAGCGCGGGGCTCTACGATTGAAGACCACGCTTGGAGCATGATCGGAGTATAAAAAAGAGACAGCTCACATTCAGGAAATGAAACTTGAAAGAATTCTGTTACCAAGTTCATCAAAATCCCCTACAATGGCGCATCAAGGTCTGTTATACTCTGTTAAGGTCCGATAAGGTCTGTTAAGCTCTACTGTGCTCTACCGCACTTCCCACGTTCTATCACGACTGGCGTCAAATCATAATACAGCGGAATAATCATGGCAAATCATGGCATTTTGACACGATCAGCACGATCATCATAAATCCACCAAGTTCCCTCAAGATCATCACAGTTCCACCAATGTTCCCTCAAGTTCATCGCGATTCGATCTTACGACCCCCATGCTCATCACTCAAATTGTGGAGATCGTGGACATCGTGCCCCAGTGCAAACCCAGGGTAAGAAAAAATTCAGGTGCTGGAATGGCCAAATCACAAGCCAGACCTCAACACTATCGAGACGTTTTGGCACGATCTTAAGAGGGCTCTGCATGAAACTTCAATAAACTGAAACTGCAATAAAATTTGTCCCAAAAGCAACAGATAAACTTCTGTAGTAAAGATTTACTTAAGTTAACATTTAAGTTATTGGTGCTAAAGGTGGTTCTACATTAGGGTGGTCCTTAAAAATTGAAAGTCAGAAAGTCTAAACTCCAACCCCTGAAATTCATTGGAGTAGTTGAGAAAACTCTCCTGGTGAATTTTTTTCTCAATCAGAAAACATTTACCCCTCCCTCAACGACCTTGAAGTTTCACCCTGAGGATACCCAAGAGGCACTTTTTGTCTGGGAATAAATAGAGCATATAAGGATTTGCAACATTTTAATTGTGTATTTTTTACCATTTCAAATACCAAAGTTACATACCCCTGTAAAATATTGTTTTCACCTAAATAGTCCCTGTACTCAAATATTAAGAGAATTGCAACTTTGAGGGGCATGTACAGGGGTTAGCTTTGAGTAAATTCATAAATTTTGGCATTTTTTAACTAAGAGATACCAAGTACATATTTTGAAATTGGTTAAAATACATAATTAAAATGTTGGTGCTAACACCAAACCCTATTTCCAAGGAGCTACTTTTTCAAGGATTGTTGTTTTAAAAGTTTTTTTTTTTTTTTAGAATATAAAGGAACATAATAATTTTATTTGTCATGCAATGAATAAAATTTTGGTACAAAGTAAAAGACAGTACATTACTAGAAACATAATTTCAAACATGTAAACATAAATATTAGTATGCCCACAGGAAGTACGCAGCCCTGCTTGGCAACAACTGATATTATTTATATAACAGTTGTTTAATATTGTTACAGTCACTTATGAGTTTCTTTACCATTGACAACATTCCCTTTTCGTAGAATAATTTGTTTTCTATCAATTCTGATGTTATAAATTTTATTTTCATTCTGATTTTAATCCTTATATGCTCTGTTTATTCCCAGACAAAAAGTGCCTCTTGGGTATCCTCAGGGTGAAACTTCAAGGTCATTGAGGGGGGGGTAAATGTTGCCTGATTGAAAAATTCACCAGGAGAGTTTTCTATTCCAACCAACTGAATCGCATTTTACTTTTTTGAAAAACAGAACAAAACAACAGTGTTATTTAAGCCCTCTTAAATGGGATGTAGTTTCTTGTTTTGGAACAGCTTAAAGACGTTTAATGAATGCATGGTAGACACAAGTTTTGTAAGAGCTCAATTCAGAAGATAAACTAAAAACAATTTAGATGCCTCAGGCACAGAGAATTTTCAGCTACACAACACAGCTTGCAACCAGGCTGGCAGAAGGTATGGCTTTTGTGTAACAGGAGCAGATGTCATTACCACACAAAAACATGAAGTACTTTGCAGTTTCCAGCTATTTCTAAGAAAAATATGATATAACTATTTTATGGTTTTTCCTTTGTCTCAGGCCCAAAGAGTAACATGTTATCCATCTATCATTCCATCCATCTGTCAGTCCATTCATCCAGCCATCTCTCCATTTATCTATCCATTATTTATACCCATTATTCATCAGAGCTTTAGCGGATGCTGGAGCCAACCCCAGCTGACATTGGATAGTGGGCACACCCTCAACAGTTCACTAGTCTATTGCAGGAATAAAACAGACACAAACAACCATTCACACTCACAAACACACCTATAAACAATTTAGAGTGGCCACTTGACCTATGTGAATGTCTTTGGGCTGTGGGAAGAAATGGAGCACCCACAGGAAACCCATGCAAGCATAACAAGGACACGCAAACTCAACATATTTGAACAAGCAAACATTTCACCTTCTTTGATACAGTGCCTACAGATAAAGGAAATATACTGATATTTTGTAGTTATTTTCATTTCATTTAAATAAACAAACCAAAAAGATAATTTACATGAGAAAAGTAAATGCATCCTTGCATTTAGCCTAACTTCAAGTTCATACAATTAGAACCAGGCGCTCCAGATTAGGTGCAATTGATTAGAACCTCCTGCAAATGGAACCTGTTTTATTCAAACTTAACATCTATGATCTGGTGTTTTCTTTGCGAAGTGTTATGTGTATTGTGATCAGGATAGTGTCTAGAGAGCTCTTCTACAACAACATATATACAATATGAGCCTGGCAAGGGATTTGAAAAGAGGTCTAAATTATTTGAAATAAAAAGTTTCTGCTGTTAGGAAAATGATCTACAAGTCTCCAAGAACCCTAACATTTCATCACAGGATCAGCAAGTAACTGTTGTTGTCAAAGTGCACACATTGGAAAAAGTACAAAGTACAGGAGAAGAATCCCCCTGTGAATCAGGGGGTGGAAATGTTATGGTTTGGAGCTGCTTTACTGCCTCAGGTACTGAGCAGCTTGCAGTCATTGACTCAACTAGGGCTAAAATGATTCATCGACTAATTCAATTAATTTGATTACTAAAATGTCTTCAGGCTATTTATTATTATGGGGTACAATTCTACCATGCAGTGTGTTTGGCCTGCATGGTTATTTCTGTTGAACAACGCACTAACTTTACACTGTGGATGAGTATACACAGTCTATGAATGCGGAAAACAAATGATGGAGGCAGCAGAAAAAAAAAATAATAATAATAATGAGACGACAAACCAAAGAAATTTTCCAAAGTGTGGGATCATTACAAGTTAAAACAAAATGAAAACACTGTTCAATGTGTGCACTTTAAAATGGAGGCTAGCATACTGCAATAACACATCCTTCCTCAATGCTCCAAACCTCATGAGGAAACATTCAGTGCATGCATCAAGTTTACAGAGCACATCTGACACAAAAAGGTTAAATTACTTTCACATTTAATAAAATAGATTTTACCTTAATCCATGATCTTAACTGAGATGATGGTATGTAAAGAATGCAACTGTTCTGTGAATTGTTGCTATGACTAATGGAAACTAGTGCAATTTCTTTGGTGATGTAAAAATATATTAAACAAGTTTTGCTCGAATAACCCTGAGCTTTATTGAATTTTTGTGTTAGTCACCATCACTCACTTACAAATGCTAACTCCTCACACACTGCGATATACCATAAAGATACAGATTTTTTTAATTCATGTTAATAGCTGAAACTTTCCTCTAGGTGAAGTTGCACAAATAAAAGTTTGTTTGTTGTGACGCCTCAATTTTAAGTTGATGTAAACGTTTTTTAAATGTTATTTATTTTTTATAATATTTTTATTTGTTCTTTAGAAAGTGTACCTTAAAGCAGAAGAAGATGAGCCTGGGTTCTGTTTAAATGACAATTATTACAATTAAGTAATGAATGAACTGACTTTTCTTATACTTTTCTTATATTATATAAGCCCTGCGATGGCCTGGCGAGCTGTACAGGGTGTACTCCACCCTCACCCAGAGTCGGCTGAGATGGGTGCCAGCCTCCCTGCGACCCTAATTAGGATTAAGCAGTTCAAAAAATGAATGAATGAATGAACACACACACACACACACACACACACACACACACACACACACATATATATAGGCGGCACGGTGGCATGTTCTCCCTGTGCTTGCATGGGTTTCCTCCGAGTACTCCGGTTTCCACCGACAGTATATATTTTATTTACTATACACATATATACATATATATATACATATACATATATACATATACATATATACATATACATATATACATATACATATATACA